>CAIGQQ010034531.1:178586-200634 GCA_903798035.1 Danio albolineatus | reverse complement strand
TTATTTATTTATTTATTTATTTATTTATTTATTTATTTATTTATTTATTTAATCTTTATTTTTTAATTATTTATTTTTTATTTTTTATTTACTTACTAATTTATTTAATCTTTATTTAATCTTTATTTTTTATTTATTTATTTTATCTTTATCTTTATCTTTATTTTTTATTTTTTTATTTCTTTATTTCTTTATTTAATTTTAATTTTATCTTTATACTATTTTATTTTATTCAATTTTTTATTTATCTTATTTTTCTTTATTTATATTTATTTATTTAATCTTTATTTTTTAATTATTCATTTTATCTTTATTTTTATTTATTTATTTATTTCAAAAATATCCTATACTAAAAAATGTCTAAATGTTGATATTTAACATTTACTTTTATCCAAAGTGATTAGATTTAAAGGTTCTTAAAATTTGACAATAAGCAGCTTAAAATATATATACTATTATGTATACATTTAGATATTACTTTATAAATAAATTACAATTATGCCACATGTCAAGCAAGACTGGCATTAAAAAAAAACCTAATTATCATGTATTGTATTGCAACATATGAAGCATGTAATGTGGTATTTCCAGTTCATACAGCCATCCAAAAACAGGTCAGTGTCAAACAAATAAAAATAATTATACATATATAAACCTAATTAAATACGCAGGCTCTACTAACAGCGTAAATATAAAAAGCTCTTGCTGACTATCAGACATTAAACAAGCTTTAATTCCACAGATTATTTAGTCAATCACTTTATTTGTTTAATTTGTCTTAATTATTATCTTTACTTAGTGCAAAAGCAGTGTCATGTCACACTAATTACATGAACGAATCCTCTCACTGACTGTCAACAAGAGAGAAGCATGTTAGTTTAGATCTAAAAAAAAGAAAGGAAAAAAAAACACATGAATAAAAGGACAGAGCGATAGAAAGAAAGAAAGCAACCAGCTGTAAATCCAGAGATTATTTAGTCAATCATTTTATTTATTGAATTAATTGTATTTCATTTGGCTTAATTGCTATCTTTACTTGCAGTGTCATGTCACGCTGTAGAGAATATGCATGTAAAAGAGTGAACACCGTATATCGAATAAGAGTAAAGAAATAAAAGAAAACATGGGGGGAAAAAGGGACAGAGCGGAAGAAAGAAAGCAGCAGCAGCAGCAGCGTGAATATTCTGGAGTTAGACAGACAGTTATTAAATGATGGTGTCTAGAACAGTATATATACCTGTGTGTTCATATTTGTGTCTGAGGAGGGAACTGCTCTTCTGGAATGTTTTGTCGCAAAGGTCACACGCGTACATACCACTTTCTGTTTTCTTAATCTTCTTCCTGGACAGACAGGCCTCGGGGTCGGCCATATCATCTAGACTGCTCAGATAATCTGCCGGCCCGTCAAGAAGCTCGCTCTGGAAAGAGACAGCGGCGTTTAGCTCTTCATATTTAATACGGGATGCTTACTGTCAGCAATAACACACTGCAGATCACTAATATAATCACAATAGTCTGTATATATAACCAGCGTCTAATGGATATTTTATAATCAGACTTGATGGAAACACATTCTCCCTTTGTGATTGTGTCATTAGAGGAGGAAAGCCCCGCCCACTAGTGATCATCTCTCCCTCATTAGCATAAGACATTCGTTTTGCTTTTGAATCTGGCACGATGTTGACGCATAGGAGTTCGTAACTCCGTCTTCTTCTGAAAAGAGTACAATCTCATTTGAATTTAAAGCGACAGTTGCCAATTAACTGCTAATTAAAAATTAAATCTAATTATATAATAAACGATCATATAATTCAGTCATATTTAAAGGTAGAATTCTCAAGTTTAATTTAATTTAATGTATTGTCACTGTACATACGATGTAAGTAAAAACAACAGCTGGCACGATAATGACGCACAGGCGTTCGTAGCTCCGCCTTCTTCTAAAAAGAGCACAATCTCATTTGAATTTAAAGCGACAGACACCAATCAACTGCTAATTAAAAATTAAATCTAATTATTTAATTTAACAAACATATAATTCAGTCATATTTTAGGGTATAATTCTCAAGTTTAATTCAATTTAATGTATTGTCACTGTACATACAATGTAAGTAAAAAAAACAGCTGGCACGATGTTGACGCATAGGCGTTCGTAGCTCCGCCTTCTTCTGAAAAAAGCACAATCTCATTTGAATTTAAAGCCACAGTTGCCAATTAACTGCTAATTAAAAATTAAATCTAATTATATAATCAACGATCATATAATTCAGTCATATTTAAAGGTAGAATTCTCAAGTTTAATTTAATTGAATGTATTGTCACTGTACATACGATGTAAGTAAAAACAACAGCTGGCACGATAATGACGCACAGGCGTTCGTAGCTCCGCCTTCTTCTAAAAAGAGCACAATCTCATTTGAATTTAAAGCGACAGTCGCCAATTTAACGCTAATTAAAAAAATCTAATGATATAATTTAACAATCATAAAATTCAGTCATATTTTAAGGTAGAATTCTACATCCGATGTAAGTAAAAACAACAGCTGGCACGATGTTGACACAGAGGCGTTCGTAGCTCCGCCTTCTTCTGAAAAGAGCACAATCTCATTTGAATTTAAAGCGACAGTCACCAATTAACTGCTAATTAAAAAGTAAATCTAATCATATAATCAACGATCATATAATTCAGTCATATTTTAAGGTAGAATTCTCAAGTTTAATTAAATTTAATGTATTGTCACTGTACATACGATGAAATTCTGAAATTCACACACAAGGAAAAACAACAGCTGAATGAATAATCATTAATAAAGACTTTTAGTTTAATAAACTATTAAATCACTGCTTATTAATTGCTAGTATGGTAGCAGTTGGGTTTAAGTATTGGGTAGAATAAGATCAAATCATACAAATACTAATAAACATTTAATATCTTAATATATTAGCCAGAAGTTAATATTAGTACTTAAACTGAAGTGTTACTAATAATTCATATATAATAACGATTACTGGATATTAAAGTAATATATATTTTTAAATATATAGCTTTAAACAAAATATAAGTGACAGAACAGATCAACAGATGATCTAATGCTGTATTGTATGACGTTTTATATATGAGGTCATATTTATCATGTAAATACGAAAAGGAGACTCCTTTCTGGGCTAAAACTGGAGTAGTAGTCCTCCAAATTAAACATTAACATGTTTGCGACCTAAAAAATAAAGCATGTAAAGGCAGGATATTGCAAATGAGGCCTTTCTCTCTTCTTAATCACACCTTATTCCATATATTTGCATTCAAATTTGGTTTAATTTCATACATGAAAGGGTGTTAGCGCAGTATTTATCTGAGCAGAGATTACCCCGATAGGCTTAAACTTAAATTAATGGAGGGAAAAAAAATATTATTACATTAGAAGCTAATAACAATAAGAAGAGAGTCTTGGTAGGGAATATTGCCACAGTCGTCTAATTTCAAACGGTAATGATTAAATCAAGAGGGGTAGAAAATGGGCAAAACTGCAGCGACGATGCCCTCATTAAGGACAGCCGGCTCTGGACTGACAATACTACTGCGTAGTCTCTTTTAAAAAGCCCTGCACTATCGTTCCGCAATCAATTTGAGCTAAATGCCCTTAGCTGTATTTTTAAAATCTAATTTAATAACTTAGAATAGGAAACATTATTAATACTTTTTTATCAGAATGGTTTCCCCGATGTTAAACAGCCCTCAGCGCTGAGCTGTAATGAACATGGGGAGTGTGCATTATTAATCTTTATGCTCAAACTCATTTGAGCTTTTCTTGCTGGAGAATAAAATACAGGAGAATAAGAAGATGTGGAAATAAAGAGAGATGTGGGTTAGGTTCACTGACTCTTCGTGCCTTTGATTTCGCTCACACCTGAGACGGGCTCGGAGCAGCGACGCTACAGGCGCATCTTCAGCAAAGCTCTGAAAAAAAATGGCACTTTGACGTTTTCTGCTCTCGGTATCATAGACGAGGCACTCCAGGGCTGCTAACACAAGCATCAGCACTAAAAGAGCCGGTGTTCGGCACTACAGGCGCTGACATCGACCACAGGAGCCGCAGATCTCTGTCTGCCGCTGGGCGAGAGGTGAGCTCCCTCTCACACTCTGAGTGGCTTTTAATTAGTGTCTGAATGAAGCCGAGCACCACTCACCAGAGGCCCAGAAAAAAGAAGCACAAGGCCTGAAGCCGCCTTTTCACTGCACACGACAAGCGGGAGAACGGAAGGCAAAAAATGTAGAAAATTCAGATCCGATTTGAGCTGAAATGCATTAAAATAGATCATATGTGACTGATCGACTATATGTTTTGTATTACAGTGTTGTCCAATTAGGTCAATAATTGTTTCATTTTTGTCAATTTTTATCAGAAAAACTTGCAAAAAATGCATTTAAAAATGAGTAAAAAAATAAATAAATATTTATATTGTACTTTTTATTGCACTCTTTTACTGGACACACACACCGCAAAATACTGTGGATGAAATTCTACCAGGCTTGTCGGAAAGGTCTTGGTGAGTATCTCCATTTAGAGCTATATTTATAAATATTATGATTTTTATTATATTAAACATTCATTCATTCATTCATTCATTTTCTTTCCGGCTTAGTCCCTTTATTAATCTGGGGTCACCACAGCAGAATGAACTTATCCAGCATTTGTTTTACACAGCGGATGCCCTTCCAGCCACAACTTATCACTGGGAAACCAATAATTGTTTCATTTTTTTGTAAATTTTTATCAGAAAAACTTGCAAAAAATGCATTTACAAATGAGTAAAAAAATGAATATATATTTATATTGTACTTTTTATGCTCTCTTAAGGTTCCCTCCAAAAATAGTGATGCTCTGTGTATTTCTGTTTATTGGTTGCATTTATTTATTCAGTTCACCATGGTGAACACACAGAGAGTAAAGGCTCTTGGTTTTGCACTCTTTTACTGGACACACACCGCAAACTACTGTGGATGAAATTCTACCAGGCTTGTCGGAAAAGTCTCGTTGAGTATCTCCATTTAGAGCTATATTTATAAATATTACGATTTTTATTATATTAAACATTCATTTGTTCATTCATTCATTCATTCATTCTCTTTCCAGCTTAGTCCCTTTGTTAATCAGGGGTCACCACAGTGGAATGAACCGCCAACTTATACAGTATTTGTTTTACGCAGTGGATGCCCTTCCAGCTGCAACCCATCACTGGGAAACCAATAATTGTTTCATTTTTATAACATTTTATCACAAAAACTTTCAAAAAATCCATTTAAAAATGAGTAAAAAATAAATAATTATTTATATTGTACTTTTTATGCTCTCTTAAGGTTCCCTTCAAAAATAGTGATGCTATATTGGTTGCATTGATTTATTCAGTTCACACGGTGAACACACAGAGAGTAAAGGCTCTTGGTTTTGCACTCTTTTACTGGACACACACCGCAAATTAGTGCAGATAAAATTCTACCAGGCTAGTCGAAAAAGTCTCTGTGAATATCTCCATTTAGAGCTATATTTATAAATATTATTATTTTTATTATATTAAACATTCATTCAATCATTAATTTTATTTTTGGCTTAGTCCCTTTATTTATCAAGGGTCGCCACAGTGGAATGAACTGCCAACTTATCCAGCATATGTTTTGCGCAGCGGATGCCCTTCCAGCTGCAACCCATCCCTGGGAAACATCCATACACACTCACTCACACACATACACTAGCCTACCCAATTCCCCTATACCACATGTGTTTGGACATGTGGGGGAAACAAGAGCACACACGCAACCATGGGGAGAACATGCAAACTCCACACAGAAATGCCAACTGACCCAGCCGAGGCTCGAACCAGCGACCTTCTTGCTGTGAGGCGATCGTGCTACCCACTACGCCACCTATATTAAACATATACAGCGTATATTAATAACACTAAACACAACCTAAATCAGAATGACAACCAAATTAAGGACACTCTAAATAAGCGCATATGTTTTCCGAGACCTGAGAATGAGCGTCCATGTATGGCCAAAATGAAACGTCTGTGCGACTGCCACTAGGGGGCGACTTCTGACACTTGTGTGCGAACGTCGTGTGCAGTGTGAATCTTTTATTTACCTGGAACCCTGGTTTCCGCTGATATTTTCTCCTTTGCTGCATTTCGGCGAAGCTGGCTGCCCCTGCCGCGTACGTGTAGGCCATGTGTGGCAAAAAGCTTATCTGGTCGAGACTGGGGTAGGGTCTGAGCCCCGGGAGACTGGCCTGCACCGGAGGCATGAATGTAGGTGGTGGGAATGCACTTTGGGGTGGCAGGGAGGTGTACATTGGTTTGGCAGCGAAAGGGTTCAGACCGAACATAGGACTAGAGCTCTTGTCCAGATTGCTGTTCGCATTGGGGCTGCCAAACTCCTTCTTGGAGAGATACGCCAAGTTGAGCGGCTCGTCCGCGTGCTCGCGGGGAGTCGCTACGTGGTTATGGTCAATGGGGGTGCTGTTGAGCTTAAGTCGGCTTTTCACAGTCAAGATGTGCTTTGGCTCCCTCATGAGCTTTGGCAAGGAGAGGTCAAGAGGCTCGGCCTGCAGGTCCTCGGAGGTGAAGCTGTTGGGTGTGTAAGAGCTAGTGTGGGAATTTTTGGACGAGGCGGACGACAAGTTCAGAGGCGAGGGCGTGTTGCTCCGGGAGTGGTCCATCTTATCCCCTAGCTGCTTGTGATTGGAGAACTGCGGGGTTTTGGACAGCCTGAGCGGGGTGTCGCAGTTGTTAAGTAGTTCAGGGATGGCGGGGGATGTGATGCGGTCGCTACCTTTGACGAGAGACATCGGAGAACGAATTCCTAAAGAGTCTTTAGTGGGTGTGTGAGCGGAGACGGGATGAATGGACTCCAATGGGCTCCTGTCTAAAGGAGGAGTCCTGGAATTGGTGTACTGAAAGACTTTCCTCTGCTCAAACCACTCTTTCACAAACTCCTGCGGAAGGCCCACCGCTATGGAGATTTTCAGTAGTTCTTCGGAGTTGGGCTCCATGTTCATGGCGAAATAAGCTTTTAGTACTGACATGTGGTCCTTGTAGGGACTGATAGGGCCATTGAGGCTCTTCTCAGGGATGATGGAGGGATGCAACAGGCCGTGTTTCTCAGAAAACAAGCCGGGTTTGTTGGTCGTGGCGTTCTGAGCGGGTTGAAGCACTGCTTTGATTTCCTCGTTCATCTTGCACAGGTAACGCTCGTGCTGGTGTAAAGGAATGGGCCCTGGGAAAGTCTCTTTGCAATACTGGCAGGAGAATGGCGTAAACATTAAACTATTCTCATGAGCTTTGTCCTCCATTCCTAAATCTAGCATATGATTTGCCTTCTCTTTCTTGATATTGCTAATTTGCCTCTTAGAGTCCGTGGTCAAGCTCTGGAGGCAGGCTTTGGCTTCGTTCACCTTCTCAAGTGTGTAATCTATGATGCTCTTGGTGGCTCCATTGTGATTGATGAGTGGAAGAGTGCCCTGGGCTCCACCGGAAGAATTGAGCCCTTGCTTCTGCTCCTCTATGTGGGAACCCAGCTCCTTCATGTACGCCTTCAGCTTGGAGATCTCCTCCGGCTTGCAGTCCATCTTTTGTCGACAAACTGTGTTATCTACAATCTGGAGCACTTTCTGTACCTCACTCAGATTGTTTCCTAGTGATGGGTATCCTAATATTTGCCCCTCAAGACCCATTCCCAGGTGCTGAAGCGGACTTTGGGAGTTATGAATGCCCAACGGACTGCCTCCCCTAACTCCACCGTTGAGAAAAGGGCTTCCCGTACCGTAGCCATGAGAGGCCATCATCAGCTTGTAGTCATTGAAGTCCAGTGGTTCAGATTTGATGTTGAGGTGGTTGGACTGGTCTTGCAGGCCGAGAGGTTTGCCGTTCTCAAGTTTGTGTCGTAGCTGAGAAATGGCATTGTTCGTAGGGGAGGAAGAAGCAGAAGTTGGGGATGAACCAGTCTTCAGGTTGTTCCTAACCCTGCCGTTGATTGCAATCAATCCAATGCATTTCTTACTACTAATGTGTGAACTGTAGGACCCGGAGTGAGAGAATCTCTTCTTACAGTTTGGACATTCGTATGGCTTCTCACCTACGGTGAAGAGAGATCAAATATTTGTTCACATCATGAAGCGAGAGTTGTTTAATCAACACCAATTGCATTGTTTCCAAAGAGTTTGTACCCTCTTGTGATCTAATAAAACTTGAAGAGATTGCTAGGACAAAACAAACAAAGAGCCAAATCGTTCTTATGTAGAATCAAGACTAAGGCAATGAGTTATGAAAGAAAGAAAAGGACATACCACTGTGTATCCGCAGGTGCTCCTTTAGATGGTGTTTGTATTTGAAGGCCTTGCCACATTCAGTGCATTTGAACTTGCGGTTCCCAGAACCCTGGTTGAGAATCTGGTGCTGTGGGTGAGAAAACATTCACATGAGCTCTTCTCCGGCACAAACACGCAATCACACAACAGGCAAGATTTCAGTGAATAATTTCAAGACGGGCCAAATGGCTCCCGTTGTAAAGCAGCATCTTGCTTTGCTTGGGTGCATTTGAGCAGCGATAACAGAGCATCTCGTACCTTTTCATTTCCTGACTCTAGAGCCAGAAACCCGGCATTGGCAGCGGAAAAAAACGACAGAACAAAAAGCATCCTATTTTTTAAGACTTTTTTTCCCCTCATTAGGGAGGCAGAAATGATCCACTTCATCCAATTTAGCATAATCGTTCCAAATAAACCGTGCATGTTTAATAAACCTCAGCACATCCTTGAAATACCTGAGCGGAGAGTTCATTACGCGAAAAAGGTGGGCTCGTGTAAAATGTTGCAATTTCATAATTGGACGCAAATTTGTAGACTGTTTAAAGGCTTCAAACGTCTCTTTAATAATGCGTGAATGCGGCTCGTAGGCAGGCACTTCATTTGCTGTTCAAAGGTAGAACATGAGCGCTGCGCCCCTCGCATTTGCAATTCAAAGCGGAGCCTCGAAAATCAAAATATAATAACAATAACAACAACAACAATACGAGCGTCAGTGCGGAGAAGCGCACCAGGCGAGCACAATTAATTCAGAGTGGGAGGTGAGTATGTCGAATGGGCAGAGGAACACAAAAGGCCTGTGAGCGCCGCCCATGATCGGCTCCGACAACTGGTGGAGGAAAAGAGAGAGAGGGAGAAAAAAAGCCTGAAATTCCACTGGAGACAGATGGCATAAAGCATAGGACACAGGGAGGATTGTTCAAACAGCGGCAACCTTCAAACATCAAGCGGGGAGCCGTGCGGCCCACGGCGGGGAGGGACCCCACCATTCGCTCATATGTTGCTGAGTCGCATAAACAAACAGCAACAGCTGCTTTACACCCCCCACCTTCCCTCTGAGGATGGAGGCAGGTTTTACTCCCTCTATCACCCCTGATGTGATACAGTCACTCAGGGCAGCACGTTATATCATTTCAGCATCGATATCGAAATGTCAAAATCAGAAGAGCATCAAAACCTTTTATAAAAGTCGTCCTGAAGCTATCGAACAGCACCTGTTCCTTGTCTAAACTCTTTTGATCAACTTTAAATGTTGACTCCTGTATGATGACTCCACAAATCTCACGTTCAGAACTGTGACTCTTGCTCTGGTGTAATCATAACTCTGTGTGATGTGACACATAGGTATGCAATGTCGAGTTAGGATTACATTTGAGTTCAGAACACCAGATCGAGTGAAATGAACCAAAATGGAGTGAAATGTTTTACTTTGCGTGGGTTTTAAGACCATTTTACCAATTGAAAGTTATAATTTTCTTGAATTATTTATACAACAAAGATTTTTAGTTTGTAATTTTGGCACTGCCTATTTCCATTTATTGTATTTATCTATGCTTGTAATCTAGTTGTTAGATTTCATGCATGATTGACTGCCCTACAGAATCCTCCAAATCAATCAACATGTGTCAGGGTTCTGCCACTCCTGTCTAGTTAATTCCTGTTTTTGTGGCAGAGTCCGGACACTAGCTTTGTCTAGTCATATCTGTTGTCATTGTGTCTGTATGAGCGCCGATTGTGGGTGCGCTCGGACCTTGCGCGCTCCCGTGTGATGCGGGCGCGCGGGACCTGGGCGTGTTCACGATCGAGCGCTCTCGTCCTTGTGATCTGTTTGTCTGCAGCGTGCGTTTTCTTTCCCAGCGCCTTTTAAGTCTAGTCTGGTTCTGTTTCGGGTGGCGCTGGGGTTGAAACATGCACGCTGCGTGTATGAGCGCACGGTAAGATGTTTTCATTTCATCGTGTGCTTGTGTCTTGCGTTCAGTCCTCTGTTGTTGTGTTTAGCACGTGGTGTGTGTGTTTACACACACACCGCGTGCTTGTGTCGTCATGTGAGCACGCAGTTAATGAGTTCTCTCATTGGCTGCGTGTTCTAGTCTCTGTCTATTGTCTAGCCCCACCCTCCTTGTTAACCCATTATTAGTCTATTATGTTCACCAGTTTGTTTTTCCTGTTTCCTTTTATTTTTTATTATTAATAAATACCCTTTTTATTGCATTTGAGTCCTCGCTCTCCTTTCCCCAACCCCAACCGTGACAACATGAATACATTTGGAAACACTTTAGGGACTCATTCTCACTATTAGCATCAGGTTTTAGTCCCTCTATCACCCCTGATGTGATACAGTCACTCAGGGCAGCACATTATATCATTTCAGCATCGATATCGAAATGTCAAAATCAGAAGAGCATCAAAACCTTTTATAAAAGTCGTCCTGAAGCTATCGAACAGCACCTGTTCCTTGTCTAAACTCTTTTGATCAACTTTAAATGTTGACTCCTGTATGATGACTCCACAAATCTCACGTTCTGAACTGTGACTCTTGCTCTGGTGTAATCATAACTCTGTGTGATGTGGCACATAGGTATGCAATGTCGAGTTAGGATTACATTTGAGTTCAGAAAACTCCAGATTTGTGGAGTCGTGGCAGAGTTTAACCAATATGGAGTGAAATGTTTTACTTTGCGTGTGTTTTAAGGCATGAGAGAGATTGAAATATTCAGGCTCAAGACCTTTCACCAATTGGAAGTTATAATTTTATTGATTTTTTTATACAACAAAAGATTCCTAATTTTTAATTTTTACACTACCTATTTCACTTCATTGTATTTATCTATGCTGGTAATCTGGTTGTTAGATGTCATGCATGATTGACTGTCCTACAGAATCCTCCAACTCAATCAACATGAATACATTTGGTAACACTTTAGGAACCCATTCTCACTATTAGCATCCATTTTATTGAGATATTGGCTGCTTATTAGTACTTATAAATGACATAATCTGCATTATCGTATACTACATCCTCTAACCCAGGGATGCTCAAACTAGGGCCTGTGGGCTAAAGTTGGCCCATGGTAACCTTTGATTTGACTCGCCATCCCATCTGAGAAGAGAGGAAGAATGATGGGGATGGTTTAGAGAGCTAGTGTATGTTTTGTTTTATTGTTAAAAGCTAAATGAAATCAAATGCTTCAATTGGAAATTAATCAGATTTAGTTTAAATGTAAATACTGTCACCTGATGGATACAGGACAATGGACTTTAGTGAGCAAATCAAGGTTCAGATTCTGCTTGACTGGTGTATTCAGCATTGAACTCCACTGTTCACTGTTATGTCTTTATTGTAAAAGTCACACTGCAGTAATTAATACAATTTAAAGTCATGTTTTTTTTTTAATATTATGAAATTCATTCATTCATTCATTTTCTTTTCGGCTTAGTCCCTTTATTAATCCGGGGTCGCCACAGCGGAATGAACCGCCAACTTATCCGGCATTTGTTTTACGCAGCGGATGCCCTTCCAGCCACAACCCATCTCTGGGAAATATTATGAAATAAATTAGGAAATTAACCATGGCAATAATGGTACATTTACCTTCGGCCCACGGCTCGTAATGATACTTGTTTTTTGGCCGTTTATATGAAAAGGTTTGGGCACCAACCAAGTGTGCCACACGCCTCATTTCAAGGTACGCTCCTGCCCGTTACATCGCCCCCTGGGGGCTGGCTGCAGTACATAAAGCCCGCCTCCCCGATGTTAACCAACGAGACTTGAGCCCAAATAAAAACATTAATTAAACTTGCAATAAAACGTCCCGAAAGATGGCTTTGGTCAATTGAGGCACTGGTTATTAAGCTGATACAGGTGCAGATCTACAGTTTTGTAAACAGTATGTTTTTATTCATTCATTCATTTTCTTTTCGGCTTAGTCCCTTTATTAATCAGGGGTCGGCACAGTGGAATGAACCGCCAACTTATCCAGCACATGTTTTACGCAGCGGATGCCCTTCCAGCTGCAACCCATCTCTGGGAAACATCCATTCACACTCATTCACACTCATACACTACGGACAAATTAGCCTACCCAATACCTCTATACCACATGTGTTTGGACTGTGGGGGAAGCCGGAGCACCCGGAGGAAACCCACACCAACACGGGGAGAACATGCAAACTCCACACAGAAATGCCAACTGGCCCAGCCGGGGATCGAACCAGCGACCTTCTTGCTGTGAGGCGAACATGCTACCCACTACGCCACCGTGGCGCCAGTATGTTTTTAGCCAAATAGAAACAAACAGAACTGTAAATCGAATCAAAAAGAATATACAAGCAATGTTGCAGCAGCTGATAGAAATTAAAATAAAATAATTTCGTTGTTTATATGTTATTTTTCATATATTACAAATGTTATTTCTACCCCGATGAAGATAACAAACACCAACAACCCGTTATAAGAGAAATATTTTTTTGTGCTCGTCTAACTCAGGCTAGATAGAACAAAAGATCAACAGATCTCAACAGTTGAACAGAGTCCAACAGATATTGTTTTTATTCTATAAAAGACAGCATTCAGATTTGAGTAATTCATATATTACTACATGTTTTTAAAATGTAAGTGCTTATGTTTATTTAGTGAGCCTTTGTTATAGTGCAGATACGGTCGGTCAAATGAGAAGTTCGGGGGGCACGGTTGATTCAACATATTAAGTGTTTGATTGAAACTTTAATTCCTCTGGCTCCATCAGGTAGTCCCTTCTGAGCATGCCCAGGCTCCATTTTCAGCAGTTTTTTGCGACAGTTTGTGCCCGTCACGAGGCGTTTTGCATTCAAAGCGTTAAATGGAAATGGTCGCGTCGTCCATATGTTTTACAGTCATTGGCACCAACCCAGTACCCAGGGCTTAATTTGTGCAGGAACACGCCGGATTCGGATTCGGCACCTCTGAAATCTGATCCAGCACCTCATTTTACCGATCGCCCTCCTCAACCGTCCTCCCCGCCCGTTTGCTGTTCACTTTCACTTTCTTCCACAACTCCCCAACCCTCTTCACTTTTAACACCTTCACTTTCATCCACGACACCTCTCCATCCTCGGGTAACATGCCAGATCAGTTACCCCTATCTGTTCCGGGACTTCGCAATTCACAAATTAAGCACTGCCAACACCTCAACTAGATTAATATCTATTGATAAGGATCAAATTGGAGATTATTGAAGCACAACTCATAGTTAATGCTTTGCTAATAGAGAGACGTGTGACTATAAATTTCCGAATAGAGAAATTAAATCATGTAGATACAGTATATTAGAGAAAAATAAAATATCGTAACGTCCAATTTGTCCAATATCGTGCAGTCATTCTCTCAGCCTAATTGTGACTGGCAGCAGTGGTATTTGTTCTGCCCTGCGTGATACTCTCTCCTTAAGTGTGTCATGCATGATGTGCGCAGGGCGTTCGGTCGACTATTTGCATATCAAGCCAGCTTTTTCCACTAACCCACATCTCCCGTACAGTTGATTTCAATAGGAAATATTCACCAGGAAACTCTTTGGAGATGAAGCACACAAACAAAGACCAACAAATAGGAAGTAATTTGTGGATTAGAGAGGTCACGGGTGCAGAATGGGCCATCTGTTGGTGTTTTGAGCGGCCCGTGGCATCAGGTGAAGAAGTTGGCAGCTTTTCCGTGTATCAAATCATTCTGTTCTAGTCAGAACGTCATGTCTGCGAGATAAAAGAGCTGCTGTACTTCATCTCAGATGATTACAGGAGCGACTCCGATGGCGCTTTGAGGTGTGAAGATAAGTTTTAAGTGGCTGTGTCTCCGGAGAGCCGTATCGCTTTGCTTTACATAGACCTGCTTTATCTGCCAGAAGAGGTTCAGCGCATCTACCTGTTTCCTCGAGGGAACGCATCTTAGATTTGACACGCCGGCAGCATCAAGCCATTAAACGTGTGTAAGTAATGCCGCAACAGATTGTTAAGAGATAAAACGCTGAGCGCTCAAAGACTTGCGTTTATCATTTACGCGCAGGGAAATGATGATGTGTTACTCTGTCACTTGCGGAGAAACTGATTTTTAAAGAACATAAAAAAGGCAAACCTAAAAGAGCGGATACAATTTCCAAATTGGAAATTAACATAGTCATTGGATCGTGAATATAAGACTGCAGAATCATATCAGAGCGGGCCATCAAAAAACCATTTAGACCTCAATTAAGGCTATAACCATTAAAAGATCCGCATCTTCAAAACGCCATGAAAAATTAATAATGATTGCCAATCAAAATGATATCTTTTCTCTGAGGGAATACAGCGCATTAGGTGTAGAGGTACTGTAGAGCGGGGAGGAGAACGAGTAAGAGAGAGAGAGAGAGAAAACGTTCTACCCCAAACTCCAGAGCATTTACCCCTCAATTCATGAAGTTACACAATAAGACACAACTTCAATATTTACTAGGGGGAAAACAGATTGAATCCATCTAGAGAAAGACTGGGAGATAAAGAGGGATTGATAAAGAGAGACAGAGATAAAGTGCAGCTCACCTGATCTCAGCCTGGCTTTCTACCTCCCTTTCTTCAATACTTTCTCCCTGTGTCATTGTATTCTGTTACACAGAGCTTCATTTGTAAACTAATTCGTTTCTTTTTGTTTGCATTTATGGATTGAATTGGTTGTTATCAACATCCGGGGGAAATTGCAACTCAGCGTCACCTTTAGAAATATGTTTTCTGAGAATAATGGTGACGTGTTCAATACTTATGTCTCCCATTTCTCTGTTCTTTTTAATGTAAACTTTATGATGATGGAAGAAATTGAGATTGAGATTGAGAGAAACCTGATCTCAGCCTGGCTTATTGTTTTACTACAGTTATTAACTGTGTTTATTATGTTTTTATATATAATGCAAACTTTATAAATGCTTTACCAATTAATTTGTAACATTTCATTATGCCAATAATTTATGCCAATCATTTTTGAAGCTGAATTTGAAACAGAGATTGAGTAAAAAGAGAGAAAGAGATAGAGAGCTCACATGATCTCAGCCTGGCTTATTGTTTTATTATTTACTGTGTTTACTATGTCTTTATATACATATATGTTCTTTAATGAAATGCAATGTTTAATGCAAATTATCAATGCTTTGCCAATACATTTATAACATCCGCCATGCCAATAATGCAATTTCTGAATTTGAGAGAAAGATTTAGAGAAAAAGAGAGAGTAATAGAGAAAATAAGACCCACCTTATCTCAGCCTGGCTGATTGTATTACTACTTCTATTTACTGTGTTTACTGCATTTTAATGCAAACTTTATAAATGCTTTGCCAATACATTTGTCACATTAGTTATACCAATAATGCAATTTTTAAGTTGAATTTGAAAGAAAGATTGAGTAAAAAGAGAGAGAGAGAGAAAGAGAGAGATAGAGAGGAAATAAAGCTCACCTGATCTCGGCCTGGATTATTATTTTTACTACTACTTTATACTGTGTTTACTACAGTATGTTTTTATATATAATGCAAACTTTATAAATGCTTTGCCAATACATTTGTAACATTCATCAAGCCAATAATGCAATTATGAAGTTGAATTTGAAAGAAAGATTGAGTAAAAAAAGAGAGAGAGTAAAAGAGAGAGATGGAGGAAACAAGGCTCACCTGATCTCGGCTTGTTTTATTTTTACTACTATTATTTACTGTGTTTACTACAGTATGGTTTTATACATAATACAAACTTTATAAATGCTTTACCAATACATTTGTAACATTCATCAAGCAAATAATGCAATTTTGAATTTGAGAGAAAGAGAGAGATAGAGAGGAAATAAGCTCACCTGGTCTCGGCCTGGCTTATTGTTTTACTGTTAACATTTACTGTGTTTTCTAGGTTTTTATATATAATGCAAACTTTATAAATGCTTTGCCGATACATTTGTAACATTCATCAAGTCAATAATGCAATTTTGAGTTAGAGAGAGAGAGATTGAGTAAAGAAATTAGAGAGGGAAAGAGAGATAGAGAGGAAATCAGGCTCAAATGATCTCATTCTGGCTTATTGTTTAACTACTACTATTTACTGTGTTTACTACAGTATATTTTTATATATAATGAAAACTTTATAAATACTTTGCCAATACATTTGTATTAATCATAACACCAATAATGCAATTTTTTAGTTTAAATTTGAGAGAAAGAGAGAGTAAGAGAGAGATAGAGAGGATATAAAGCTCACCTAATCTTGGCCTGCCTTATTGTTTTACTACTACTGTTTACTGTTTATTATGATTATAATATAATGCAAACTTTATAAATGCTTACCCATTACATTTGTAACATTCATCAAGCCAGTAATGCAATATTGAATTAGAGAGAAGGACATCGAGTAAAAAAAAAATAGAGAGGGAAAGAGAGATAGAGAGGAAATAAAGCTCACATGATCCCAGTCTGGCTTTTTGTTTAACTACTACTATTTACTGTGTTTACTACAGTACATTATTATATAATGCAAACTTTATAAATGCTTTGCCAATACATTTGCAACATTCATTATACCAATAATGCAATTTTTGAATTTGAGAGTAAGAAGTGAGAGTAAAAGAGAGATAAAGAGGAAATAACGCTCATCTGAGCTCAGTCTGGCTTATTGTTTTACTACTACTATTTACTGTGTTTACTACAGTATGTTTTTATATATAATGCAAAGTTTATAAAAGCTTTGCCAATACATTTGCAACGTTCATCACGTCAATAATGCAATATTTGAGTTGGAGAGAAAGACAGAGAGAGTTAAAGAGAGACAGGAAGGAAGTGCGTCTCACCTGATCTCGGCCTGGCTTGTGTGTGGCCATATGTCTCTCCAGCTGAGTGCGGTAAGCAAACGTGTAGCTGCACAGAGGGCAGGCGAAGTTCTCCTCGTTTTTCTCGTGCCGGTACTTGATGTGCTCCTTCAGGGAAGTCAAGCGCTTGTAGCCCCGGTCGCAGTAGGGGCAGGTCAACAGTTGGGCGAAAGCATCTGGAGTTCCAGGTGGCAGGTCTGCGGCAGAGAGAAAGGGGCAGCGGGCCAAAAGGTCAGCAAATCAATGGCAGCGAATGGGCGCCGTGCCCAGCCTGGTATGAGGAGCTATCTGTACAATCTGCTCCACTGTGTGCCGTCGTCAAGGTTGGCACTGCCAGCCATACACACGCTCACTCACTCACGCCAATGCATGAACACACACACACAGTAGGTGCACTCGAATTTGCTGAGTTTCGCTCATGGGATTTACGTGACGGAAAAAACACATTTAGATGATTTTCCACTGTTGCAGGGGATTCATTTGGAAGATATTCAGGAGGTTTAAGGTGATTGGCATCAACAGCTGGTTAAAAAGGAGGTCATTTTAGTCAAAAGTCCACTGAGAGCTTTGGAAATGGATCATGTTTGAAGTAAACACGGTACAAAATGAGTTCTGCTATCATTACATGTGCATTGAACTAACAAAGACAACTAATATAAAACAGCTCTATGTGGTTTATGCCAACATATTTTGGTAGAACCTGAGAATATTTTAGGCAATTTCCAAAAATACATTGAAGGAGTCAATGCATGAACACACATGCGGGAGGTGCACTCACGGTACGAGCTTTGCTTATGGCATTTATGTGATGGAAAAAACACAGTTAGATGATTTTCAACTGTACAGGGGATTCATTTGGAAGGTTTAAGGTGAATGGCATCAACAGCTGGTTAAAAAGGAGCTCATTTTAGTCAAAAGTCCACTGAGAGCTTTGGAAATGGATAATGCATAGTAAACACTGTACAAAATGAGTTCTGCTATCATTACATGTGCATTGAACTAACAAAGACAACTAATATAAAACAGCTCTATGTGGTTTATGCCAACATATTTTGGTAGAACCTGAGAATATTTTAGGCAATTTCCAAAAATACATGCGGGATGTGCACTTACGGTAGGAGCTTTGCTTATGGCATTTATGTGATGGAAAAACACGTTTAGACAATTTTCCACTGTTACAGTGGGTTCATACTAGACAGAGGGATGTATTAGCGAGGTGATTCATTCAGTCAGTTTATGGTGATTGGCATCAACAGCTGATTTAAAAGGTGGTCAATTTAGTGTGGGTCGAAAATCCACTGAGAGCTTTGAGAATGGGTTATGAATAATACTTGAAATAAATATTGAGCAACATGAATTACAAATCATTTAGGTTCAGCAAAACGTGTTCCTCATGTCTGCTATCATTACATGTGCGTTGTTTCGAGAAATAGAGAACTAATATAAAACTGTTCTATGTGGTTTATGCCAACATATTCAGGTAGAAGTTGAACCCTGTATTGGGTCGCCAATTGATTTCCAATTTTCACTAGTGAACTACATTATTAAACTACTCATCTGAAATGTTACTAGTGGTAATTATCAAAATTTACTTAAAAAAATATATTGCAATTGAGGTAAATTAAGTCACCATATTTACGTGACTCAGGATCAGAAATCCAGACCTATGTTGCACAAGTAAGTTTTGGCAATATCCAAAAATGCTATGAACTTTTTTTGGACAACTTTAAAGGTGATTTTCTCAATATTTAGATTGTTTTAACTCTAAAGGCTCATACACACCGGGAAGCTTTTCGTTTGCGTTTATCGTCGGCGTTTTTCGAGACGTTTTTCCGCATTCAAGCCCAATCGATTTTTCTCTGGCGTTGAGCAGAAGAGCATGCAAAATCACTCCTTGACGTCAGATAGCGCACAGGGTGGCGCCAAGCTTCTGACACTCGCTTGTTACACAGAAGAAGAAAAGAGGAAATTTACACGCTTGTTATTGCGATCGGCAAAGCATGGATGGTTGAAGTAGCAGCTCTAGCGATGAAGAAATGATTATTGTTCACCAGTGCAGCCAGCAGCTCCACGTTCATATCGCCTCTGGGCATCTTCTTCAATGTGCGCTTGCACTGACAGTTTTGCGCTTGAGCGCCTCTAAGGGGTGTTTACCGTCTTCAGCGGCTCCATACACGTGAACAAAACTGCGCGTCAAAACAAAAGAACGAGCATGAAGCGTTTCTTTAAAAATGATGCATTTATGCCTGCCGTTTTGCGCGTTGGTGTGCACAATCACATCAACGCCCTTTATTTAGTCACAAGGCGTCAAACGTCGACCGAAAACATGAGCAAAAAACGTTTCTGTGTGCACGGGCCTTAAGACTCTAAGACATCTCAGCCAAATATTTTCCAATCATAAGAAACCTTACATTAATGTAAAGTTTTTTAATAACTCACATTTAATGAATCATTTATTTTCTCTTTGCCATGATGACAGCACATAATATTAGACTAGATATTCTTCAAGATACTAGTATTCAGCTTACAGTGACATTTAAAGGCTTCACTAGGGTAATTAGAGTAAAGTTAGGGTAATAAGGCAAGTCATTGTATAACAGTGGTTTGTTCTGAAGACAATCAAATAATATATATTGCTTAAGGTGGCTAATAATATTGACCATAAAATGGCTTTAAAACAATTAAGAACTGCTTTTATTCTAGCCCAAATAAAACAAATAAGACTTTCTCCAGACAAACAAATATTAGAGGAGATACTGTGAGAAACTCCTGAATCTGAGAAACATCATGTGGGAAATATTTGGAAAAAGAGAAAAAAATACTAATAATTTTGACTTCAAGTGTATGACTGGATTTGTGGTCCAGGCTCGATATGAGTATTAAATTAGCATCAGATGTTGTAATAATTTAACTCTAAGTGTGTGGAAGCAGTTGTTTACAGTGGTATAAAGCTGAACACTGTTGGCGTTTGCAGCCAGTTGTGTTCTCTCTGTTGTAATCTCTCCTGGTGGCTCGCAGGTCTAGTTTTTCACACGTTCTTCATAAGAGAGGTATGCGCCGCTGTAATGCCCCGGCTGCTCCCCTCGGGACGGGAAATTTGGGGTTTCTGATTTCAGCAGTGGGACAGCTGCACGCCGCTCTGAAGGTAAACACACTCAGACGTTCTCACCGTTTTCCTCGTGTCCGGTGGCTTCGGGAGTGGCGAGCCGGGATCGGGACAGCTCCTCCGGCGCCTCGGGGTAGATGATGGCTGTGTCTCCTCTCTGGAGGTACTCGGCGATGCTGACCACGTGACTTTCGCTGTCCACCAGTTTACGCTTTCCAAAGAAATCCTCGAAATCGGTGTCACAGTGAACGCTCTTCACTACAGAAACACACAGAGAGAGAGAGAGAGAGAGAGAGAGAGAGAGAGAATGTTTTACACGAGAACCAGGACTATTATAACAAAACAATAATACAAACTAATGCTGTTTTTTTAATTATTATTATTCCTTATTTTTCAGGGGTCTCCACAGTGGGATGAACCGCCTTTATGATTACTGCATGTTTTATGCAGCGGATGTATTTCCAACCGCAACTCAGTACTGGGAAACACCCATACACACTCATTCACACACACATTATGGCTAATTTAGTTCATCAGTTCCCCTATTGCGCATGTGTTTGGACTGTGGGGGAAACCGAAGCACCCGGAGGAAACCCACACCAACACGGGGAGAACATGCAAACTCCACACAGAAACGCCAACTGACCCGCCAACGAACTCGAACCAGCGACCTTCTTGCTGTGAGGCCACAGTGCTAACCACTAAGCCACCATGCCGCCCTCTTTCTTTCTTATTTGACAAATAAATAAGTAAATACACTGAATTTGTCAAGAATAACACAATAAAGTTTTAAAAACAAAACCTATTTCCATCGTGGTCCTTTATTTACATTTTATTGAATGTTTTAAATACAAAAACATATCAGAAATGTACAATATCCATCACTTGTATCAGTAAAACCCTGACCACCACATGAAAAATCATAATAAATACATAAATAAATAATTAAATAAATAAATAAGAAATAAATAATAATGAAAAATTATTACTTTTCTTTCTAAATGATCATATCAGAAAACAAAAAATAAGATTAATCACAATTAATTGCATCCAAAATAAAAGTTTATTTTGACATAATATGTGTGTGCATTATGTATATTTATTATGGCATGTGACACACACACACATGTATTAAAACAAAACTATACAAAACAATTTTATTATATAGAGACTTTACATGGTTTTATACATAATTTGAGTATGTATAGATATATTTATAACTCCAGGCATTGTTTTTATTAACATTACCATTAATAAAAAAAAAGCATTTATTAACATGCAAATTATTTAGTACCATATGCCTGAATAATAAAATATATGAATGTTAACTTGAATAGTTTATTAATCATTTGTTTACACATTCTGAATGATTTAAAATAGCACTAAATATTCTTAAATAACTGGTTTGTAAATAATGCAATACTTAATTAAGTAATTTAAAAAATAAGAATTAATAAAGTATGAAAATACAACCCTTAAGCACATTATAAATGCGCTTGGAAGTCAAGAGAGCATTTGTAGCTGTATTTATAAACTGCTTATTAACGTCTATTAATGTAGAGTTAATGATTAACAGATACTGAACTATTAGCTAATGCTTAATTAATCATTTATAGTGTGTAGTTATTTTAAAGTGTTACCAAATTTTCAATTATAAAGCGAATATAAGTTTTTTTAGCTTGTTTTTAATAAAAACTTGCTTAATTTTGACTCATTATTTCTGAAAAGAATACAATATTTTCTC
>CAIGQQ010034531.1:153039-164003 GCA_903798035.1 Danio albolineatus | reverse complement strand
TTATATAAAATAGTATATTTAAATATATATATATATGTTTTTTTTTATCACATAATTTATGACTATACATCAACAGCATTATGAGGATCTTGGTTTGATCATATTTTGGTTTATCAAGGTTTATCAAGCTGAAGGTGTGTCTACAATAATAATAGGTGTGTCATATATGTGGTGGGTGTGGTTTGCGAAATGAAGTGGGCAGGGCTCACTTGTACCATCGACTGACGCACTCAGCAAGTCACTGAGGGTGTGTCTAGAATAATAATGGGTGTTGTTTATGTGGTGGGTGTGGTTTGTGAAATAAAGTGGGCGGGGCTCACCTGTACCATCGACTGATGCACTCAGCAAGTCATTTTCATGCCAAACGTTCTCTATACCGCTGTCCTTCATGTCATCTTCATCATCCATAGTCTTCCTCAGTAGTGTGTGACCCAGAGTCGGAGAGGGCGGAGCCACGGACTCATGATTGACAAGGCTGGCCGGACTCCCCGCACCATTAAGCAAAGCGTCCTCCTCCGACACCAAAAGTCTGTCTTCTTCTTCCGTCTCCGATCCGGTTTCTACGACGTTCTCAAAGTCCAACACTGTCAGAAAACACACACAGAGAGACACGCCGATGATTACAACACAGGTCGCACAAGAAAATTTGAGTAATTTGAATGCAAAAACATTCAGATCAGATTTCAATCAGGAAAGGGGAGTGGCCAAGATACAACAGGGTGTGGCTTTGATCAAATGGGTGTGTTTTAGAAATGAGGTGTGGTTTGTGGAACCTCCTGAATACTTAAATATAATAATATCACAGCCAAATACATTTGTATTTGTATCCAATGAAAAAGACAAAAATGATGCATAAATATATGGATATTACAAATAACACTTTATTTTAAGGTAAAATTCTCACATTAATAAAACATTAGCTATTAATTTTGACTTAATGAACTCCTAATTTGCTGATTTTTAACAGTTTTAAGGTAGTAATTTGGTTTAGGTATTAGTAATGTAGAATAAAATCATAATATCTGTGCTTTATGAGTACAAATAAAGTAATTATCTTAAAAATATCCAACTAATGTGCTTAAACTGGTGTTTAAAAGTGTTACCAAACTCATAAATAAATAAAAACAACATCTTAACTATATTAACTCACACTCAGATGATCAATAGTACAGATTATAATCCAATAATCCACATTTTTATGCATAACTCCGCCACTTCTCCTGACCACAGCCTTCTTCCAGTTAGATTTTATATCTATTACTAAGCATGCATTGTTTAATTTTAGCCAGAGAACACACACACATGGACCCCCCCACACACACAGAGAGAGCGTAGTCTATCTTAACATTCCCTGTGGACAAAAAGATTACACTAGGCATATCTGTTCCTAACATGATCTTTGGCTAATCCACTGGTCTGCACTTGCCTCCCGAACAACTGCACAACAGGTGCAAATTAAAATGAAAACGGTGCATGTGTGTGCGTATGTGACCTGGGCTGAATACCAATTGACAGGGGAAACAAAACCTTTTCAAGAGGTGTGACCACAAGGGTTTAGGCAAGTTCAGACTGAGTAATGCTCTCGGTGAGAGAAAGAAGCCCAGAAAGCAGAAGGAGGGGAGCAAATAAGAATAGAAGAGCCAAAAGAATAAGTGAGACATTCAGGCTTGATGTGTGGTCAACCTTCAACACATCCACATTCAAAACAGCCTCATGCAGACCGGACACAGTGCTTCTGGAGACTTCCATCATGTCTGACCTTCAAAAAAGTGGCAAATGTTTAATTTAAATAATTAACACAATGGTTGGGCTTGTGCATATTTCACCCAATGCTGGGTTATTAATACTAGGGCTGCGCAATATATAGGTTCAGCATCGAAATTGTGCACATTCACACTAGTTACACTGTAAAACCCAAAAAGTTAAGGTAACTCAAACAGTTTGAGGAACAACGATCGCAACAAACCATTTAAGTTCAAAAACTAATCCTAATGAGTACTGTGAACTTAATCCATTTGAGTAAATGAAGCATTTTAAGCACAGTAAAAAGCAATAAATGAAGAGAACTCAAACCAACTGAGTACTGTAAAGCCTAATAAGTTAAGGCGACTCAAAGCGTTTGAGGTCAGTTTGAAAACATAGCTTTTGTAAGTACGCACATTTACTTAATTTTAAGGCAACATGTTTACTAAGTCAAGTAAAATCACTTTAAAACTAACAGCTTCAACAACTAATCACTTTAACTCAACAAGTTTACTCACTTTTTTAAGCAAAACTCACTTTAAAATGTTTAAAGCAAAGTTGATGAATCCTTAAAAGCATTTTTAAAGGCTAAAATAAATGGAACTTTATATTAATCTTTAAATCCTAAAATATGTCAACCAAAATGAAGCGGCACAACTGTTTTCAGTTCTGATATAATAATCGTAAATGTTTCTTTGCCATCAAATCATCATTTTATACTGATTTCTGAAGGATCATGTGATTTCGAAGACTGGAGTAATGATGCATTGCATGCAAAATCTAAACTACATTGTGTTCACACTTTATTTTAGGGTGCAATTCTCATTATTAATAAAGCATTATAATAAAGCTCCCCTGAAAAAATCTAATAAAATATATATTCTATTATGTCAAAACATAATATGTCAAAACAAACTTTTATTTTGGATGTGATTAATCACGATTAATTTTTGGACAGCCCTAATATTTATATACAATATAAGTACTAATGAACAGCCTGTATCTCAATAATATGTAACAAGCCACAAGTTAAAAGAGAGAAAATTGGCACTTAAGCATACCTGTCAACATTGGGATGTGAAAATAAGGGATACGCCTACCATAATTCGGGATACGGCTACCATAATACAGGATACGGCTACAATAATAAGGGATACGGCTACCATAATAAGGGATAATAAAATAAATATGTTCCCATAAATATGTTCTTAATATATACATATTTTCTTCGGGTTTAATTTTAAATAAACAGTTAAACGGTATATTTTTTATATTACTATTTACAAAATAAATTTTAATAGTATACATTAGCAAACAGTTTAGCTTATTGAAATGAGCTATTATAAAGAAACAGAATCAAGTTATCAGATCTCATTAATTGCATTCTCGTTGTATAACGCACACATTTTGAACAGAGAACAACTAATAAATCTCATTTATTTGGATTTTTTGGTTTGATTACGTTAAATAACAGAGGTGTCATTTTAACAATGCACACATCTAACGTTATAATGAAAGCATTCGACTGCTTTCCTCACGCTTTATGCTCATTTAGGACAAAATTAGTTGTGTTTGAAAAAAAAACCCATGAAGATCGACATCTTTAGATGTTATTATTATTAATGATGTGTATTTGTCTGTTCAACACGCACCCAAAACCCAGACTTTCGCTACGTTTCAACTTGCATGTACAGAATCCGCTTGGAAAACAGCGTCTGTTTCTCACTATGGAGCGCGTCTGACAGTCACGCACCGCTTTATGACTGTTTTGAGGATTGCACAGGAGGAGCGACGGCACCTGTAATGAAAAGGAAAGGGAATCCCGCCGTTTTTATATTTATTTCAAAGTGTTTCATGCCTAAATAGACCGAAAGCACCGAACTGACTCACATTTAAGAGCAAGGGGCGCCCCTGGTGGTGCGGCGGTATGGGTTGCATATAGGGAGGATCGGCTCTTTAATGTTTATCGCCACCTTTCAGAGAAAGACTAAAAATACGAGAGAAATACGGGAAAATACATTTACGGGATGATAGCGGGATAGAGCTGTAAAATACGGGAGAATGGGTTCACAGGTATGCACTTAAGTTAAACATGTGAACCAACAGAGTTAAATTTTGGCTATGGATGTTAAGACAGTTCATGAACAGGTTATGAAAAACGTGAGAGAGAGAGACTGAAGTAGAGAAAAATAGAGCGTACGACATAAAGAGAGAGCTTCTTCAAAGTGAAAATGACATCTTGCGAAGTTAAAAACAAAATCCATCAACTTTCCCGCTCGCTGCTGGAAGATTGTGAAAAGGCCGATAAATAATGATGGGTTGGGTAGAACTTCAGATGGAGTTAAAAAAAAAAAAAGCTCTGCATTGTTTGGCTGACAGACAGCCAATCACACGCCGGTATTGTGCTCTTCAACACAATAATTCCAACCTGCTAATGTCACGGCAGCCATTACAGCGATTCCTCACCTCGTCTCTAATCAGTCTTTTGTGTTTCCAGAGCGCAGACACAAAGAAACGATAATGTTTACTTGCCGGCTAAGTTCTCCTCCGATGACACTCTCTATTCGGCGGCGTCTTCAGCGAGTGTCAAAGGGAACAAAGGCGATTACGGCTGCCATTCTGCCGCTGATGATGCTGTACCTGCTCCTCTGCTTTTTGATTTCAAACAAATAAAAGGAACATCTCTCACTCCGATGCCACAGATAATTAAAATGACATTCCTAATTGGCCCAGTCACTGCTAATGTTGGGCTTAACCTACGCGCCGCTCGCAGACAGGCCTGTCATTTCTGCCCGTGATAATCGCAGGGCCGCCAGAGATGGTATTGATTCCGATGGAAGCTTTTTTATACGCTCAAAAACACACACACTGAAAAAAGAGGAACTTATTATAAAGAGTGAGAGACTGAGTCAAAAAAAGTACTCTTAAAAGCCTTGGGAAGGTGAGCTGACTGAAACTTTACTCATCACACTGTTGAAAGGTTTCTATAGCATCAAGCCAATGCTGGGGAAAATATTAACCCAACAATTGGGTTAAAAAGTCATTAAAATTTAATTGAATGCATTAATGCAATGGTTGGGTTTGTGCATATTTCACCGTTAGTAAATCCCAGCTTATTTTGTGTCTGTGTAATGACGGAATTAAAGATTTATTCCTAAATATGATCATGATTGCAACATAAATACACGTATTTACTGCAAAAACAATACAATAAACTAATAAAATCATTACTCATGAAAGCCTCAGGAAGGTGAACTGACTGAAACTTTACTCCTTGCTCTGTAAAAATGTTTTGATTGTTTCAGCTTAATGCTGGGTCAAATATTAACCCAACAAAACTTAAAAACTTAATTTATTTTCATTTAGATAATTAATGCAATGGTTGGTTTTGTGCATATTTCACACAAGGTTGGGTTGATAAAACCCAGCTAATTTTAATTTTTATTTAATGATAGAGTTAAAGTTTTAATCCTAAATATTGTCATGGTTGTAACATAAATACACTTCTTTACAACAAAAACAATACAATAAACTGATCAAATCATTTACTCATCACACTGTAAAAACGTTTCAACTGCATCAAGCCAATGCTGGGGCAAATATTAACCCAACAATTGGGTTTAAAAGTCATTTATTAAAATCATTAATGCAATGGTTGAGTTTGTGCATAATTTGCCCAACTTTGGGTCAATAAAACCCAGCATTTTGTTTAGTGTTATGATAGTGTTTGCAACATAAATACATTCCTGTTCAGGCAAAACAACACAAATAATATGCTAATTAAATCATACACTATCTAGAAATTGAAGATCAACTTCTACCAGCGAATACACTCTGATCGATTGGTTATGTAAAGAAAGGTTAGTGCATAAAAACAAAGTGCTATGCAAAAGGAAATACATTTAGAATAATCAATTTCTGGAATTAGATAATAATGACATAATTCAAAGCTTACATTACAACATAAGACAGTCTCTGTAAAATGTTTACATTTCTGACTGTCACCATCTGACAAAACTTGAATATTCAAAGTTTTCTTATCCAAAATCATTAAAACTTTGGCTTAAAAAAAATAAACTATAATAATATAAATAGTAATAATAAATAAATAAATAAATAAATAAATAAATAAATAAATAAATAAATAAATAAATAAATAAATAAATAAATAAATAAATAAATAAATAAATAAATAATTCAGTCTAAATAGTCAAAATAATTTAAATCCAGTTTGTCTCACCTCAAAGCATTTCTTATCTAAACAGAAAAAGCAAAGTCAAGAAAACTGATCATCCAAACGAAAACAACAAAAATAATCATTTTGCAAAGAAAATTTTGCTGTTTATATATAAAATGCATTAAAAAGAAGTTCTCATTAAAGCAAATCCAAATTGTTTTTATCTGAAATCCTCTGAAATCCAACTAGCACAAACTGAACTGTAGGTTACACACAGAGAACGTAAATAAATAAATAATTAAAGACCGTCTCATCTCAATCCACTTCAATCTCAACAGAAAGCCAAGAAAATGCCTCAACAAACTAATCTAAATGTAAAATGTTCTCAAGATTTCACATCAAAGTGCCAAGACGTTCAGCATCTCTCACCTTCACCCATCAGCTCAGCAAACTCCTCAAAGCAATAAAGTGTGTCCGAAAGAAAGAACGTGCTGGAAAATCAGGTTATAGTCCGCTGGTGTCTGACGGCAGGAGCAGAAAAGGCCTCAAAGTGAAGCCAGAAATACAGAGAGAAGCAAATCCACACAGTCTAAGACGCTCCAGCACTGGAGAGAGAGAGCGTGTGTGTGTGTGTGTGTGTGTGTGTGAGGTGACAGACTCCCCGCAGGTGAACCTACACACTGAGCTGGTGTCATCAGGACTAATGGGAGGTGCAGGAAAACTGGCCTCACACATGCAGATCACCTGAGTGCGTGTGTGTGTGTGTGTGTGTGTGTGTGTGTGTGTGTGTGTGTGTGTGTCTGTGTGTGTGTATGATTGATTGTGTGTTTGATATTTTAATCTAAAGGTTTGCTAATACACAATTAGAATCAAAAGTTGTAAGATAATATTATTGCCACCCCACTTTTATTATTATTATTATTACAAATATTATTACAAAGCAAGTCCAGCCCAGATGAAAAACTGTAACGGAAAGTAATGCATTACTGTCCTAATTACCATATTAAGTTACGTTTTTAGTGGGCGGCATGGTGGCTCAGTGGTTAGCACTGTGGCTTCACAGCAAGAAGGTCTCTAGTTCGAGTCCCAGGTGGTTCAGTTGGCATTTCTGTGTGGAGTTTGTTGGTGTGGGGTTTCTCCGGGTGCTCCGGTTTCCCCCCACAGTCCAAACACATGCACTATATACGGAATTGACTAACTAAATTGGATGTAGTGTATGTGAATGAGTGTGTATGGGTGTTTCCCAGTACTGGGTTGCTGCTGGAAGGGCATCAGCTGAGTAAAACATATGCTGGAATAGTTGGCGGTTCATTCCACTGTGGCGATCCCTGATAAATAGGGGACTAAGCTGAAGGAAAATGAATGAGTATGCTAGTCTTAAGGACATCTATGCTCCAAAACAGACAACATTCACATGTAGAAGCTATTAACCTGATGTTCATAAATGTGTCAATTAGTTTGAAGAATGCTGAAAACCTGTAACCATCGGCTTCCATAGTAGGACAAACAAATACTATAGAAGTCAATGGTTACCGGTGGTGCTTAATTTGTGAATTGTGAGGTCCCGGAACAGATCCGGCTAACGGATCCGGCATGTTACTAGAGGATGGAGATGTGTCGCGGATGAAAGTGAAGCGTGGGGTGGGGGGGGGGGGTGTAGCAGACGAAAGTGAAGAGGGTTGGGGAGTCGCGGAAGAAAGTGAAAGTGAACAGGGGAGGAGGGTGGTTAAGGAGGGGGATCGGTAAAATGAGGTGCCGGATCAGATATCAGAGGTGCCGGATCCGGCGTGTTCTGGCACAAATTAAGCCCTGGTTACCGGTTTTCAGCTTTCTTCAAAATATCTCATTTGTGTTTAACAGGACACACAAGTCTTAAATCAAGAAGCATTTACTAGACAAGCAAATCCTGTTGTCTTGTTTTCAGAAATAATGCGCCAAAATTAAGTGAGTTTTAAGTGAGTTCATTAAAACAAGCTAAATAATCTGATCTCAAAACAAAAAAGAAGGATTGTTCTGCTTACCCCATTGGCAGACTGTTTTGCTTCTTTTAAAGCTGCAGTATGTAAGTTTGACACCCAGTGGTTGAACTAGGTATTGCACTCCTGGATTAAAACAAACGCAAGCGCAGGTTGCTAGATTGAGGACAGGAGCGAGTGATTTAAACCAGTGTTTCTTAACTAGTGGGTCACTTTTTTTACAACATTTTTAGTGGGTTGTGGAGTGCGTGGTCAAAAAATAATAATAATAATAACAATAATTTATTTTGCTTATACCGGACTTTTATTTTGAAATGCGCGCGCGACAACAGTTCAGTTTAGTTCGGTAACTGAACATTTCTCTACCCTAACCGCTGTTTACAGTATTTATCGTTTTTACTTTGTAATATTTCTAGAATTTGATACATTTTGTTAAATGCAACAATAAAATATTGGGTCGCGGCTTGATGACCATGTAAAAATGTGGGTCCCGTGGCCAAACCAGTTGAGAACCACTGACTTAAACTGTGCTCTTAATAAAAGCAGCAGCACCCGATAGAAGGAATATTCTCCATGTTAAAGGAGTTTTGTCCTAACCAACACCTGGAGTTGATATATTAGAAACGGCTTCTGTTTCTCACAGATGAACAACAGTAAACTGACAATGATCAGCTCAGGTACACCTCATGTGCTTTATTCAGTGTTAAATGCTAACAGTGTGAGTTTGAATGCCATTTTACATGGCACTTAAAATGTAATAATAAGGGTCACAATTTATTTTGATGGTCCGTTTATTGAATTTAAGTTACATTGCAACAAATTCTCATTAGATTATAGTAGATTGTGACGCCCCATTCACACGAGGCTTCATCGTCAACGCTTGACAGAGGGCGTGTCTGAAGTTGGGGCTGACGCGACCGTCATAGCAGCGTCAGCCAATGAAATTAGTCAACAATCGGCTACTGTCTGGGCTGGTGTATTTGCATACAGCGATCTGATTGGCTGACGCTTCCGTCAGCACTTGAAAAGTTGAGAAAGTCCCAACTCCTGCAGCGAGCAACGCCACTGAAGCAGCGCCGACGGATCCACAGTGCAGTTCGGCAAAGCCTGACGTCACCCATTCAAACTGAATGGGAAGCGTTGATGCTGAACGTTAGGTTGGGGTTAGGGGTAGGGTTAGTGTAAGTTGACATGTACTTGCAAAGTTTCTTATAATCAGTTAAATGTCTGTTGAATGTCAGTATCAGCAGATATTAAGCAGACAGTCTACTAATACTCTAATGTACCATCAAAATAAAGTGTTACCATAATAAGTAATAATAATAATTGTATTTAATAATAATTATGTATCTAATATATTATGTATATTATTATATTACATATTATAATATATTATGTAGATAATAATTATATATTTAATGTTAAAGGGAGTCAATATGTATTAAATACATTATAAACCTTACCATTTTGCTGGAGTGCAGTGCGTGCACTATTCTGTGCTTCTGAATGGCTGTGTTTACATTTCTGTCGCGTTTCGTTTGGTGCAAACAGCCAGATTGCTCATCACTGTGTATCTCGTCATGAAGTGTGTTGATAGGACACACGGTTACACTGCTCAGCTAATGTTTACGCTGGTAATATTGATATCATTTGCTAATTAATAACCTCATGAGGAACTCTGAATCTGCATCTCATTTCAGAGTCTGCTACTGTCCACCAGAGGCCGCATTTCGGTCACAGGCGCATGCTTTTAAAGCCTTCGTGACTGAATGAATGAATGAAATACGCTGTTTTCCACCAAGGCAACCCGGGTGCTGGAATATGATTGGCTAAACTGGCATTGGGCGGGTTAAAGGGACCACAACAAAGACAGCGTTCCAGCACGAAAAACACATCCTCAAAGCAGAATATCTGACTTCAGCGGTGTTTTTCAGATAGACAAGAATGTTCACTGAGCATGTTTCTGAATATCTGCACACATATGATGCTGTTATTATGCTTTAGAGGAGTCAAACACTCACATAACAGCACCTTTAAAGAAAAAATCACTTCATTTTGGCACATTATTTCTAAAATCACGACAATATTTGGCCAGAAAAGTCTTGATTTAAGAACTGTTTTAGATATTATGACTAGAAACAAGACCAAAACATTTTGTAGTGTATGAAACCTCTGAGATCTTTAATATAACTCTGACACTGGAGGTTTTGCTGGGTCTTGGAGGTAAAGTGTGTTTGGTTTTGTTTCCATTCATTGTTGTTCTCTGTGTGAGGAAGCAGGCTGATATGTGGCTTCGACCCCAGAAAGCCCGGAGAAGAAAAAGACGAAGGAGAAAGGGGGAACGAGACGAGAACAGGGGGCGGTGGGGAAGAGAAAGGGACAGAAGGGCAGCGAACAAAAGACGAGTGAAAGAGTGAAGCAGCTTTAAGAGGCCAGTGAATGGAGAAACTCAGCCATGTGTAAAACTGATCCAGTGTGTGTGTGTGTGTCTGTCTGTCTGTCTGTGTATGTGTGATTGTTTTGTTTGTGTGTGTGTGCATGCTTTTCTGTGTGTGTGTGTGTGTGTGTCTGTCTGTCTGTGTGTTTCGGTTGTGTGTGTGTGTTTGCGTGTGTTTTTGCCTGTCTGTCTGTGTGCTTATGTGTGTGTCAGCAAGTGTATGTGTGTGTGTTTGTTAGCGTGTGTGTCTATATCTGTGTGTGTGTGTGTGTGTCTTTATGTTTGTGTGTCTGTTTGCATGTCTGTCTGTGTGCCTCTGTGTGTGTTTTAGTGTGTGTGTGTGTGAGTGTGTGTGTGTGTGTTTAGGTGTGTCAGCATGTGTGTGTTTGTTAGCGTGTGTTAATATCTAATTGTGCTGTGTGTGTTTATATCTGTGTGTATGTGTGTGTGTAAGTGTGTGTCTCTTTATGTTTGTGTGTCTGTTTGCATGTTTGCATGTCCGTCTGTGTGCTTCTGTGTGTGTGTGTGTGTGTGTGTGTGTGAGTGTGTGTATGTATGTGTGTTTCTGCCTGTCTGTGTGTGTTTGTGTGTGCATGTGTGTATGTATGTGTGTTTATGCCTGTCTGTGTGG
>CAIGQQ010034531.1:131249-146283 GCA_903798035.1 Danio albolineatus | reverse complement strand
GATTCATGTTTTTATTTTTCCCAGTTTATTTCTGCCTTTGAGTTGCAGTTTGAGATCTTCAACTATTCCTTAACCTTAAAGGTTTAAAAAAGTGACCATTTTTAATAGTTTAAAGTGATTTATTGTCTGTATTTTATGCTACAAAAAATGTTTAATAAACCGCAAGTACATTTTCTGTTATTTTACAGACTCATTTCTCTATATATAAATTTTTATGCATTATTTCAAGCTACTAAAATGTCATTACTTCACTTTGTTAAACTGTAAAGTTGAATTTTCACCATCAACACCCGACAAAGCAGAGATCAACATCCAATAATGCAATTCACAACCGTAAATAAACCCAAAACACAGCACAACTGAATTAAGCATTACAACATCCGCTCGATGCATTCAAATACACTGCTTATATTACTACAACAGAAGTCTATACAATTAAATAAACTCCATGCAAATTCAAATGTAAGCAATGGTAATCAAATTTACCATTATAGTCACACACTAAAAATGAGCCGTTTTCAGTATTTTGTGATTCATGTTTTTATTTTTCCCAGTATATTTATGCTTTTGAGTTGCAATTTGAGATCTTCAACTATTTTTTAACCTTAAAAGTTTGAAAAAGTGACCATTTTTAATAGTTTAAAGTGATTTATTGTCTGTATTTTATGCTACAAAAAAACGTTTAATAAACCGCAAGTACATTTTCTGTTATTTCCCAGACTCATTTCTCTCTATATTAATTTTTATGCATTATTTCAAGCTAATAAAATGTCATTACTTCACTTTGTTAAACTGTAAAGTTGAATTTTCAATATCAAAACCCGACATAGCAGAGATCAACATCCAATAATGCGATGCACAACCGTAAATAAACCCAAAACACAACACAACTGAATGAAACATTACAACATCCGCTCGATGCATTCAAATACACTGCTTATATTCCTAAAACAGGAGTCTATACAACTAAATAAACTCCATGCAAATTCAAACATAAGCGATCGCACTTAATGAATTAAGTCACAGCTGATTAAAACATTAATGCATCTATACAGAGCATTTCCCCAATCGTTTTTAGCGAACATATAAGATTAATAGGAGCTCTGCAATAACACGCAGCTCTGTCAGAGTGTGTTTGGAGCAATAATGGCTAAACACAATCTGAGATGTAATTATGCTCTGTAACGGGATCATTTGACTGTGATTTGCTTTGATATAAATAAGGAATGAGCATATGGCGGACAAAGCTAAGGTGTGTGTTTCTTTTGTGAATAATGAGCAGGGATGAATCATTGACAATGACCGTCTGTTGATTAAAGTAAACACGGTAAACACTTAGCTCATATGTATTTTGCTTATAATTCTGCGGTGCGAAAGCAAAACCTAGCAGGCGATAGAGATAAGGGCGTGCTGAGAACAGCGTTTTTGAGCCGCTCAAGGTTGCACAACATTCCTGGCCCGCAGTCCAGCAAAAGCCTTATCTGTGTCCGACAGAGTCCCACCTGAAGATCCGCAGGAGTTTCTGCAAACATGTTTACACAGCTTCACGCTTTGGGACGAAACATCGCGCGTTCACAAATGAGGTCTCAAGTTTGTTGCAACAAATGGATAAAAGTGAGGCCCGTCTGCAAGTCTGAGGGTCTCAAACTGTGCTCCAGATTATAAAGAAATCTGAAGCATTCTACTTTGATAGATGAAAATGTATATGCTGAAACATATTTGGGGGGGGGGTCAAGGTGGCGCAGTGGGTAGCACGATCACCTCACAGCAAAAAGGTCACTGGTTCGAGTCCCGGATGGGTTAGTTGGCATTTCTGTGTGGAGTTTGCATGTTCTCCCCGTGTTGGATTGGGTTTTGTTTGTTTGTTTGTTTGTTTGTTGAGCTACAAAAAAGACAAACTGAAATTAAATGTTGTACATGAATCAGATGTTTAAAAAATGCACATGCTGTCACTTAACGAACATGGGACAAAGCAGAAGACATCAGCGTGCAAATCACGGCAAAGGCAGGTTCAGCATGACTAGTGAATTCGGCATTGAACTCCATTGTTTCGATTTTTTAATATATTTTTTAATGGTTTATTGTGATAAGTTCATTAAATAATATATATTTTCAAAAAAATTAAATGCATTCATAAATGCAAAGATTTTTTTCTATTTATTTATAAATATTATGAAATAAATTAGGAAATGATCTACACTGCAAATTTTAGATAGTAGATTTAACTACCTTAGAGTTCAAATTAACACTCCCTCAGAGTTTCTATGGGAACCACTATAAAAGTGTTAAAATAACACTTTTGAAAGAGTGAACATGATCAACACTCAGAGAGAGTTAATTAGCAAACTCTTATAGTGTAATTATTAACACCACAAAGGATCGTATGAACACCACTCAGTGTTATGTGTAAACACTCTTAGGTCAAATTATCAACACCGCACGGAAATAAAAATATATCTTGTTTAATATTGTCAACACTTTATTACTATTCCTTTAATGTTTAAGAAAAACAATTCAACAGTCACAAACCGTACTTTCTCCTATTTTAACCAAAAGGAGCAGTTTTACCACAGCTTTATTCTCTTTAGTTTTAATGTAACATAGCTAGTACAGAACAAAATAATGATGAAAAACAATATGTTTTTTTGTGAGATCCTTTAAACTCTTGTGTATATATATAACAATTTGGACGTCAAATGTCTTTATACAAAAATTTTAAGTACTTTTACTAACAAGTTGCTTCTTCTCATTGCTTCTCGTGCACAGTAAAAATTCCAGTGTTAAATATACAGTGTGATTATTTTGGTGTTGTTCAGTGTTAAAACCGGAGTACATTTCAATCCATGAGTGTGAAAGAGCCTTAATAGTTACTTAATAGTTGTTTTTTTTTCAGTGTTAAACTTTTAACCCAATATGCAGTGTATTTCCCACTAGTGAAGGGAAGTCCAGTTTTTTTTTTACTTACTTCTTTCGGACAAACAGTGATCAAACCGGTATGATTTAAGAGTCTTGATGATATAATAAATTATAAGATATAATAAATTAATTCTCATCAGAAGCAGTATGTGCACTCTTTAGCTTATGTACACACAAACTCTCTGAGTAATGTACAAATTTCACACTTTGGGGAAAGTGTTATTTTAATTCCAAAATGGAGGGAGTCATATGTACACACAAGGAGTGTTAAGTAAAACTCAAATTGAGTTAAATGTACACTGATTTCTTTGCTGTGTGGCAGGAGACAATGACGTCTGGAAAAATCCTCCAGGGATATTGCTACATAAACTCCCGGATGTAGTAGTCAACACTGTATTAGCGTTAGATACATGTAACTCTGTATGACAAGGAGGCAGATCAGCTTCTAACACTGACAGGGTTATTTATCTAACTCTAGAATTTCAACACTTTACTCTGAATTACCGCAACACTCCAAATTGAACACTAATGAGTTTGCTGTGTATGGCGACTTTAATGTAACACAGTTTGCTGTATTTACTTTCAGCCCACAGCTCTCAATCAAGCTTGGATTTTGTCCCTTCATAAGAAAATGTTTGTGCACCCCTGCTTTAAGGAATAAAAAGTGAGTCCTTTATATTTGTAAATTGTGTGTATCTACATACAGCCTCTCTCTCTCTGTCTCTCTCTCTGTGTTTCTGTCATAAGTGAAGAAAGGAAAGTGACATCTATCAACCTGATGCTGTTAAATACTGCGGCCTTTCTGTGTGTATGAATGGGAAATTAATAAAATAATAAAGCGAGCAGGGCGGGGGGTGAAAACAGTCTCTTGGATGTCTTCCAGGCGAGGAGGGAGGGGTGGGGAGGGATGCTACATCGCATTCACTGTAGCGTAGAATTTTCCTGATGCGTTTCAGGCACAATGAGAGGGTGAAATCGGTGCGAGGGCAGGTTTTTAGGGGAAAAGCATCTGTGCTCAGGTCGATTACTGTCATAAAACTCTGCCAGAGCCCAGCTGGGGGTCAGCCGGGGAGGGGGCGAGAGGTCCTCAGATGGTATAAAGATCAGAGCAGGACTATCCAGGTGAGAGGTAGAGCCCCCCGGACAGCCCAATCTGAGCTGCTCATTCAGATGCTAATGAGAGGGTAAAGCACATCTGTTCCCCCCCCACCGCTCGGGGTCTTTGTCACCTGAAAAGCTCCCCACCAGGTATCAAACAAGCTGCAGGAAACAGCCCCGTTTTCATCCTGTTACCTCCGTTTTCCAATCAGCAAATGAGGCCCTGGTGACAACAGGGGCCCCCGAGAGCCCGACAGGACCACCGATGCCCCACACGCACCTGACACGGTTACACAGCCCAATTAACCCCCACGACACACTGTTTAACTCAACCGCTCGCTTTACTAACCACAAGATACTCGGTCATCGATTAGACTTGGTGAACATCCCTGTGCGCATCACTAATGCACGGTCTAATGAATGCAGCTAGATTTATGATGCCATCCGCTTCACACTATTAACCCCACTGCAAAAATACTCCAGATTTTGTGTGCTTTTCTGTTTATTTATGGTTGCGAACTGCATTATGGGATGTCGATCTCGAATCTGTCAACTTCTGATGTTGAAAACACAACTCTACAGTTTAATAAAGTGACTTTTATTGAAATTTTAGCCACTTGAAATAATGTTTAAAAAATAATGTGAAAAAATATCTGTTAATTAACTATTTCTGTTTATTTCCGGTTGTAAATTGCATTATTGGATGTTGATCTCTGACTTTTGATGTTGAAAATTCAACTCTACAGTTTAATAAAGTGACTTTTATTGATATTTTAGTCTTGAAATAATGTTTAAGAAATAATTTACTGAGAAATAAGATCCGGTTGGGCGCCATGGTGGCGTAGTGGGTAGCACATTCGCCTCACAGCAAGAAAGTCGCTGGTTTGAGCCTCGTCTTGATCAGTTGGCATTTCTGTGTGGAGTTTGCATGTTTTCCCCGTGTTGGGTTTCCTCCGGGTGCACAGTCCAAATACATGTAGCATGGCTGAATTGGGTAGGCTAAATTGTCAGTAGTGAATGAGTGTGTCTGGGTGTTTCCCAGAGATGGGTTGCGGCTGGAAGGGCATCCGCTGTGTAAAACATATGCTAGATAAGTTGGCGGTTCATTCCGCCGTGGCGACCCCTGATTAATAAAGGGACTAAGCTGAAAATAAAATGAATAAATTAAAGATATCTGGTCATCAATTAGACTGGTAAACATTACTACATTACCAATGCATGGACTAGATTACTAATACTCGATCTAATGAATGCATCTAGATTTATGATGGTATCTAAAATTCACACTATTAACTGTTTGTTAATTAAAAAAATATCTGTTAATTAACGATTTCTGTTTATTTCTGCTTGAGAATTGCATTATTGGAGGTTGATTTCTGACTTCTGATGCTAAAAATTCAACTCTACAGTTTGACATTTTAGTCCCTTGAAATAATGTTTAAAAAATAATTTACTGAAAAATAAGATCCGATTGGGCGCCACGGTGGCGTAGTGGGTAGCACGTTCGCCTCACAGCAAGAAAGTCGCTGGTTTGAGCCTTGGCTGGGTCAGTTGGCAAGTCCAAAGATATGCGGTACAGGTGAATTGGGTAGGCTAAATTGTCCGTAGTGTATGAGTGTGTATGGGTGTTTCCCAGTACTGGGTTACAGCTGGAAGGGTATCTACTGTGTAAAACATATGCTGGTTAAGTTGCCGGTTCATTCCGCTGTGGCGACCCCTGACTAATAAAGGGACAAAGTTGAAAAGAAAATGAATGAATGAAAGATATCCGGCCATCAATTAGACTGGTGAACATTCCTGCATTACCAATGTATGGACTAGATTACTAATGCACGATCTGATGAATGCATCTAGATTTATGATGGTATCCAAAAGTCAAAATTCACACTATTAACTGTTTGTTAATTAAAAAATATCTGTTAATTAACGTCAATTTGTTAATTTCCGGTTGTGAATTGCATTATTGGATGTTGATCTCTGACTTTTGATGTTGAAAATTCAACTCTACAGCTTAACGAAGCCACTTTTATTGACATTTTAGTCGTTTGAATAATAAGAAATAATATATAGAGAAATATGTGAGTAAATTGGGGCGTCACGGTGGCGCAGTGGGTAGCACAATCACCTTACAGCAAGAAGGTCGCTGGTTCGAGCCTCAGCTGGGTCAGTTGATGTTTCTGTGTGGAGTTTGCATGTTCTCCCCGTGTTGGTGTGGGTTTCCTCCGGGTGCTCCGGTTTCCCCCACAGTCCAAAGATATGCGCTATAGGGGAACTGATGAACTAAACTGGCCATTGTGTATATGTGTGTATGGGTGTTTCCCAGTGATGGGTTGCAGCTGGAAGTGCATCCGCTGTGTAATACATATGCTGGATAAGTTGGCAATTCATTCCGCTGTGGCGACCCCTGATTTATAAAGAGACTAAGCTGAAAAGAAAATGAATGAGTGTGTAAATTGCAGAAAATGTTCTGTAGTTTATTTTAAGGTTTTTGTAGTGTGATACGCAGCAGCGACCCACACAATATCGCACTGCAAACTATTCAAATTGTTCATAAAAGCCACTATTTCACACTTTTCAAGTTTAAAAGTTATCAATATTGATCACAACCACAACATTTAACGTTCACGATAATGAAAATGCTCATGTTTGAACTATTAAGATATCAATTAAAGGAACAGTTCACATGTCTGCAGCATCTTCTCATGAGGGTAACCCCTTGAGGGAGAGTACATTTTCATATTTGGGTGAACTATCCCTTAAAAAGAACAATAATTTATTTTCTTTACGGCTTAGTCTCTTTATTAATCTGGGGTCGCCACAGCGGAATGAACCGCCAACTTATCCAGTATATGTTTTACGCAGCGGATGCCCTTCTAGCTGCAACCCATCACTGGGAAACATCAATACACACTCTTTCAAACACATACAGTACAATATGGACAATTTAGCTTACCCATTTCACCTGTACCACATGTGTTTGGACTGTGGGGGAAACTGGAGCACCCGGAGGAAACCAACACCAACACGGGGAGAACATGCAAACTCCACACAGAAACACCATAAAAAGCACATTTTAAATAATAAATAATTATTCACTGCATCTTGACCACAATATCACTATTGTGCATGCTCATTACACACAACATACTGAATTATTAGCTAATTGCAGCATGCATAAATGCATCTGAAGACATCGCATGTTCTCTCACCTGCCTTTTGACTGCCGGCTTGAGAAACAGAGCGGCGTGTTTAATTGGAGCTGGATGCTGCGATCGCCCCACACTCCGTCACAGCAGAGCCGCGAGCAGCTCAACCCAAATAACGACCTGAGACAGACAGACAGACAGCCCCGCGGCACGCAGGCCGACCCCCCGCCACGCTTTCTTATGCTAAACGCGCCTCTCTTAAGCCTAATCTTCAGCTGGGCCGCTTAAACACAACAGCACGCTGCACCTTTACTACAGAACGGAGGCCGTTTGCATGACAAAGATGCTCATATTCATATGCTGAACATTGAGACAATGACCTACATCACATAATGCATCGTGTCAGCGTTTATAGCCTGACATAAACGAGAGTGGTCGAAATCAAGAACATCATTGAGATCAAATGCTGAGACGCTGTGAACATTTGCTCACTTTAGTTTAAAGTACAATTCACGCTGTTATTGAACCACTGACTAAGAGTTTTAGCTCAATAAACTATTAATTAGATTGTTTGTAAGGTACTAGTTGGGTGTACCTGGGATTAGGGATGTAGAATGAGAGCATACTTTATATGTTTTAATAAAATAAAATAATAAATAATGAAATTTACTCACAATTTACTCTTTATTAAATGGTTTTTAAACCTTTAGGGGGTTATTTTTTCTGTTCGACACTGAAGGCGATATTTTGAATAAAGCTGGAAACCGTAGGAAAAACAAGCAGGAAAAACATATACTATGAAAGTCAATAATTTTAGGTTTCCAGCATTTTTCAAAACATCTTCTTTTCTGTTCAACAGAAGTAAGAAAGAAAGTCAAACATGTTTGAAACAAGTAAAGCGTGAGTACATGATGACAGAAATGTAACACTTTAACCTTTAAACAGCAGACACTGCATAACACCAAGTCATGAATTTTCTTTTCTACTATTTCTTCATAAAGGTTTGGCTAGCTAAAAACCTGGATATAAAACCCAACATGCAAACTTACTAGTAATGCTGCTATAATAAAAGGTTTTTAAAAAGGTGCATATGTAATGTTCACATATTTTGGGAAATTCCCAAAATACATGTGTATTGGCAGGAGGTTAAAAGGGAAATTAAAGTTTCAGCCTACGACATATCAATGCACGCAGTATTTTTTTTTGCTTGATAGCCTATATATATATATATATGCAGATTTGCACTTGAAATCAGATATTTTCCAACAGACCTGGACATTAATCGAAACATAATTGCTTGATCTTTAAATTGCTGTCAGGGGCTTTGGTGGAGTTATTGTCTTTATATTGGAGTTTATTTATTTATTTATCTACCTTTTTTAAATGTAATGTATTATCTTTTTTAAGCAGTCACTATTATTTATGTTTTATTATAATTTCTATCAATTATTATTTTCTATTGTTTTTTTTGTTAATGTAAACATTCTAAGTAAATGTTATGTATATACTATGTTGATAAAAAATTTAATAAAAACAGTTAAAAACATGTTATAGAACTTATTTCGAACAATTCATCATGCATTTGTTTCTTTTTTAAAATATAACATTTAATATGAGATTTTAATATGATCTCTGATGCACTTGAACACTTAAATGCAACACGTCTTAACATCAAAGCAGCAACCACTGTATAAAGCCAAGTAACTATCCTGGACTGTGTTTTTATTTTCTATTTTTTCTTCTTAAAGGTTTGGCTAGCTAAAAACCTAGATATAAAACCCAACACGCAAACTTAGTAATGTTCTTTATTATAAAAGGTTTATAAAAAACGAACAATTCATTCATGCATGTTTTTTTTTTATCTAACATTTAATATGAGATTTTAATATGAGCTCTGATACACTTACACACTTAAACGCAACACACGTCTTAACATTCAAGCAGCAACCACTGCAAAAAAACCAAGTAACCATCCTGGATTGTGTTTATATTGTCTATTTTTTTCCTTAAAGGTTTGGCTAGCTAAAAACCTGGATATAAAACTTAACATGCTTTACTAGTAATGCCAACAATTCTTGCACACAGAACTTCTCCACTCACTTATATTACAACTCGCTCCTTAACCTTCAACCAGCAGCCTCTACACACGCCCAAGTCATCATCCCGGATTTTCTTTTTCTTTTCTTTTTCTTCTTAAATGTTTGGCTATAGCTAAAAACCCACATATACAACCCAACGTGCAAACTTACTAGTAATGCTGTTCATTATAAAATATGACCTCTGATGCACTTGCACTCTTAAACGCAACACACGTCTTAACATTCAAGCAGCAGCCACTGCATAAAACCAAGCCATGATCCTGGATTGTATTTTCATTAGGGCTGTCAAAATTAGCGTGTTAACGCACACCGATTAATTTGAAATATTTAAACTGTTAAAAAAATGTACGCATTTAACGCAGTGGCAGTTTTTTTTTTATTTCCTGTTGAGGCCGACATGTGTTCAGGGCTGGCGCTTCCACAGAGGCGACCTAGGCGGCCAACAAGGGCGGCAGAATAGTGAGCGAACCCCCCGATCCTCACTTTAATCCGCGACACCTACCCCCTCCCTCCCGCTCCTCACGTTCATCCGCAAACCGCTCACTTTCTTTTTCACTTTGGGGTTGAGGGCGGCGTGAACACCGTTCGCCTAGAGTACCAGTTCAGCTGCTCCGGCCCTGCGTGTGTTTAATGAGCAAAGGAATATGGAGAAAGGATAATATGGATAATATGGATCATGTAAATGTACTCAGTGAAAGTGCCAGATGATGTCAAAGACAGCCCATTCCTCTCTAAGTTGATTCCAAGCATCCTTAAATGTTTCATTAAGTTTGATGTGTTTCCCCCCTACACGCAACTTTTCTAAAGCGTCTGCTTCAGCTGCTGGATCAGAATCCTTGCTTGAGAAATACAGCCGAACCGTAGTTGTGTGTGGTGATCATTTGAAGGGAGTGTGCTGTACTGCTCACTCTCTCTCTGTCTGTCTGTGTGTGTGTGTTTGTGTGTGTATGTGTGTGTGTTTGTGTGTGTGTGTGTGTGCATGCATGCGTGTGTGTTGTCACCCAATATTGTCAATAGACTGGACTGTCTTATAGCAACTGTCTAAATGTTAAGGAGGACTAAGCAAAATTGTTTCTACTTTATAATTAATGTTCTCAACTCACAAAACAACTTTACAATGAATACAATTGTTTGTATTCAATAATTTATAATTTTTTTTTCTTTCAATTTCCATATCTGCAATGTCTGTATTTTGCATTTATTTATGTAGTTTACTTAGAATCCAACATGAAAATAATTTTTGTTTGTTATTGGCATTGATTGTTTTAAAATTCAAATAGCACTTACACGCCTGTGTTTTTATTTCTGTAATGAATACAGCTTTTCGTGATTAATCATGATTAACCACAGACAAAAGTGTGATTAATTAGTTAATTTTTTTAATCAATTGACAGCCCTAGTTTTTATATTTAATTTTTTTTCCCTTCCATGTTTGGCTAACTAAAAAAACTGTATATATAACCCAGCATGCTTCACTAGTAATGCTACTAGTACTTCTAGTAATTCTCCACTTACTTAAACTACTTCAACTCGCTCCTCAACCTTCAACCGGCGGCCTCTACACACAACCAGGTCATCATGCTGGATTTGTTATGATGTTCATCACAATAAGTGAGCATAAGATCTGCTGCAACTTTCAAAAGAGTTTGCCTAATCACTCCTCGCTGTAAGGCTAAGAAAAAGGTGGCATCAAAGCGATTTCCGCCAGTGGTTCACCACGACGCAGGCGTGTTTCTTACATAATTGAGTGCTCCCTGTTCTCTTTAGGTGTACAGAAGGGGCCGCCGAGAGTATCGCACCACGGTTCAGCGGGTAAAACGGCAAGTTTTGATGTACAGTCCACCTCTCCGGCTCAGTTCTCCGAGCGTTTCCCTCCGAGCCGCTCTCTTTTGATCACAGGCATGAAAGCCGTTTCTTGCGAGAGTGCAGGTACCTGGGGTACGGCTAGGTGCTAATTAGCTCAGCAGGATAATTGATGTGTAGATTACACCGCGAACAAATGCCTCGACTTGTTTGTTCTTCTCACTTTTCCTCCCCCCGTACCTCTGCCCTAATGAACAGTACCTGGCTCGTTAAAAATCATGCAAATGCGCAAGGGGAGGGCCTGTCCCCAGGTGGAAGCACCTTTCAGTGTGTGTGCTGCTTCTGACCTGCAGAAATGCCTCCGCTGAGCGCTGGGATTTATGCAGGCAGCTCAAAGAATTTAAAAGGGAAACAATTTCTAAATGAAAGGCCATGCCATTAGAGTACCAATGGAGTTCTATTGTTACGCCCCTGTAATGCCATTTCCTTCATCTTTTGTCTCAGAGAGGCTATTATTAGCGGCCTCTCACAGCTGCGGATCCGTTCAATAGGGTTTGAATTTGGTCATTAACAAGTGAATATCAGCAAACACATTTGCGGAGCCCCTGCCATCGCTAATAAACTAACAATGAGTACAAGCCTAATTGGGAAATGCGGTGCAGAAACGGAGGCGAGGTGCCTGAGGTAAGGAGAGACGGCGCAGGAACAGACAGGTCATTATGAGGACGGATGCGGAGAGAGAAAGGTGAACAGTTGAATTGTCGCCTCCTCGCAGTTCCCACGGACAGCTGTAATCCGTCTCGCGCTGCTTTACACGTTAAACACGTTACTGTGATTATGGGCTCGCGCACACTCAGCGCTTTTGTACACACACACACACACACACACAAATGCACATGCACACACACAATCACATATGCACACACACTCAAACGCACATGCATACATGCACACACTCATGCATGTACGCACACACACACACACAAACACTCACATTCAAACATACATGCACACACATACATATGCACACACTCACATATGCATACTCACACTTACACGCACATGCAGACACGTACACACTCATGCATGTACGCGCGCACACACACACACACACACACACAAACGCTCACATTCAAACATACATGCACACACACATATGCACACACACACAAATGCATGTATGGACACACTCACACCCTCATGCATGTACACACACACACAAACGCTCACATTCACACACACACACACACACACACACACACACACACATACTTATGCATGTATGGACACACACACCCTCATGCATGTACGCACACACACACACAAACACAAACGCTCACATTCACACACATGCACACACACACGCACACACACAAGCACTCATGCATGTACGCACACTTGCACACACACAAACACTCACACTTAAACACACATGCGCACACACTCACACTGCACATATGCACACATAAACACACACACACATACATGCACACACACTCACACCCTCATGCATGTACGCACACACACACACACACACACAAATGCTCACATTCAAACACACATGCACACACAAACACACACACTCACATATGCACACACACTCATGCACACACACTCACACATGTGCACACACACACACACACACTCACATATGCACTCACACCCTCATGCATGTACACACACACACACAAAAACGCTCACATTCAAACACACATGCACACACACACAAATGCACGTATGCACACACACTCAAACATTCACACACACTCACACATGCACAAACACTTACACTCAAACACAGATGCAGACACGCACACACAATTGCATGCATGTACACACACTCATATATGTACGCATTCACACACACACACACACAAAAACGTTCACATTCAAACACGTATGCACACATAGACACATGCATGCACACACATATTCAAACACACTCACACACACGCACACATACACTCACATGCAGACACGCACACACACATGTATGCATGTACACACACTCATGCATGTACGCATACACACACACACACACACAAACGCTCACACTCAAATATGCATGCAAATACAAACACACACACAAATGCACGTATGCACACACACAAATGCACACACATATGTATGTACACACACTCATGCACACTCACACACACATACATGCTCACACTCAAACACACATGCAGACACGCAGACACAGATCCATGTATACACACTAATGCATGCATACAAGTGCAAACACACACACACTTACACACATGCACACACTCTCAAACACACACGCACACATACACACATAGAGAGTCACACATGCATGCACTCACACTTTCACTCAAACGCACACTCACTCATACACACACACTCAAACATATGCACACATACACACTATCACACACACACACACACACACACACAGTCTGCGCCTGCGAGCCATCCGTGTGTTCTCCCAGACAGTGTCGGGGTCTCCGGGTCAGAGGTTTCCCTCTTCTTGGCCGCTCGATGCTCTTCCTGTCTGAACTGAATTCCCTGCGGCCGCTGTCAGATCTTTCCTCAGACCGGAAGTCTTTGTTAAACACGGCTCTCCAGAAACTTCCAGAGGAGAATAATACACTACACTGGAATCTGTTAACCCTTTATAGGGCACGCATTGAAATTCCAGAGCCCTGGAGGGTTATTGGAGGTTATTACAAGACTTCTGAACATCCGACTTAAAATAAACACACACACACACACACACACACACACACACATGCACTAAAACTGTATTGCAACTCGAGGTCTATAAGGTTACCAAGTTGGTTCTTCACTCTAATAAAGAATTAAAGGGACAGTTCACTATAAAATTACAATTCTGCCATTATTTATTCATTCATTCATTTCCTCTTTAGCTTAGTCCCTTTATTAAACTCAGGTCGCCACAGTGGAATGAACCGCCAAATATTCCAGCATTTGTTTTACGCAGCGGATGTCCTCCCAGCCATTACAGGGAAACATCCAAACACACTCATTCGCACTCGTACACTATACCCAATTCACCACCACATATCTTTGGACCACCCTGAGGAAACCCACACCAACACGAGGAGAACGAGCAAATTCCACACAGAAACACCGAGTGACCCAACTTAGGCTCGAACCAGTGACCTTCTTGCTGTGAGGCGATCCTGCTGCCCATCGCGCCACCGTGACGCCTTGTCATTATTCAGTCTCTCTCAAATGGTTTTCAATCTTTATGAGTTTCTTTGTTCTGTTGGAAACAAAAGAAGATATTTTGAAGAATGCTGGCTGCTGGTGATCTCATTAGCAGGAAAAGAAACACTATGCAAGTCAATGAGTGCCAGCTATCAGCATTCTTCAAAATATCTTCAGTTGTGTTCAAAAGGATGCAAAGAAAGAAGCTCAAATAGGTTTTGAAGAAGCGAAGGGTGGGCGGCACGGTGGCTCAGTGGTTAGCACTGTGGCCTCAAAGCAAGAAGGTTGCTGGTTTGTCATCTCTGTGTGGAGTTTGCATGGTCTGCCCGTGTTGGTGTGGGTGGTTTCCCCCACAGTCCAAACGCATGCTCTATTGGGGAATTGATGAACTAAATTGGTATTGTATGAGTTTGTGTGTGAATGAGTGTGTATGGGTGTTTCCCAGTACTGGGTTGCAGCTGGAAGGGCATCCGCTGTGTAAAACATATGCTGGAAAAGTTGGCGGTTCATTCTACCGTGGTGACCCCTGATAAATAAGGGACTAAGCCAAAGAAAAATGAATGAATGAATGAATGAATGAATGAATGAATATTAAAACGTATAGAAACTTCATAATTTATTATGTAACATACCAAAATATGCATCAATTATATGACATTTTTAGGATATTATATAGCATAATATCAAAACAAAGCAACTCTATAAAATTGAAAAGCATTTTTATGCTTTAATTTAAAATGTTAGATAAGAAAATACCAAAACATCCACCAGCTTCAT
>CAIGQQ010034531.1:15143-28510 GCA_903798035.1 Danio albolineatus | reverse complement strand
TGAAAATAAATCATTGAAATGGGGATATATTTGTTTTTTGTTAAGTTTCCTAATAATTCTGCACAGTAATAGTCACCTGCACACACAGATATCCTCCTAAAATAGCTCAAACTAAAAACTACTTCCAGAAATATTCAGCTTTGATATTAATGAGTGTTTTGGGTTCATTGAGAACATGGTTGTTGTTCAATAAAAAAAATATTAATCCATAAAAAATACAACTTGCATAATAATTCTGCACCCCCTGTATTAGTAATCGTTGAAACATTTGTTTTGATCCTTGAACATTACCCTTTATATCCTGTACACAATAATAAGATCAGCTAGAGTATTTCCAGCGTGACTCAGTGTTATCTAACTCTGACTCACCTGCTGTTCACCTGTCGGTTTGCTCTAAAACTATTGTGTTTGTCTTCTCACTTCTATTCTTCACCTTCCACCTAAGCCAGAAACAACAAATGTTAGCTTAAGGCATGAAATACGGCTTTTGTTATTGGTTTCCCACAAGGTGTTTGTCAGGATTTATCCATTTTAAAGACTGAAAAAAATCCCCGTTTGTCAACGTGCACTATTTACACAACAGAGGAGCTGTCTGCGAGCAAATAAAATGCAGAAAGTCAAAGCCAGATTCAGCATCAGCAACTTTAATTACCTAAATTAAGCAAACAGTGTAAGTCAGAGTCGTAATGAGGCTTATGGGAGGCGAGGGGCAGCGGGCTGTGTGTGTGGAACAGGTTTGTTCCTGATGACAGAATGAAACGCAGCACAGCTCAAACAATCCACCTGTTGGTAATTACCAAGTACTAAGTCTCTGCGGTACAAAGAGGAACACACACACACACAGACACACACACACACACACACACACGGGAGCTGTTAGAAATAACAGAATGTTGCACAGCAGCATCAGCCTTTCTAACAAGCCCCCGTACACCTGAGAGACAGATTAAGAGACAGACAGGCTGAGAGACAGACAGCTGGAGCACACACTACACCTGACACCTGTTTGAGACATGTGTGTAGGCAGGAATATGCTCTCAATCCCAACCGAGTCAGGAAATTAATCTAAACACCTCTACATATGAAGAGTTTCGTTGCAAAACGCGATAAACGGCATTTTTTGACATTTGTATTTTATGATTGTAAGTCACTGTTCAGATGTTCCTTATCTATGTGTGAATTGCTGCCATTGATACAATTGAAGAATGAACATTTTAGGCTACTACAAAATGTATTTTTTCACAAAACGCGATATCCACCAAACCAGTTTCTTTACAAAGTGCGATATTACATTATACAGCATATAATATTATAGAACAGTTATTTGCGTGAGCTCAGCATCCCCTGGGAGGAGAGTCACCGCCGGCGAAGTGCTCCGAGTTTGCTCATTGATTTAACAATAATATCAAAACAAAAAAACATGTTTTTAAAAAGAGGATTCACTAGGCTAACTAAAAACGTTTGCCATTTAACTGTTTATACTGTAGGCGAGCTGTCAGTCACAGGCTACGTCCGTATGTCAGTCAGAGAATCAAAGCTTCGGATTTTAATGACGGATTGGAGCCGGTCATTCCAGCAGCATAATAATAATATTATATTATATTATATTATACATAATACCATTATTATTATTACAGTGAAATAAGTCATTAAATATGACGGGACGAGGCGAGCTTGTGTCCGTGGACTCGGTGAAACAGGAACTGCCCCATCACGGCTCCGCCTGCTCTGATCATACAGGTTTGGTTTTCAGCAGCGGTGTTCAGGAGCCTCCACTCTTTCTGTAACGAGCTACAAGTCGTTTATTTAACTAACTTAATCTTACTTATCTATATTATAACTAATCACAATTAGTCTGAAGCTGTTTAAGGATGGTTGAAACGATAAACATCCTGCAGTTAGTTTGCTCTGCAGCTCAGCCGGTATGTTGTTATCCGACCTTTTCATTCAGGGACTGGCCTGGATTACTGGCACACGCCAGAGGCACATTATGCCTATTATGGCATTATGTTTTTGAATATTATGAATATTTACGATCTATTGATAAATTATTGTTAATTTTCCCACTGATGATCCAAAAGATTTCTTCAAATGCCGCAGTGAAGCTGCTTAAAGCCATTGGTGCCCCAGCAAAAAAAAAAAGTTATGTTATATTGTGTACGTTCTGGCCAAAACTAACTAACTAACTCAGAATCTTATTATTAATAATCAATCTTTGTATCTACTGTTCCATATAGTTTTTATAAATTTTAATCAATTTAAGATGTTTGACAATGTTAAGATAAATATGCTGCATTTTGGCATGCTTTTTGACTTATTTATGAACTATTTATGGACATAAAATTCAATAAAAATCATCTTGGATTTGAAGAATATGTGTCCCTGGCCTTCACTGAGCTCCAGTAATAGTTTAACGTACAGAAATTGTGAATAAACTTGACTGTTGATGTCTTCAATAATAATGTCAAATAACCAACATTTCTCAAAATGGATATATCTCGTTTTGCAACAAAACTCTTCATATACTCTCAACCAGTAAAAAATATGTTTGCTTCATAGTCCTCAAAACACCCCAAAATGTCCCCCATTCCCATCAGTCCAACAAACAGCCTAGCAGACATCTGAAGTCAAACACCTAACTTTCATCAAAATAGCTCAGAGTTCATCTGTCAGTTGTCAAATCAGTGCAACTAAAGTCGTCAAGCAAATCCTTCAATTGATTATCTACTCCAGAGATGCCCAAACTAGGGCCCGCGGGCCAAATATGGCCCATGGTGACCTTTGATTTGGCCCAACATCCCATTTGAAAAGAGTGTTGGGAATGTGGCTGGGAATTTGGGAATTTATTCCTAATTTATTCCCAAATATTTAAAAATAACTCATATTAATTCATATTAATGAATGCAGTATAGTTTTTTACATTTTATAATGAACTTATTACAGTAAAAACATAAACAACCACAATTATAACACAAAGGAGTTAAATCCTGAAAACACTAGTCCCCATGCTTCTGCCTTTGCCTTGAAATGTGAAGAGTACAAACATCTTAACCTACAGAACCTTAGTTAGGCAAACATTTCTGCCCCAAACTACCCAAAACAGCCAAAATCTGTCAATCAAACACCAAACCACTTTGTGCAACAACGACCCAATCAGTCAAACACCCAACTCAATTCTCCAACACCCACCAGTGACACACTAGTATTGTGATCTGCCAAGACACGGGCAAAGAGGATGATCTTCAAAGACCCCGATTACCCACCGACACAACCCCTTCGCCCACATGGCACACCAGTGTCAACCGAGTGGCCATTGTCTCCTAATGAGGACACACGGTCACCTGGTGAGGGAGCGTGGAGCAGCATGGCTCCAGAGAGCGAGGGCCATTGTTTGGGGCCGGACTCCACTCGGCATCAATCAGACACCTGAGGAAATCAGTCAAACACTCAGCTCCTATCAATCAGACACCTCCAAATTGACATCAATAAAATGACTAAGCAATTCCCTCAACATACTTCCAAATAAACCCCCAAGTGATCCAGTTATTTTAATTGAATTAAATTCCAAACCAAACCTCTTTACCAATAAATACCAATAAAACTTTAAGATATTTCTGACCCAAAGACCCCAAAAATGATCTGTCAATCCCAATCCCATTGGTGCAATAAACACCTGAAATCAAACACACAACTTTTATCAATCAGGTCCTAAAATGCCTCAAAATTCACCTGTCAATCAATTAAATAACTAAATCCCTCTACATGCAAGTAAAGTTGTTCGACAATTCATTAAATGATTAAATATCCAAATAAAACCATTTAATCAATAAACCCACAAGTAGTAAAAACATATAATGGGAAGATCCCAAAATACTGATGAACGTTCAATCAGATACTGAACTCCTCTGTTCAACAACGAGCCAATCAGACACCTGACATCAACTTATATCAATCAGATACTAACATTCCTCAAAAGCATCACTTAAAGCACTGGGTAGTCCAGTAACTACATCAGTTGATTAAATACTAAGAGTACAAATGTTAAGACTGCAAACATCTTAACCTAAAGAACCTTAGTTAGGCAAACATTTCTGCCCCAAAGTACCCAAAACAGCCAAAATCTGTCAATCAAACACCAAACCACTTTGTGCAACAATGACCCAATCAGTCAAACACCCAACTCAATTCTCCAACACCCACCAGTGACAGACTAGTATTGTGATCTGCCAAGACACGGGCGAAGAGGATGATCTTAAAAGACCCCGATTACCCACCGACACAACCCCTTCGCCCACGTGGCACACCAGTGTCAACCGAGTGGCCATTGTCTCCTAATGAGGACACACGGTCACCTGGTGAGGGAGCGCGGAGCAGCATGGCTCCAGAGAGCGAGGGCCATTGTTTGGGGCCGGACTCCTCTCGGCATCAATCAGACACCTGAGGAAATCAGTCAAACACTCAGCTCCTATCAATCAGACACCTCCAAATTGACATCAATAAAATGACTAAGCAATTCCCTCAACATACTTTCAAATAACCCCCCAAGTGATCCAGTTATTTTAACTGAATTAAATTCCAAACCAAACCTCTTTACCAATAAATACCAATAAAACTTTAAGATATTTCTGACCCAAAGACCCCAAAAATGATCTGTCAATCCCAATCCCATTGGTGCAATAAACACCTGAAATCAAACACCCAACTTTTATCAATCAGGTCCCAAAACACCTTAAATTTCACTTGTCAATCAATTAAATAACCAAATCCCCCTACATGTAAGTAAAGTTCTCCGACAATTACATTAAATTACATTAAAACATCCAAACCAAACCATTTAATCAATAAACCCACAAGTAGTAAAACATATAATGGGAAGATCCCAAAATACTGATGAACGTTCAATCAGATACTGAACTCCTCTGTTCAACAACGAGCCAATCAGACACCTGACATCAACCTTTATCAATCAGATACTAACATTCCTCAAAGGCATCACTTAAAGCACTGGGTAACCCAGCAATTACTTCAGTAGATTAAATACTAATGCTGTATTCACACCAGACGCGGCAAGCGCGGCAAAATCGGGCTATTCGCGTGTAAATAGACGCGCGAATATTTGAGTTTAATCGCTTCATTCGCTCGTCAAATTGACTTGAGGAAAAGACGCGGATTGGCGTGAGGGGCAGGGCTTCTGTCTATGGCTTGGTGACTGTAGCTTTATTGCTAAATGGCTAACGAGGGTTTTATAGAGAGAATAACTGTGTTTATGTGCTTTATGAAGGCTGATAAACAGCGTTGATTCGTTTGGAGCTGTATCTGAGTCCACTAGACCCTTTCAGAGGTGCACCGAGCTCTATGAGCTCATAAACTCCTTCCAGAAACTGAACCTGGATGATGGAAGCTTTTAGCGGTGCTTCTGACTGAGCCGAGCCCAGTTTGATGAACTGTTGTCGGTGTCGGCAGGAGGATTTTCCCCCGGGACACCAACAATAGGCGCTACGTCATAATCACACTTCCACAAGAGCAAGCTCCTGATTGGTTAACGCAGCGCGAATGTCCGCTGAAGTTCAGATTTTCAAACTGGAGCGATGCGTGCGAAGTGTGTCAAACGCGCAAAATGCTCAATTCGCGCGGCGTCATTCGCATGTATCGCGCCGCAGGATGCCAATTCGCACCTTTGCATTGACTTATCATGTAAATCACTTGCGCTTCACGGGTCTTTCGCGTCTGGGTTGAACGCAGCATAAGAGTACAAATGTCAAGAGTACAAACATCTTAACCTATATAACCATAGTTAGGCAAACATTTCTGCCCCAAACTACCCAAAACAGCCAAAATCTGTCAATCAAACACTAAACCACTTTGTGCAACAACGACCCAATCAGTCAAACACCCAACCCAATTCTCCAACATCCACCAGTGACACACTAGTATTGTGATCTGCCAAGACACGGGCGAAGAGGATGATCTTCAAAGACCCCGATTACCCACCGACACAACCCCTTCGCCCACGTGGCACACCAGTGTCAACCGAGTGGCCATTGTCTCCTAATGAGGACACACGGTCACCTGGTGAGGGAGCGTGGAGCAGCATGGCTCCAGAGAACGAGGGCCATTGTTTGGGGCCGGGCTCCTCTCGGCATCAATCAGACACCTGAGGAAATCAGTCAAACACTCAACTTTTATCAATCAGACACCTGAGGAAATCAATAAAATGACTAACCAATTCCCTCAACATACTTCCAAATAAACCCCCAAGTGATCCAGTTATTTTAATTGAATTAAATTCCAAACCAAACCTCTTTACCAATAAATACCAATAAAACTTTAAGATATTTCTGACCCGAAGACCCCAAAAATGATCTGTCAATCCCAATCCCATTGGTGCAATAAACACCAGAAATCAAACACACAACTTTTATCAATCAGGTCCTAAAATGCCTCAAAATTCACCTGTCAATCAATTAAATAACTAAATCCCTCTACATGCAAGTAAAGTTGTTCGACAATTCATTAAATGATTAAATATCCAAATAAAACCATTTAATCAATAAACCCACAAGTAGTAAAAACATATAATGGGAAGATCCCAAAATACTGATGAACGGTCAATCAGATACTGAACTCCTCTGTTCAACAACGAGCCAATCAGACACCTGACATCAACTTATATCAATCAGATACTAACATTCCTCAAAAGCATCACTTAAAGCACTGGGTAGTCCAGTAACTACATCAGTTGATTAAATACTAAGAGTACAAATGTTAAGACTGCAAACATCTTAACCTAAAGAACCTTAGTTAGGCAAACATTTCTGCCCCAAAGTACCCAAAACAGCCAAAATCTGTCAATCAAACACCAAACCACTCTGTGCAACAATGACCCAATCAGTCAAACACCCAACTCAATTCTCCAACACCCACCAGTGACACACTAGTATTGTGATCTGCCAAGACACGGGCGAAGAGGATGATCTTCAAAGACCCCGATTACCCACCGACACAACCCCTTCGCCCACGTGGCACACCAGTGTCAACCGAGTGGCCATTGTCTCCTAATGAGGACACATGGTCACCTGGTGAGGGAGCGCGGAGCAGCATGGCTCCAGAGAGCGAGGGCCATTGTTTGGGGCCGGGCTCCTCTCGGCGTCCCTCCTCTGCACTCCCCGTTCACTCTTTCTTTAAAAAAGCCAGTCATTAGCAGTGGAGAACGTGAGGCCCTTGGCGGGACTTGCTCCTTTTCAAAATAAAACGCTGCTCGGCTTTTGTTTTTGCGTCCTGTCAAAAGCGCTCACCTAATTAAGGATGAGATCTCCGGCTCGGAGAAAGCCCCCGTTAATGACTCTCAGAGAATTTACTTAATGAGTTTAGATGCCCATTGTGGGATGAAGCCGCTGGAAGACGATGGAAAGAAAGGAGGGGGATGGAGCGAAAGGGAAAAGACTGGATGCTGAAGGCCAAAGAGGAAAGGTGTAGAAGAAGATGAATGAAAACAGGTCATTACTACTGAACAAAAGCACAGAGAGAGAGAGAGAGAGGGAGAGGGAATATTTCACCTTGATCATTGGCCGCCATTGATGCATTTTCTTCAGTAAACTCCGCCGGTCTTGTTTTAGGGCCTCGGCTGTGTTTCTTATCCTCCTTTCTGCTTTTGGTTTGTGTGTGGAGTCTTCCTCAGCGCGGCGAGCAGAGGATCGGGGCTTGTTAGCATGAGCATTGGAACTGACCGCAGACACAAGACTCAACCTGGTGTAATTGTCATCGCTGCAGTCCTGAGAGACACATATCAAACGGCCCTCTCATCTCATCGCTCCTCTGTTCACCCTTGTTCTTTTCATCCCAGGAAGAAAACTTGTAAATTAGTCATAGTGAAGGAACAAGACTTTTCTTCCTCTGCCCTCACTTGTGTTACTTCATGCTCTTTTTTTGGTGCCAGAACTTTTTATCAAACGTCTGCAGTATAACCGTCTGGAGTAAACATCGAGGAGCAAGTTCACTAAACAGCAAACCTGAGTCTTGTTCACTGCGCACCTGCAAACCAAGCTGGAGGAAGAGTGGGTGAAGAGAATGTTGAGTGATAATCACATGATGCATGCGTTATTACAGGGCAATGCATCTAAACACGATCTCTGCATTTTTAAACCATTCAGGTGCCTGCACTGGGAATTGCACCATGCAAATTTCATTCAGCGCAGGGTTTGAGAGTTCTCGGATTTGCATAATTGCTTAAGTGAACCGGGCCTGAATAAAGCAGAAACAGCACATGCAATAACATTATTGATTCATTATTTGCCAATTCACCAGCGAAACTGTAAGTCACCTGATGTCATGCATTGCATTGATGTAAAATACTTAAACAAACAAACAAATAAATAAATAAATAGTGACACTTAATATAAATAAATGTAAATAAATCATTAAAAATAAATAAATAAATAGTGACACTTAATATAAATAAATATAAATAAATCATTAAAAATAAATAAATAAATAGTGACACTTTATATAAATAAATATAAATAAATCATTAAAAATAAATAAATAAATAGTGACACTTTATATAAATAAATATAAATAAATCATTAAAAATAAATGAATAGTGACACTTAATATAAATAAATATAAATAAGTCATTAAAAAATAAATAAATTCATCCACTAAGTTATACAGTTCACTGATCAGGTACAATATAATGCGTTAAATAAATAAATGAATCAATGAATGAGGTGGCATGGTGGCGCAGTGGTTAGCACTGCAGCCTCACAGCAAGAAGGTCACTGGTTCGATTTCCAACTGGACCAGTTAGCATTTCTGTGTGGAGTTTGCATGTTCTCCCCATGTTGGTGTGGGTTTCTTCTGGGTGCTCCGGTTTCCCCCACAGTCCAAACACACGTACTATAGGGGAATTGATTAACTAAATTGGCCGTAGTGTATGGGTGAATAAGTGTGTATGGGTGTTTCCCAGTGTTGGGTTGCAGCTGGAAGGACATCCACTACGAAAAACATATGTTGGAATAGTTTTCGGTTCATTCCGCTGTGTCAACCTCTGAAATAGAGACTAAGCCATTGAATGAATGAATGTGTTTTGAGCAAATGCAAATATATGCATGCACAATTATTAATGTAATACACACTTTGAATTGTATATACAAAGAATGTACATTAAATGCAAGTAAAGTGCCTACTTTAATGTTTCAAATAACTATAGAAAAAAAAAAGTTCACCATAATGTTCACCATCATTCATTCACTTTCTTTTCAGCTTAGTCCCTTTATTATTCAGGGGTCATCACAGCAGAATGAACCACCAACTTATATTTTTTGCAGTTGATGCCCTTCCAGCTGCAACCCATCACCGGGAAACACCCATACACTCTCATTCACACACATATACAAACAATTTAGCCTACCCAATTCACCTATACCACATGTGTTTGGACTCTGGGGGAAACCGGAGCACCCGGAGGAAACCCACACCAACACGGGGAGAACATGCAAACTCCATACAGAAACGCCAACTGACCCAGCAAAGGCTCAAACCAGTGACCTTCTTGCTGTGAGGCGACAGCAAAATATAAACATGTTTGAGAACACAGCCTTTTTTATTTCTTAATTTAAATATTTGTCAAAAACTGCTCAAAGTAAACAGCTTTATTATTTACATCTTTTAAATGTCCTGAGTAGTTTACAGGGTGTAAGAAAACTTATAATTTACCTTAAGTATAAAAATGCACAGTTGTATATAATCTCGATTTCTCCATCATTCAGTGTAACATGTATTTATGCAGAAACAATAGAACATGTTTACTCTGAGCTGTACTCAACGCTGTAGTTTATATATAAATAACTATATTTGATAACTATTTTTACACTATTGTGACATTTTAGTTGCTGTCTTCTGTCAATCATGAGTGAAAATATGATAGTCATTATACAATAAAACGTTATCTATCTATATATACACTCACCGGCCACTTTATTAGGTACACCTTACTAGTACCGGGTTGGACCCCCTTTTGCCTTCAGAACATCATTAATCCTTCGTGGCACCATGTCATAAAGCGTGAATCATCTCAGACTGCTTTCTTGAACACGACAATGAGTTCACTGTACTCAAACGGCCTCCACAGTCACCAGATCTCAATCCTATAGAGCAGCTTTGGGATGTGGTGGAACGGGAGATTGGCATCATGGATGTGCAGCTGACAAATCTGCAGCAACTGCGTGATGCTATCATGTCAATATGGAGCAAAACCTCTGAGGAATATTACCAGTACCTTGTTGAATCTATGCCAGGAAGGCTTAAGGCAGTTGTGAAGGCGTGAATGGTGTCCAAGCCGTTACTAGTAAGGTGTGCCTAATAAAGTGGCCGGCGAGTATATATCTACAAATAATTTATTTTAAAGACCTCCAGGCACTTTCAGAATGACTATAAAGGTCCAGATAAACTGTATTCACACTGGGATTAGAACCGTTTAACATTGAATTAAGCACTCAGTACATGAGGTTTTTATTATATTAATACTTTATCCTGCAACGTCGCAGAAATAGAAACTTTGCAAGTTGCTTTCTCATAAGGGTACAGGACAAAAACACAGAATAACATGTAAAGGATTGTTTTAATTGCATTGATATATTGCATGTACACTAGTTAGGACACAGTGTTTGTCTGTTTTTGATATCAGAATTAGATGAAGCTGATATTTGATTGAGAACTCCATTGCGTCTCATGAGATAGCAGATTGTAACCTCTGAGCAATAAGCGCTGCAGTGTTTGCTCTGCGATGTTGTTAGAGAAGTGTTGTAGTTTGCTGTAGCCTTTAGCGGTTCCGCTGGGAAGGATTTTTTCATCGATAACATGCCCATTACTGTGCTAAGGTCAGTAATCAGCTTTCTGATATGAGCCCTGTGTACTGGGCCGGGGTCAGACAGATGTTGACACACTGTTCACTACGGAGTTATGAAATATTAAATATGTGTCGGCTACACATCATTCACACGTTAATGTCCTTCAGTACAGAGCAGTGCTGTATTATACCATCCATCAATCTGGCCGTGTTGGCGAATGTAGGAATATCTGCACGTATACCTCATACTGTCAAACACACGGCCGCGATCCAACAACAGCTACAACACATGATAGATCATTCCCAGTTAATTCCAGAGAATCTAATCACAGCATGTTCCTTTCTGCAATAAAGCTTGTGTTTTAAAATGGGAACTGGATAGACTCGTGTCTACATGACTTTATCGTGGTGACGGGACAATTGCACAAAGTGGTGCCAAATTAGAGGTTAAATAAGTAAGTATTTTATTACAGCTAATAAAAATGGTCTTTAATGCGTTTCACGTTCAAAAAGAGGTCAAAAATAAAAGCAGCAAAACAATAATACAGCTTTGCTTTTTATGTATACTCATTCATTCATTCATTAGGCTTAGTCCCTTTATTAATCCGGGGTCGCCACAGCGGGAATGAACCGCCAACTTATCCATCATGTTTTTTACGCAGCGGATGGCCTTCCAGCTGCAACCCATCTCTGGGAAACTTTATTTATACTGTATACTTCAAATAAAGTGTTTGCCACAAAAAAGATTATGAATTTGCATGAGTAGATTACATACAACATAGATGAAAATATACAAGTTTAGGTGGAAAATAGAAAATGGAAAATTTGCATGCAGTAGAGAAGCAAAGGTTGCCGCACGAGTATTCAAGTTGTTTTACTTACAATGTTCAGCAATGGGGACACCTCGAAATGGTGTTGAAAGAGTCACATACTGTATTTATAAGGTATAATTTACCCCAAAATTTCATTTCTGTCTTCATGTGATGAATTCGCGGCTGTGAAAACACGTGATGTGAGCTGACCGTGAGCTTTTGAGTAACCAGTCTTGTAGGCTAGAACATTTATTTCACAATTATGTGAATATTATTCTGTTCTCGCATTCAAAGAAAACATTAATCGTTTGGTTTAGACGTGAAGTTCTGCTCAAGTCGATTGTCTGCCATATTTAATTATATGAAACTTCAGTTTGCTTCTAGAGCGTTCATTGGATCTGCTCCAAGTTTGGTGCAGGTTAACTTTAGATTGTGCTGACCAAATGCTTTGAAAATCTTTTTGATTGACCAAAGCATGTTTTTAAAACACAACAACAAACATGACGATTCCAGTGTCAGATGCCTGTAATAACTGTTGCTGTATCAGTGTGCAATTCTTCGGCTTGTTTAAACAGTGCCAACTTTGTCAGTGTAATCTTTCATTTATTGTTCAAAATGCACTTGACTGTTAGTGCTTGTGCTAATGACTTTTAAAATCACACTCATAAAATCAGTCGGAACGTTTCCAAAAGTAGCTGATGGGTTATTCAGAAAAAAGTGTGTTGTTGTTTGAAAGCATTTCACCAATGCAAAGTGCAATGCAATGTGGCCAATGCAAAGAAAACCGAAAAAACAAACCACATTAAACTGAACATCACTTTTAGCTGAAACTACTGAAGTGAAGTTTCATAAACTAATTTCGAGAGGAGCACGTGATATGATTAAGCATGACTGGATGCTCATCTGTAATCAGTAATAATCCAATCAGAGCTATCCAAGCTTACTATAAACAGATCATTTCTCCCTACTGCTCTATCTTCGTTTTGGAAGAATCCCCCCTACCACCCCAGCTCCTCCTTTTCCTCCCTTTTCTAAGGGGGCACTCTCTACCTACCTAATCTCTGATCCCCTTATATGCTCATTGACTGGGCGGGAGCCTTGGGCTCAAGTATCTCCGAGCTCAGGGTTCTCTCCTGGCACAGCATGCCAATACTCTTGAAATACAAATGCACGAACAGAGGTGAATTTGCAATGGGTGGGACAAATGTAAAGCGTACAACATGTTTAAATCGAACCTACAATGTTCACCTCAAATAAGACTTCCATGCAAGTATAAAATTAGCAAGAGGTGAAAAACATCCTGTGAGTAATCTAGAGCTAGTGAATAGATCTGCATGTTTACAATACTGTGCATGTGTATTTTGCATAAAATTTTGCATTAACTGAAAACAATACAGCAGACACGCTAATTGTAAACTGAAATTGTATCATACCTAAATGTTGTGTTAAATTTGTTGCTATTAAATTAGTTTAACTATTTTCACCCAATTGGTTGGTTTTGTCAATACATTAAAGTAAAAATTTAAGAATTTGCGCAAGCAGATTACATACAGCATAAATGCAAATGCACGAACAGAGGTGAATTTGCAATGGGTGGGACAAAATGTAAAATGCACAACAGGTTTATATCGAAATCTACAATATTCACCTCAAATAGGAAATAAATAAATAAATAAATAAATAAATAAATAAATAAATAAATAAATAAA
>CAIGQQ010034531.1:0-10666 GCA_903798035.1 Danio albolineatus | reverse complement strand
TCAGCAAGACCAACACTGAGACCAACATTGACACCAGCAAGACCAGCTTTGAAACCAGCAAGATTAGCATTGAGAGCAACATTGAAACCAGCAAGATCGGTATTGAGACCAGGATTGAAATCAGCAAGACCAGCATCAAAACATACCTGACCATCATATGCTGTTTTCTTCATCAGGCATATGATATCTTTGTTAACTGTTGGTTGAAACACACAGAAAAGCAGCTGATTCACATTTCTGATTTGATCTTTTAATTTATTTATTTTTTGTTTCTCTAATAAGCCTATCAGACAGATATACTGAAGTCACGCAATTTACAGCACACATTTACAACTAAGCAAGAACAAGACAGATGTGGTTCAGCAAGCAGCAACCTCATGGGTTTCAATCTCAGAAGTACTTGAATGATTAAACACACACCTTGAAGGCAACTGAAGTCACTCTGAACAAAAGCCAAACGCAAGAGTGCAGATGTAAAGACACGAGTACTCATCGTCAGGTGTCTTGCGCTCATCTCCCCAATGCACAGATCCAGAAGCTGAAGTGAAGATTCCTCAAGAAGATCAATCCAGCAGTGTGAGTCGGTGTCCATCAAAAACACCCCTGCCAATCAAAAACAAATAAAAATGATGATGTCACATCCTGTTTGCTTGTGGACACATCGGAAATTGATTTAGCAGGTATAAATGCTTTATTTTTGCAGATTAGGTTTGGAAAATGCTCCATTTTTGACACGTTCAGTAAATTTCACAAGACAATAAACTCCATAAATATGTGATCCTCATGATACGGACCCTTTAAAGTCGTTTGTGGTGTTCTTCAAACACAGACTCCCGCTTTACACACTGTGTCTGTGACAGAGAGTCTTCATCATTGATCGTGTTTTTACTAATGAACATTTGATGTGGTCTTCCTCCTCCAGGAAAACAGCACCATACAGGCCTTCTGTGGTGAAAGTGCAAGCTTATTTTCATTCAAAGCAAAGCGTGCGCTCCTCTGTGCGGCTCGAACATTTGTTTGTTGTTCTGTCTCTCTGGAGCACAGAATCATGGGATGCATCATGACTACAGGAGGTGTCCGAGAAGAAAAGACACACGTGCAGGAGAGAGCCAAGAGGTCAGAGGTCGGCGGATTTCACCATCAACACAAACACCTGTGGATCTTCAGGTGGGTTATTGATCAACAAGATTCTCAGTGACACACACACACACACACACACACTTGTTCTTATACACTGTAAAAAAAACAACATGAAGGAATTAAATTAACTTGTTTTTACAAGTTTAAGTTGACTGAACATAAAACAATTAGGTTGTCTCCAAAAAAACTCAAGATTTGTGTCATTTCAGCCTATTTGAAATAAGTAGTTTGAACAAAAAGCAAACGTCATTGTTGGAGTGTGAAGCCCAGTTGTCGATTAATTTATTTGTTTAGTACACATTTTTTTAAAAATTGTTGAACAAACATGATTTAATCGTGGCACCCTTTATGCATCTAATCCAATCAAGTAAAGCTGAACTGCTTTGAACGTGTTGTATGAACACAATGCACATTTGTAGATACAACATGGTTTCAATATGTCAGTCTAACTTCTTTGCAACTAATTGACTCAAAATGTTTGTATTGTGTTATTCTAATTAAATTTATTCTAGTTTACTCAATGTAACACTAAAGCTTTACTTTAACAAAATTATGTCTTGTTAAATCAACTAGTAAATTTCTTGTTCGATATTGTTTAAATTACATTGTTTAAATGACAGTTCTATGAAGCAAGATTTAAAATTAAGCAAATCAACAAAAAAAGGACAGAAAACTTGTTATATATATATTTTTCTTTAATTATAGCCTTTTGCAGGCACTAATCACATTTAAACAAATTTCTTCACTTTAATATTCTGATACAAAATGTTATATAATATCCAAAATTGTAAAATGTAACATAAAATGTATAAGAAACATTCATTCATTCATTATCTTTTTCGGCTTAGTCCCTTTATTAACCCGGGGTCGCCACAGCGGAATGAACCGCCAACTTATCCAGCATTTGTTTTACGCAGCGGATGCCCTTCCAGCCACAACCCATCTCTGGGAAATATAAGAAACATTTAGCCAACAAAATAACCTTGGCTCTTAAGAAAACAGATCCCCAAGCAATACCTGTAGGACGTTAACATTATTTTGTTCACAAATTGAGTTTAAACAGCTTCACTTTGGTACTCCTATTCAAAATGTAAAAGTATAAAATGTATAGGAAACATGTAGCCAACAACATAACATTGCCGAGAACGCGCAGTGATTCTTCTTCTTGCTTTTTCCGTATGGTGACATCCAAACGCACTACCGCCACCTACTGATATACGTGAAGTGACTCTCCAGAGTGAGAGTAGTCGATTTGAAGCGTCTCAGTCTTATTGAATCAACATGTTCTGATCAAATTCATTTGATTATTTCTTGATTCAGTTTCAAATAACATGAATTAATTATTTAACATACGTAAACCTGATTTGTTCTTTTCAATCTGACAAAGTTTTATTTTGTAAATCCAATACATGCCTAGTTGATTTTTTTGAGTGTAATAGTTAAAATATTATAATAATTTTTTGTTTATTTGTTCCTGGTCTGATGGAAATATTGCTTCCGAATTTGTATCAATATTTAATTTAAAAGTCTTACCTGTTGTGATTTGACTGGAAGGAGACCTCCCGGAAGGGATATAAAGGGGGCGGAAGAGCATAGTGAAAAAAGTGAGAGACCAGCGTGAAAGTTGAAAAGTGTGAGAGACCGGGGTGAAAGTTGGGAGAAAGAGAAACAATTTGCTCTAAGGCCCCGTTTACACTAGCGCGTTTTAGTTTTAAAACGGCATTTTAGCATGAAAATGATCCGCGTCCACACTAGCGTTTCACCCAGCGTCTCTCAACAGATCTCCCTCCACACTACTCCACCAAAAACGTATATCACGTGACCATTCGCGCACTCTGGGCATGCGCGTTCAAGTATAAACAGGAAGCACTTGTCTCGCTCGGCATCTGGTTATTGTTAGTCAACAAACGCTGGTTGAACGATGAACGCGATGGTAAAGAAAGCAAGAGAGGTCTTTTAGAGGACAGACGACGAGGTCGAGTTGTTACTTAAAGTAACAAATGAATAAAACATCTACAGTGAAGGCTGGTCTGCCGTCTTCCGGTGACGTTTTAGTCATGTGCGCTTGACGAATAAGGGAAGTATACACAATGACCCAAAAGCCCCAATCGAGTAGCGAATCTCAGCAGCCACACCTCTGTTTTCAGACGTCTCCGTTTCCCTCCATCCACACTGAGACACAGCAGCAGCGTTTTAGAATGAACACGGCCTCTCCAGCGTTTCTAAAACGCTCTGTTTTCATGGCTCGAAAACTCCAGCGTAGTGTGGTCGGATGGCGTAACCGTAGCAAAACTTATGCGTTTTAAAACGAAAACGCACTAGAGTAAACGGGGCCTAAGAGTTGTCGACAAGAGAACTGAAGAGAGATTTATATGTCTGTGACTGTGAGCGGGATAGCAATTTCCTCTTTTGGATGTCATCGGACTATATGTGACACAGTGTTCACTAAATACAGTGTTGGCCGCGAAGGCGGAGATCGCCGCGAAGTATTATTGTTTTCTATATCAACAAACCCGGACATTTTCGGAGACCGTCTGAGAAATCTGGATACCTTAATGAGAGTTCTATCAGCGTTGGACGCGACATCACACTTCTGACTTTCCTCTAAGGGGACTTTTTAAAGCTGTAATGATGTTTCTACTGTACAGACAGGGTCGGACTTAAGTGAGGTAAGCCAGCCTGATCTCACGAGAAAACGTAAGTTTTTTACGTTTTGTCAGTTTAGCGGCTAATTCGTATGACTTCAGTCGTACAAAAATGTACTATTTAAAAAGAAGCCATGGCACCCAACCCCACTCCTAAACCCAATCTTCATTGGGTGATGAGCAAATCGTACTAAATTGTATGAATTAGATCGTACCAATGCAGCTGAAAGGGCATCCGCTGCGTAAAACAAATGCTGGATAAGTTCGCTGTGGCGACCCCAGATTAATAAAGGGACTAAACCGAAAAGAAAATGAATGAATGAATGAATAAATGAGATCGTACCAATTTGTATGAATTTGCCACTAAATCAAAATGTTACGAATTGCTGTGAGATTGCATTGGGTAAGCAGCCGCTTAGGGCCCGGTGGAACTAGGAGGCCCTGATCAATGCCAAGAAGTCTATATTAATCTTATTCCATGGTCTGTTGAATTTCTTGATTCTGATTGGCTGGAGGGTGTGCATTATTTTCGTTGAAGTGCACAGGTAGTTCCAGTCAGTTTTGATCACAGTTGGAAATAAATGCGCTTCTCCCAAACGTTTACAGTTACCATAGCAACTCGCATGTGCTGCACATGAAACCGATGAGGGCTATTAATGGCGGACAGGAAATCCACAAAATAATGAAAATACTCATGCCACAAAATCAAGTTTTAAGAGACCACCGTGGCCAACGTGAATTTGCATATCAACGGCAAATGATTTAGCACCACGAGCGTTAGGTGTTTCAGTACAGTCAAACCGATTTGCTTCTCCTGTTTTAAAATGTAATAACTTATTATTTTCGTGCTGTTGTTCACAATCACAGAGATTTCAGTGACAGCAGACTGCCAGCGATCAGAGCTGAGGCAGGTCGAGGGTACAAGAGTGAGAATTTTGAGAACATTTAGGGGGAAAGTAGAATTTATTTATTTTAATTTTACATTAGGAAGATAAAGGTGTCTTTATTATACTTTTTTTCTATATTCTGTAATAATTTTGTTCTGGTTAAAAATTGTCAAAACTTGAGGATTTAAAAGTAAACTTTTAACTCATCATATTTCTTTCTAGATGTTTATATTAAATTTAAGTTTTAATTATAAAAACATTTTTAAAAATCCATATTTAATGTTTATTTTGTCTTTTGTTAGATTTTCTCTTTTATTTACTTTTTACATATTATTTAAATGAACATACTCAATGTAAATAAAGTAAGTATAATCATTTTTCTGGGCAGTATGACATACACAGCTGACACAGGTAGAAGATTATCACAGCTCTCGTGGTCTGAGTTACACATAAAACTGAAGGCAAATAATCCGTACACATTGACCAGCTCACCTTTGTCACCTGCGGACTGATATTTCCACAGCGAGTGTATTTCAGGTAAATCATTCTCATTCAGCACAACTGACCCTTCAGCAGCAGCATCTGCAGCTTGTATACTGTCTTTTGTCAAGCGGATGCTCAATTGGTTGTTTTCCAAGAGCACATTAGCTGTATACATTGATTTACCACAATACAGAATACTGCAAACATCAAATTTACCACACAGACACACACATTGTTGGTTTTCGGGGGTTTTGAGGACTCTTCACAGTACCCCTAAACCCAACGCTCAAAGGAAACTTTTGAATGTGAAAAGTCCACAACAGGGCGGCACAGTGATCTCACAGCAAGAAGGTTGCTGGTTGGAGTCCCGGCTGGGTCAGTTGGTGTATCTGTGTGGAGTTTGCATGTTCTCCCTGTGGTTGCGTGGGTTTCCTCCGGGTGCTCCGGTTTCCCCAAGTCCAAAGACATGTGGTATAGGTGAATTGGGTAGGCTAAATTGTCCGTAGTGTATGTGTGCGAACGAGTGTGTATGGATGTTTCCCAGTGATGGGTTGCAGCTGGAAGGGCATTCGCTTGTAAAAACAAATGCTGGATAAGTTGGCGGTTCATTCCGCTGTGGCGACCCCGGATTAATAAAGGGACTAAGCCGAAATGAAAATGAATGAATGAATGAATTAATTTTGAATTATTAAGACACAAGGTGTGTCCAAATAAACATTAGGTCATATGTCATTATACACAATTGTATTTTTGCATTTAACATTTTGAATTTGGGATGCTTAATTGACATGCAAAATAAAATTAAATAAAAATAAAAACACATTTTTTTAAACTTTTAAAAAAAGTTTTAAGTGAGTTTATAATTTTTTTTTTAAATGGCAAAACAAGTTTCTCTTATGAACCCGGTGACATATTGGTCTTGTTTTTAAGCTTAATGTTAATAAAAAAAAAAAAAAAAATACAGTTTATATTTTAGGCAATCGTGCTTCTTATTTTATAAAACAAGGCCGAAATCTTTTTTTTACACCACGAAAACAAATTCATTTTTATTTATTTATTATTTTTGCAAATGCTCTTCACGGGGAAAAGATGATTTTTAAAGTTTCACAGGACAAACTCAAAGAAAAGTTATCCCTCTTAACACAAACCATTTAAAGCAGCTTCATTTTTGCAAAATAAAAAATATTTATAAACTATTTTTGCAGATTACTCTCAGGGCTGTTTATATCGAAGTTGATATTTAGCCACACCGTCTTAGGGTGTCGTAACATCACATTTTTATGGACATACACACATACACTACGGATAATTTACCTTACCCAATTCCCCTATAGTGCATCTGTTTGGACTGTGGGGGAAACCGGAGCACCCGGAGGAAACCCACACCCAAACTCCACACAGGAATGACCAGTGATCCAGCTGAGGCTCGAACCAGCGACCTTCTTGCAGTGAGGCTGCAACACAACCCACTGCGCCACCATACAACCCCTATTTTGGCAGATTTGTTTTGAAAAATGAATTGAAGATGATTTCACAGGACAATAAACTCAAAGACACTGTGATCCCCGATCACACAAACTTTTTAAAGTACTTTCATGTTTTCCACACTCCACTATAGTCCTCATAAACCACCAAAACCAGTACACACACACATCTGGCATTACATCACAATGAGAATTCCCAGCGCACGGTGCAGGTATTGGAATGTAAATCAAGCGTTTTCCATCTGAATAGCGGCGTTACCTGAGCGTTCGGGAAGCAGACAGCGGGCGCCTGGGGTTCAGCGACTCTTACACGCTCGCTTCATTTCATAGGGCTTGTAAACACGACGCCGAATTGATGTTATCAATTGTGATGTTGGCAAATAGCGCCGTCGCTTGCACCTCTGTGTTTATCTGCTCGCGCACACCGCCACCTGCTAAGAGGTGTCACACTTTAATGAAATTGTTTGAATATCCCCGGCGCGTTGCTAAGGAACAGCGCTGGCACCGTAATGCGCGCAGATTTCTGTCATCAAATAATGATTAGGGACGAGCAGAGGTGCGCCGGCTCCACACGCGCCCGACATTTCCCCGATTCTGGCAGCCGTTCTGTAGGAGATGTTAACAGGCTCAGTGGGAGCTCGGGCCTGCGCTCTGATGGCTTTATAATATCTAACAGCATTGCACGATTTCTGAAGCTAGAACTCGTGCCTTTTCCCAGGTTCGGGCATTGATGCAACACCTTTTTTTGAGCGCTCTGGCCATATTGAAGTTCAGATAAACGTTTGGTTCTCATTGTTTTTGTGTGTGTGTGTTTGAGGACCTTTGATTGTAAGCATTTCAAGCCAGTATTAAAGCATTCAGACACAAGGAATGCTAATGTTTGTAACTTTAAGAGAGACTCGTTGCATTTATATATATTATATGATGACAACTAGACGGTGTTGCATTATGTTATTTGAATTATTCATTTTTTTATTAGTGCTTCTGATTGGCTTATTATATTTCATGCATCTGGCTTGTGAATCCAGCTCGTGTAATTTTTGAGCGCTCTGACCACATTGAAGTTGAGATAAATGTCTGGCTCTCTTTGTTTGTTTGTTTTTGTACGTGTGTGTGAGCACATGTTTTTTAGGATTTATTAGTTTTTGTGATTGTAAGCATTTTAAGCCAGAATTAAAGCCTTCAGGCACAAGGAATTTTATGTGTGAATGTTTTTAACTTTAAGAGAGATTGATTGCATTTATATATATCATATGATGAAGACTTTATGATGTTACATTTTGGTATTTCATTTATATATTTATCAGTGCTTCTGATTGGCTTATTATAGTTAACGCATCTGACTTGTGAATCCAGCTCGTGTAATTTCTAAACGCTCTGATCACATTGAAGTTCAGATAAATGTCTGGCTCTCCTTGTTTTTTGTGTGTATGTGTGTTTGAGGCCCTACGAGTGTATGCATTTCAAGCCATTATGTGAAGTCTATATGATGTTACATTATGGTATTTAATTTGTTTATCCATCAGTGCTTTTGATTGGCTTATTATATTTCATGCATCTGACTTGTGAATCCAGCTCGTGTAATTTTTGAACGCTCTGACCACATCGAAGTTCTCATAAACTTCTTATTGTCTAATCTTATTGTTTGTTTTTTTGTGTGTTTGAGGCCCTGTGAGTGTACGCATTTCAAGCCAGTATTAAAGCCTTCAGGCACAAGCAATTCTAAGAGATTAATTGCATTTATATATGATATGATGAAGACTATATGGTGTTATATTTGGTAGATTAATTTGTTTATTTATCAGTGCTTCTGATTGGCTTATTATATTTTATGCATCAGACTTGTGAATCCAGCTCGTGTAATTTTTGTGAGCTCTGGCCACATCGAAGTTCTGAGAAACCTTTGACCTCTTTGTGTGTGTGTGTGTGTGTGTGTGTGTGTGTGTGTGTGTTTGAGGCCCCTGTGAATGTTTGCAACTTTAAGAGATGGGTAGATGGGTATTTTGAGATTCATTGAATTATATACTATATGATGAAGACTATATGATGTTACGTTACAGTATTTAATTAATTTATTTATCAGTGCTTGTGATTGACTCATTATATTTCATGCATCTGACTTGTGAATCCAGCTTGTGTAATTTTTGAGTGCTTTGGTCACATTGAAGTTTTTGTGTGTGCACGTGTTTTTGAGGCCGTGTGATTGTAAGCATTTCAAGCTAGTATTAAAGCCTTCAGGCACAAGTAATTATAATGTTTGTAACTTTAAGAGAGATTCATTTCATTTATATATATTATATGATAAAGACTATACAATGTTACATTATGGTATTTAATTTATTTATTTATCAGTGCTTGTGATTGGCTTATTATATTTCATGCATCTGACTAGTGAATCCAGCTCATGTAATTTTTGAGTGCTCTGGCCACATTGAAGTTTAGAGAAACATCTGGCTCTCATTATTTTGTTCTTTTGTGTGCACAAATGTTTAAGGCCCTGTGGGAGTAAGCATTTCAAGCCAGTATTAGAGCATTCAGACACAAGAAATTATAGTGTTTTGTAACTTTAAGAGAGACTGACTACATTTAAATATTATATAAATCCTATATGGTGTTACATTTGTCGATTTAATTTGTTTATCAGTGCTTGTGATTGTCTTATTATATTTCATGCATCTGACTTGTGAATCCAGCTTGTGTAATTTTTGAGCACCCTTGCCCACATTGAAGTTCAGACAACATATGGCTCTCACTGTTTTTCACTTTTTCGTGTGTGATTTTAAGGCCCTGTGAGTGTATGCATTTCAAGCCAGTTTTAAATCATTCAGGTACAAAGAAATTCTAATGGTGGCTCAGTGGTTAGCACGGTGTGCTCAGAACAAGAAGGTTGATGATTCGAGTTGGTTTGAGCTTGATTTCCTCCAAGTACTAAGATTGCCCCCTGAGTCCAAACACATGCGCTATCGGTGAATTAGGTAAACTAAACTGGCCGTAGTGTATGAGTGTATGTGTGAATGAGTTTGTATGGGTGCTTCCCAGTACTGGGTTGCGGCTGGAAGAATAAAACATATGAACATAAACATATAACATGAACATATAAAGCATAAAACATATGGCGGAATAGTTCATTTCGCTGTGATGACCCTAGATAAATAAGGACTACGCTGAAGGAGAAGGAACGAATGATGAAGCCTATACAGTGTTGGGTTGTTATTGATTTGTTTAGCTGAATACTGCTAGACTTGCAGATAATCGCTCTTTATTTAAAGTATGTCTTTGCTCTGCTGTATTTATCAGTGCTTGAGATTGTCTTATTATATTTCATGCATCTGACTGGTGAATCCAGCTCGTGTAATTTTAGAGTGCTCTGGCCACATTGAAGTTCAGATAAATGTCTGGCTCTCATTTCAGGCTTGATTTTGCTGCTTCTTTCATCGGCGAGACGAAGCAGGTACCTTGCAATTATCACACGGTGGGACTCACACGCTGCTCTTTTTCAAATCTCCTCTTTTTGGTATTTATATGAGGTTTCTGAGTGCAAAAAGGACAGTGTGTGTTCATGGTGAGCTTCTGCTGGGATTTGGATAACGGGTCGGAGATCCAGCGGCCCGTCACGGCCCGTTCCCACAGCGGGGATCCAATCAGGCGGCTGTGGGACGCCCGACGCCACTCGGGTGCAAACAGACGGCCCGTTGGGGGAGACTTTTAGAGAGCAGATTATTGAGCTTTTCTCTACAGGTTTAGATCAATCTGCTCCTTTTAGCAGCATAAGCAACTGAGCAGCATCAACTCACACACACACACATACACCTGGGGAGGACATGGTCAGAAGCTGCTCTTTCCATTTAAATTCCATGAACACATACAATCAAAATAATACATACTTTTTTTGCAATAAATGTGTGTTTTTTGGGTTTTATGGGTTTCTAATCAGGCGATCACATGGCAGCAACTCAATGCATTTAGGCATGTACACATGGTGAAGCCGATCTGCTGCAGTTCACAGCGAGCATCAGAATGGGGAAGA
>CAIGQQ010034527.1:0-19306 GCA_903798035.1 Danio albolineatus | reverse complement strand
ACTTACTGGCCACTTTATTAGGTACACCAGTCCAACTGCTCGTTAACACAAAAATTCCTAATCAGCCAAGCACATGGCAGCAACTCAATGCATTTAGGCATGTAGACATGGTCAAGATGATCTGCTGCAGTTCAAACCGAGCATCAGAATGGGGAAGAAAGATTATTTAAGTGACTTTGAACGTGGCATGGTTGTTGGTGCCAGACGGGCTGGTCTGAGTATTTCAGAAACTGCTGATCTACTGGGACTTTCATGCACAACCATCTCTAGAGTTTACAGAGAATGGTCCGAAAAGGAGAAAATATCCAGTGACAGGCAGTTCTGTGGGCGCAAATGCCTTGTTGATGCCGGAGGTCTGATGAGACTGGCCAGACTGGTCTGAGCTTTTAGAAAGGCAACAGTAACTCAAATAACCACTCGTTATGCAGAAGGGCATCTCTGAATGCACATCACATCCCACCTTGAGGCAGATGGGCTACAGCAGCAGATGACCAAAACTGGACAATAGAAGACTGGAAAAACGTTGCCTGGTCTGATGAGTCTCGATTTCTGCTGCAACATTCTGATAGTAGGGTCCGAATTTGGCATCAACAATATAAAAGCATGGATCCATCCTGCCTTGTATCAGCAGTTCAGGCTGGTGGTGGTGTAATGGTGTGGGGGATATTTTCTTGGCACACTTTAGGCTCATTAGTACCAATTGAGCATCATGTCAACGTCACAGCCTAGCTGAGTATTGTTGCTGACCATGTCCATCCCTTTATGACCACAGTGTACCCATCATCTGATGGCCACTTCCAGCAGGATAACACACAACGTTATAAAGCGCGAATCATCTCAGACTGGTTTCTTGAACATGACAATGAGCTCACTGTACTCAAATGGCCTCCACAGTCACCAGATCTCAATCCAACAGTGCACATTTGGGATGTGGCTAAATGGGAGAATCACATCATGGATGTGCAGCCGACAAATCTGCAGCAACTGCGTGATGCTGTCATGTCAATATGGACCAAAATCTCTGAGGAATATTTCCAGTACCTTGTTGAATTTATGCCACAAAGGATTAAGGCAATTCTGAAGGCAAAAGGGGGTCCAACCCAGTATTAGTAAGGTGTACCTAATAAAGTAGCCGGTGAGTCTATATCTACATCTCAGTGAACGTAGCCAATATTTTTGGTGCATTTAAGTGAAACAGTAATATCCTAATAACATAAGAGTTTGGACACCTACTATCTCAAGAAATAGATAATAGTTTTAAATTGAAACAAACATTGTTGCAAAGGAAATCACAAACTACAAAAATTAAACAAAAATTGATATTTTGTTATCTTTCTCTTGATTGTTCCTGTTTTATTTTTAAAATATATATTAATTAATAATAATTTTGTTAATTAATAATATATTTTTTAATATTATCATTTCTGAACTGATCTTAAGTTGTTGTTTTTTTCTTAAATTAGTTTGGGTTTGGTATCGACTAATCTAATGTATATGCACAAATATACTATTGTAAATCTTCTAATAGGTCTCAAACTTGATTCCCGGAGGGCCGCAGCTCTGCACAGTTTTGCTTCAACCCTAATCAAACACAGTTGATCAAACTAATAAAAGTGTTCAAGACTACTAGAGACTTTTAAGCATGTGTGCGCTGGAGGTGGTTGAAGCTAAACTACGCAGAGCTGCGGCCCTCCAGCAACTGAGTGTCAGACCATTTCTACAGAATATATGGATTTAAAAGAGATCTGTGAGGGGCGTATATGCTGAACACTGTATATCTCAGTATATGATGGATGAGCCAGTGTGGAGGAATCCTCTGTGGTTTATGCTAAAGCAATCCTTTGTGTTGAGCTGCTGCCCCTGCTTGAACTTTAAATTCATTCATGCTGCTCAAAATGACAAGCAGTGGTTTTAAGTGGTAATGGGGGTTGTCAAGTTTAAGTAATTGCTTTCTGTCTTTGTTTTTTCCCCCAACCTAAACGAGTTTCGTCATAAATTCGCTTATTTTCATTTCAAATTTAATAATGATTACAAATAAGTTAATAAGGACGACACGGTGGCGCAGTAGGTAGTGCTGTCGCCTCACTGCAAGAAGGTCGCTGGTTCGAACCTCGGCTGGGTCAGTTGGCATTTCTGTGTGGAGTTTGCATGTTCTCCCTATTTTTGCGTGGGTTTTCTCCGGGTGCTCCGGTTTCCCCCATAACTCCAAAGACAATCCAACCAGCTCTTTAAGATCTCAAAACTCAGGGCTTCTGGTAGTAGAATAGCAAAGTCAAGTAAAGGGGGTCGAGCCTTCTCATTTATGGCTCCTAAACACTGGAATAGCCTTCCTGATAATGTCCGAGGCTCAGACACACTCTCGCAGTTCTTTTTAGTAAAGTGTACACACAATACATCACGTAGCGGTATGATGCATGAATGTGCTCCACGCATCGCGTTTATATTCACCATGAACAGTAGCTACGCTAATTATTCTCTTTATTCTCTATTTCCACCTGGGGATACTCATCCCGAGGCCCCCAGAGACTGTGCAGCGCAGCAGATGTGATCCAGGACCCGCGACGAGACGATCCTAAGGTTCCATAATCCTGGACCAGGCTGTATCCTGAGCAGCTGTTTGGTGCATGGCGGAGTAGCAAGCATGAGACTGATTCCTGTGACGCTCCTGGACAGACGAGCCTAGAGTTCTCCAGCCTCCAGCGCCTAGACTGCAGCTCTACACAAGACCTCTGGCCATAGGAGAAATGGTCGTGCCGGACTGAGCCTGGTTTCTCTCGGGTTTTTTTTTTTATTCTTCACTTGCGCCAATTGGTGAAGTTTTTTTCTTCGCTGATGTTGCCACTGGCTCGCATGGTTCGGGACCTGTAGAGCTGCGCATCGATGGATTTGCTCTTGAGTGTTTGGACTCTCAGTAGTGAATATTAAACCACACTGAACTGAACTAAACTGAACTCCAACACTGAAAACTGGACTGACACTGTTTCAATTTACTATAACCTTCTATGTGAAGCTGCTTTGGCACAATCTACATTGTAAAAGTGCTATAGAAATAAAGGTGAATTGAATATGGTGTAGGTCAGGGATCACCAAACTTGTTCCTGGAGGTCCGGTGTCCTGCAGATTTTAGCTCCAACCCTAATCAAACACACCTGAACAAGCTAATCAAGCTCTCACTAGGTATACTTGAAACAGATTGGTGATCCCTGGTGTAGGTGAATTGGGTAGGCTAAATTTTCCATAGTGTATGAGTGTGAATGGGTGTGTATGGATGTTTTCCAAAGATGGGTTGCAGCTGGAAGGGCATCCGCTGCATAAAACATATGCTGGATAAGTTGGCGGTTCATTCCGCTGTGGCGACCCCAGATTAATAAAGGGACTAAGCCGAAAAGAAAATGAATGAAGTTAATAATAATTACATTATTGTTATTTTATTTTTTTAAAGGGCAGATTACACTACAGAAAAAAATGTGCATAAAAACCACTAATTTTAAATAAAAAGTTATTTCCTACATAAGAAGATAAAATATTACAAAAGCAACACCATTACATTTTCAAGCACTTAATCCAAAATCTTTATTTAATTGATTTTTTATTATCTTTTAAATATTAAAAAAAAATAATAATAAAAAAATTAAATATATTTTTCAATATATTTGAAAAATATCTTATCTTATCAATATCTTATCGAGCGTGTTTTACACAGCAGATGCCCTCCAAGCTGCAACCCAGCACCGGGAAACACCTATACACTCTAATTCACACTCATACACTACGGCCAATTTAACTTATTCGGTTCTCATTTACTACACGTCTTTGGACTTGTGGAGGAAACCGGAGCACCCAGAGGAAACCCTAGCCAACGCGGGGAACACATACAAACTCCACACAGAAATGCCGTATAATTATATTTGTCAAATTAATTTTTTGAAGTCTAATTTAATATTTTAAGTTTAGTTACTGTTACATTTTTAAAATTATTATTATAATTATTTTTTTTTCCTACAAAATTCTGCACAGAAATTGCAAAAATGTCTGCAGATTCTGTCTGGCCCTAGTTATAAGTCATTATCATGAGAAGTTATATTCATATTGTCATATCTATCTTGCAGACAAACAAAATATCTCAAAAATGACGCTTTTTTTTCCCCCCCAATATCGTTTAGCCCTATGGAACCTTACACGAGTCTTACAGCTTTCAAGCATGATGAACAGAAATGCTGATATCATAACACTCTCCAAGAAGAGCATGGCAAAAGCAATGAAAGAACGTCAAACGTAGAGTGTTTGCTTTGGATGGGAATCAGCGTTTAGGACAGGAGGGATCCAAGAGGACTGGACAGCTTGGACAATCTGTTTAAGTCCTGCCCAGATGACAAATCACCGCAATTGGCAAGATAAAAGTTGAACATTTCACACCCATCCAACTGTAAATGCTGAGTGCAGAGCGTGAAGTGATGGGGTAGACCTGCATAGCGTCACAATGACCTCCAAAACACACCTCTGAGGATTCACATGCAGAAGTCATCGAGTACAAGCGCCTGGAAACTATGGTTTGAAGGTTTAAGGGGACTTAATTTGGGGGATTAAAGTCTTCTAGATTTTTATATGACATTAGAATCAGGGGAATAAATAAATGAGAGGAAAGACAAATTAATTCAAGTGATTTGAAGACAGTAAATAATATTTTTTTTTAGAGGGTACATTGCATTGTGACATTTTTAATAAGGCACAAAATAAAATCAAACTGTAGTTTCCTAGTACTGGGTTGCAGCTAGAAGAGCATCCACTGTGTAAAACAGATGATGGATAAGTTGGTGGTTCATTCTGCTGTGGCGACCCCAGATTAATAAAGGGACTAAGCCGAAGAAAAATGAATGAATGAATATAGTACTAAGATGTCCTACTTTGGAGTTTGCATCAAATAAAATTAGCAAATGTGAATTTATATGCATAAGCACAAAACTTGGAAATCATTTATTCATTCATTCATTTTCTTTTTGGCTTAGTCCCTTAATCAGGGGTCGCCACAGCGGAATGAACCACCAACTTGTCCAGCATTTGTTTTACGTAGCTGATGCCCTCACAACTGCAACCCATCACTGGGAATAATTGGAAATAAAATGTCAAATTACTTTTGTAAATGTAAAATGCTAAAATATGAGTGAATTAATTTTGCATTAATTTAGCGTAACATATCAATGTAGTAACTAACATAATTAATCCGACCTGTACTTACTGAGATATCTAAAATATGTGTGATCTTTTTTAAATTTTATGTCTGACAATTTTTTTGTAATATTAATTGTTACAAAAAAAAGGGTTTAGGAGTTGTCTTTTTTAAACAGGAGTAAGAATAATAATTAAACACATACATACTGTTATTGTCCACATTATACAGTTGAAGGCAAAGTTATTAGACATCATGTAAAATGCATATTTTTTCCTCAAATATTAAAAGAGATGTTAAAGATAGTTGAAGTCATAATTATTAGCCTCCCTTTGAATATTTTTTTCCATTAAATATTTCCCAAATGATGTTTGACAGATTCAGGAAATTTTCACAGTATGTCTGATATTATTTTTTTCTTCTGGAGAAAGTCTTGTTTGTTTTATTTAATCTAGAATAAAAGCAGTTTTAATAATAATAATTAAAAAACATTTTATGGTCAAAATTATTAGCCCCTTTAAGCTATATTTTGTGTCAATAGTCCACAGAACCATCATTATACAATAACTTGCCTAATTACCCTATCCTGCCTAGTTGACCTAATTAACCTAGTTAAGCCTGTAAATGTCACTGTAGGCTGTATAGAAGTGTCTTGAAAAATATCTAGTCAAATATCATTTACTGTCATCATGGTAAAGATAAAATAAATCAGTAATTATGAGTTATTAAAACTATTATGCTTAGAAAGGTGCTGAAAACATCTGCTCTCCGCTACACAGAAATTGGGGGGAAAATAATAATTCTGACTTCAACTGTATGTATGTATGTATGTGTGTGTGTGTGTGTATATATATATATATATATAAATATATATATATTTTTTTTTAGGTTTTTTTTCCAAGCTGCTGAATAGTAGTAGATTTTTAGTGTTTTAAAATCATATGAACAGTCATCATGTTACATAACATGAAATTCGTCATTAAAACTATTGTTTAAAAATGTTTTTGAAACGTTTCTCTGTCAAACAGCACTTGAGAAATATTTTTAAAGGGATTAAAACTTCACTAAAGGGTTAATCATTTTGACATGAACTGCATACAATATAGTTTAGTGACACCAAATAATTTGATTATTTCTGCTTTTCCGCCGGACTTGATTTATTTGAGGTTTCTAAGGGCATTACAGAAAAAATAAAACATTGTTATTATTATTGTAAAGGCAGTACAATGCTCACTACTTTATATATTTTTCAATGCTGGGCAAAGATTAATCGTGATTAATGGCATCTAAAATAAAAAAATGTTTGCTTTAACATAATATAAATATATCGAATTAAGATAGAAGGTTCTACCCGACATTTTTGTCAAAATTAAGTTATTGACATATTCTTATTATTTGAGAACTTATTTACATTATGGGATGTTTTTAAAAAAAAGTTTTTTACATTTTAAGACTTTTTGTTTAAAAAAAAATGTTATGCACGATCCAAAAACTTTGAAGCTCAATATCTCAAAATCAATCATAACGCAGATAGAACCTTATAATTCCAAGGTGACGATATATATTTATATATATATATGTATGTGTTATAAATATTATGTAAATGTGATATTATGTAAATGTGATTGAATAAAACTATACAACACAATTGTTACATATTTACATGTATAAATAATTTGTATCAAATACATGCAACTAAATATAAAGAAACATTTTCAAGTATATTCACGCATGTGTGCAATTATATACACATAATAAATATACACACTAGGCTTCACACACATATATTTTGTTAAAACAAACTTGCGTCAAGCACTCCGCTGCTCACGGCGACCTGAGTTTGATTCCCGTGTCGAGGTCCTATGCCCTCTCTCTGCTCCCCACGCTTTCCTGTCAATACCCTCTACTGTCCATTAAAGGTGAAAACCCAGAAAATAATAATAATTAAAAAATTATAATAATAATTTTTCCCAGCACAATTTTTTTTATTGAAACTGTAATATTAAACCAGGGAAATCTACTTAACAGTAATAAAAAATTGTGTCACTACATTTTTATTTTTATAAAGACTATCAATAACAAACATTTTTTTTTAAAAATTAGTTTTCAATTCTTTTATATTCAGTAAGATAAATGATAAAACAAAAAACAAAAAAAAAAACAGCACAAGTTACATTTCCAAGCATTTGTAGTAATGATATCAAAAATGAAACCTCAGTTTGTTCTTTTGATTTCTGGAGTCTGCGGGTCATTTTTCAGCTACTTGACAGCTTCTGGTGGGACTGTCCCGATGACGGCAGCACAGCTGGTGATGTTTTCACAGCAGTCATCATCTGCATCAGCGTTCTGCTACAGATGTCAGTAGGTTCAACCTGCACACTGATAACGATGCTGATAATGAGTGAAGGCCTGCAGGTGGAGACCCACAGCAACCAAACCAATGCCTGCCATTCCTCACCTCATAATTAATGCTTTCTCTGACTGTTTCACACAAGTGTGCGCTGACAGCCATCACCTAAAACACTCAAGGAATGCGTTAACGCATTCACAACAGTGTCATTTATAAGTCTCCAGTGGAAAAGGTTTCTGCTAAAATGCTGGTATTTACTGATAATGTAAACAATGCAAAATTTCAAATCGGGGATTGATAAACATTAAGACAAAAGTCCAGATCTGTGAAATCTGATTTCTTGTCTTATTCATTACATTTCATGACTTTATAGGAATAAAGCAAAAAATAAAATCACTTAGTTAACAGGAGCAGACCTTTGAGAAGTATTACAACAATGCAAAGCAATGACATTTATATCCATGTTGTAATGCATTAATATATATATAATAGAAGTCAAACAAGACGTACCTGTAATTTCTAATGTAAAACAGACAAGCTGTAAAATACCTCGTTGAATCCTTTGAAGTGCGAAACCAGTCTTCATATAAAAACTTTACAGCAATCTTCAAAATTGTGAAATAATGGTGAGGTGGTTTTTAAGACGTTATAATTGATGGTTTGAATTACATCTCTTCAGCTTCAAGACATGTGCATACCTTAGAGACTCATTATAAATGGCTTTACTTTTCTACAATGCCTTAGTTTTAGTGAATTAATACCGTTTATATATATATATATATAGAGAGAGAGAGAGAGAGAGAGAGAGAGAGACAGATATATAGATAAATGCTGTCAAACAATTTATTAAATCCATGATAAAACTTAAAATATACATTTTTGTGCGCACTATATTTTTGTGTATAAAAATCTATCGCACACTAGTGTTTGCTAGATCGATAGAACGAGCTATACCTCAATTGAACAAGATAATTCGATTTATATGATTTATTATAAATATAAAAGGAAGATAAAAAAAATACATAAACTGATAGATAAAATATTAGAAGAATAAAACAATATATAGAACTATAGAAATACATTCACGGGCCACTTTTCAAATGGCCTCCACAGTAACCAGTTCTCAATCCTATAGAGCACCTTTGGGATGTGGTGGAACAGGAGATTTGCAACATGGATGTGCAGCAAATGTGCGATACTATCATGTCAATACAGACCAAAATCTCTGAGGAACATTTCCAGTACCTTGTTAAATCTATGCCACAAAGGATTAAGGTAGTCCTGAAGGCAAAAGTGGGTCCAACCAGGTACTAGTGAGGTGTACCTAATAAAGTGGCCAGTGAGTGTGCACTGATTTCATAAATCTTTTATATTTAACTTCGCACACACAAAAAAAATGTTAAGTATATATATTGTATTATTGCTCCTTACCTTGGTGGGAATGAACCTTCAATGCTGTTATTCATTCATTCATTTTCTTGTCGGCTTAGTCCCTTTATTAATCCAGGGTCGTTACAGCGGAATCAACTGCCAACTTATCCAGCATGTGTTTTACGCAGCGGATGCCCTTCCAGCTGCAACCCATCACTAGGAAACACCCATACACACATTCACGCACATACACTAGAGCCAATTTAGCTTACCCAATTCCCCTATAGCGCATGTCTTTGGACTTGCGGGGGAAACCGGAGCATCCTGAGGAAACCACCGCTAACACTGGGAGAACATCCAAACTTCACACAGAAATGTCAACTGACCTAGTCTGGGCTTCAACCAGCAACCTTCTTGTTGTTAGACAATTGTATGCTGTTATTAACACCATGCAATTTCACTAGACCTTTGATACCTATGGATTTACATTTATTCAACACAAAGTTTGGACAAACGCAACTAATGAACAATTATGCATTCCTCATCTACTATGAAAAAAATCCTACTGCTAAGTGTATGGATTTCTGGTAAAATACTCACTAACCCATTCAGATTGCTGCAGAACTGGCTGCTTTCTAAATGTTTGGTCACACAGCACACCCTGCTGGCAGAAAAGACTCATAACAGCAGCTCTTGAAATTAAAACCACACTGAAAAAAATCCAAAAATTCCAAACCCGGCTGAAGCTAGGAGGGAAATAAAAGGGTTTTGATTCACTGCAGTGTAACGCATGCAGCACCTTAAGAAAGTGAGTGGAACATGATAAAGGCAATTAAGGTATAAGTTTAATATTTTTTCTCAAAAGAATGCATATAAAGTACAAAGGAAAGACTTCATACAGAGCATTTGGTGTTTCACCAAAACCAAAAAAACAAACGACTAGGGAGGGGAGGAGCGGGGACGACTGGAAATCAAACCAACTTTGATCCACCTGTGTTACAGTATGAAACTTGGTTCTATTCAGGGTTTAAAGTCTGAGAGAGAGAGAGAGCGAGGTTATCTTGACTACAACAACTTTCTTACAAAAAAAAAACAACAACATATGCACAGATGGATCAGAGAATTGCTGGGATCCAGCCCCAAAACAAAAGGAGTGAAATAAACGTTTAAACAAAACAGAAAAAATAAGATAAAAACCAAAAATAAATCACAAAGAAACGACGAAAAACATTTGGTAAAATAAAAACAACTGGAGCCTACATCAACGTTTGTCAGCTTACATTATTCATTAATGATAACCTATTCAAAGGAACCTGGAGCCTTACCTACATGCATCACAAGTTCTGGAAAAAAACAAGCGCTTCCATGGTCCCGAGCAACGCATTAGAACACGCCACTTGTTCTGCTAACACTGTTAGAAAGTTCCCTGCTTGAGAGACCAAATTTTTCGTATGAGAAGTCGACGGAAAACAACTGCGACCATTTACAGTCTGCTGTCTTGAATGCCTATCGAAGGGGACAATTGGCAAAGAATAAAAGGAGCTATTTCTAAGCACTTCAGGTGATGATGTTCGACGGTGAGAGAGAAAGAGAGATTACAGCGTACTTGCGAACACTTCTGGAAATATATTAATTCTATGCTTTTATTTCTTAGCCTAGTGAAGTTTCATTTCAGGTCACATGATTCGAGTGCCATTTTGAACGGCGTACAATGGAAACTGATACGACCTGAAATCTACTTTAGAGACCGAGCGTGCCTGCAAAGCATTATAACTGTATGCGTTACTTTACCCCACTTAAACGTTCAAAACTCAGCTTGCAAACCAAGGCAGCATCTCTAATAAACGTCACCATGAAGTACTGAAGTAAAGCCCCTGGAATCAAATCTAGTAAAGGCCCTCTAGGTTTTAATATTAATGGGCATGTGGGCTGTGTGTGTTCGTGTTTGTGTGTGTGTGTATGGTGGGTAGTCTTTATATCTTTATTGCAGAGCAAATATTGAAAACTCACTTCTTTAACACCTTGCTTTTTTTAGAGAGTGTAAAGCTGTGAACCAGCCTTAGCAGAGCAAAGAAGGGAGGAGGGGGAGATGGGAAAGTGGACGCTCATAGCAGCACACATTTACGCTTCTTCTTGGGCTCTGGGGGCTCCAGGGCTGCCAAAATCGCCTCATCAAATACGTTCTTTAGGCCTTTCTGTGAACACAAAGCAGGGGAGAGATGGACACTCAACATGGGTCAACACAGACAAAGAAAAGAAAAAAATATATCAATGGGTGGGTAGGGAATACAATTATTTCTGCTTGCAGATGCAATATTTGAATGACTATGGGCATCTGAAAATGCAAATAATAATAACAAAAGCATAGTAGAAATCATAGACGAGAAGCATAAAATAAATGTAAAGTGTAGGATGTGTATATGCCATGAAGCTACACTCACAGTGGAACCTAACATGGGAGTAAGTTGAAAAGAGCACAAGAACCAATTAGGAAGTTTTCATAAGGCCCACACTAAATGTGATGTAATGTGCATTTTTTAGGCAGAAAATCTGCTAAATGGGTTTGAACCTTGGCCATTTTTAAAGTGGCAAAAAAATCATAATTTACATTAAATATAAAAAGAGATACACAAACTCAAAGCATCTTCATGATAACCAATGAACATAAAAGTTTGATTTAATTTGAATAAATATGACAGAGAAATTTTAAAACTATAATAATAATCTATAGATAATATAATAATAAATCACGCATTGATTGTGGTGTTTTAAAGATGCAAAAAGAATACCAAATCTAACATTAAATACAAAAATTGTACATACTAAAATGTAATACTAAATACTAAAAGACAATCATTTAAAGTTCATAAAATTTGCAAATATAAATTATTCAACAAGCTTTTTGACTGCTGAAATTAAATTTAGTCAGTAAAATAGAGCAGAAAAAAATACATGAAAAAAAAGTTCATATAGGGCCTATACTTCATTTAAAATAAATGAATAAATAAAATAATAAAATTAATTAATTAAAACATAAATAAATAAAAAAATGTTAAAAAAAATGTATTCAAAAAAGTGTTAGATCTATTGATGAGGTGTGTGATTTATGTAAAAGTGACGAGGCAGACTTTTTCCATGTGTTCTGGGCTTGTCAAAAGTTGAGTGACTATTGGACACAAATATTTAAAACACTAAATGATGCCTTTAATTTAGAAATAAAACCTGTTGTTAAAGTTAGCTATTTTTGGTGTACCAGAACACGGCTTTATATTTATGTCGAAGACCACTATAAATGCATCAGATTATTGATTTGTATGATCATGTAGGTAATTCTTTATTTAAATTATTTTCAGAATTGATCTTGTAAAATTAAAAATGTATACAATACTGTAAAAGTTTTTTATTTTCTTTCTCCATTTTGCTATATTTTTATCTATTTCTGTTGTCATTTCATTTTAATTTTACTTATTTGTTATTTAATTTCAGCGGCAAGGGTCTAAAAAGAAAAGAAAAATACAACCTTGATTGTACAAAATGCTTTGTTAAAGCTTGGGAAAATAATCACAAATAATATGCATTAAAAAAAAAAGTGTTAGAATGTCTTTTTTAAATGGTTCATGGTGGAGTTACACTATTAGTAGCTGAAAGCTAACATAATTAGCCAAAGTAATTGAGATGTGGGATGTGTTGAATCTTATGAACATGTGGGATGTGTTGAATAACATGACTAACAACATTTCTGCAGACACAGATTGCGTGTGGGCCTTCTAGTGACCTAAATATAAATTTGTTTAGCGAAACGCCATAACATCACTATACTTTAGCTCAAACTACTTGGTTTGAAAGAAGTAAACTTAAAATCAACTCAAAAATCAGCCATGCTGAACAGGCATTATAGCACAACACAAAGTGTCAAACAAGAAAGTGGAAGTGCAAGCAAACACAAGGCTCAGAGACCGAAGGGTTGGTGAGGTGAAGGGCTGGTCAAACAGAAACTCAAGCCTCTGGGTGAAATAAACACAGACGGAGACAAATGAACTTCGAGGGAATGAAGCCTGCAGTGTGGAAGTGCTGCAGGTCTGCCCTCACCTGGGTTTAATGAGCAAAAAACACTCTTTTGTGAAATTTCAGACCACATTTTTTTGTTGACAAAGTCAGGTGACGGCTAAAGCACGGGAAAACACGTACAATACTCTTTTCTGTGCACATGCCCAGATTAGGGCCAAGAAGAAACTGCTGGGCGCTTGGAAACAATAAGTATGACATTGTACTCAGAAGACTCGTCTGAGAAGTTATTGTCCAGTCCAGCGCTGTTAGCATGTCCCAAATGAAGGCTGTGACAAGACCCCACTGTGTCTTCCATAATGACAAGGATTTATTTGGAAACAGCTCGTGGAAGGTAGATGTAGATTGTGCTTTGTGCTAAAAGAAAATATAAGTCATGCAGAAAGTAGGGCTGCACAATTGATTGTTTTACGTCGATATCTCAGCAGTTCAGAACACATGAGAACTTTGGAGTCATTCCGGTTTACCCATAATAAAGTGTATCAGTTGTGCAAGTTTTTAAGGCCCGTGTCAACATTTTAAGGGAGTTAGAAAATCATCCCAATCCATCTAAAATGATTATTTCTTTCACTAATAGAGCTTTAAGTTATTATGTGGGGGAAAAAAAAATAATAAAAAAATGCAGCAAATCGAAACATCACGAGGTAAGTTTTCCTATATCGTGCAGCCCTTGTTCAAAGTTACTGTAGACACTAGGGTTGGGTCAAAAGACGATGCCATTACAGTGCTGAGCTGACATCTCGATCTTCCGCCCCATCCTTGTCGCAGCAGCAACACTGACGTTTCATCTAGCATTTCTGAACAGCCCTCCATCCACATTATACTGCTGAAAACGCACATCACGTGACCACACACACACACACTGTCATGCGCTCTATATGTACACATCTGAGGCTGAGCTCCAGGCAGTCAGCGGGTGCTTTGAGCACAAATCCCCAAAGAGCAGTGCACGTCGGACAGTTTATAAAGAATGTACCACGGCATCACATCTCAATATAGTTGTTAAATGTGATATTTAATTAATCTTGTCTATCTAACGACTCTTCGGTCTTTTGAATCTATCAGGTAACGTGTCACAGCGTCAGTACTCTGCTTCAACCTTTCGCTTTCACGCTTGTACTAAGTAATTTTAGTGTAAACCTCAGATACTGTTGGTTGTGCACCTTTTTTGCCAACCAAGTTGGTCGACGCCACTATAACGACACGGATCACTCTGCCTATTCATGCCAGAGTCCGGCTAAAAAAAGTGATTGACAGGTGGTAATTTGTGTGTAACTTATCTTTATTCATTTATGATTTGGTTTTGGGTAAAACAAAGACCATGTGTGGCCAGGTAGTTGAAACGATAGGCTACAAATAATTCTGAATAATTAATTCTGAATAATTAATGTCATCATCCATCACGATGTTTCACATTAGACATCATGCGATGCCAAATTGGTCGACATCGCCCAACCCTAACACACACCCCATTCATTGTTTGGTTTAAAAACACAAACGCATAATTAACGAGAGAGACATTAAGTAATGGCAATTGCAGCTGTCCTTTATTAATGGCACAAATCATTTTTCACAGGATTATATTAAGCCATTTAAACTCTCAAGACGTTGTATGGATAAGAATGGCACCAAATTGCAAACTGTAGCCATACGTTAATAAGTTTAGAATTAATTTTATGATACAACTGTTGAAGTACAAAATAAATACACTGACATAAGGAAAGAGGATTTTTAGAAATGCAAATAAATGGAGCAGCAATGTACTGAACTACTTTACCTTGGTCTGCTCTTAAATAACAGTAACATTGAAATGAAGACTTTAAATAAGTCCAAAAGCAACAAATCAGCACTTACAGAAAAAAAAAAAAAAAAAAAAAAAAAAACTATATATGCAATCCTTCATTGTAAACTTCCACATGTTTTATTTTGAAACTCAAAGTGCACATAATAGTAATAATAAAAATAATCTGCAGAATGGAGACAATCACTCCCAAGAGCTGGGTTTAACTTTAACAGTCTCCAAAGACGACAAACAAGTAAAAAAAGAAAACCAGCAAAAGCAAATCCTTTAGTATTGGTGAAACAAGATACATATTTATGACGTCACTTAAGAGATCGGGAAACTTGTAATTTTTGTGGCGCAAGAGGTAACTAAAGGAAGCAGCAAACATCTGGGAAAGTGTGGGGAGTTAGAAAGAGAGAGAGAGAGGTTTAAAATATACAGCACTTCCGTTTTCGCTGCGTTTCAGGAGGTTCGAGGGCAGCTAGGATAGCTTCATCAAATACATTCTTCAGACCTCGCTATGAACACAGAAGGGAAGGGAAACAGAATAAAGCACCAATGTTAGCAGTTACAGAAATCAGAAGAGAAACAGAGAGGAGAAGAGGTGAGATAGAGAGGAACTAGCACATTTTTAAAAGCTAGTGAGGAAGAGAGAAGCTGCTTGTAGAAGAGCTTGTTGCACAGAAAGATTAACTAGCAGCTAATTCTACAGATACAATTCAGACCTAAACACACTAACAAATCACAGAGATTACTACAAAGGAGCAGCACATTGCAAAAAACCTGCAAAATTTAGGATGCCGACTTCACATTTATTGCGATCCAAAATCAGTCCACTTTATTTTTCCTACATAAGAGTAAAACAATCCTGCCAAACAAAGACAACATTAAATTATAATAATATAGTAATTCTAGTAACAGTGCATTGAATACCACCTCCTGATACTATGTTGTCACGGAGTACGTTTACATGGACACCAATAATCTGACTTTAATGTGCTTAGGACAATACTCTGATTAAGAGTCGACCATGTACACAGTGATTTTTGATTAATTTAATCTGACTGAGGTCATAATCGAACTAAAGAGAAATTGGATTAAGATGTGGAGTGTGCTGATTTTAGTCACATTATTGAAGTGCAGTACAGACATTTAAACACCGCAATCAAACTATTACCGTCATGTAGGAATTTCACCGCATTTTGTGACAAAATAGTCTATACACACATAGGGCTATCTGACACTATTCTGTGCACCAACAGAGTCAGTGAAAGATCACAGACACCTATATCCTGAAATGCAGAGTTTTTATTTTCACTATACGTGAATGCGGTATCAAAATTCCATTAAAACTATTCTCTTCCAGCACTTCATACTCACATCCAATATCTCATTTGTCACAAGGGACATGCATGAAATGTTCCTGAATGAAAGTGAAAGTGCCAACCTGCAGTTAAAAGTCGACAAATTAAAAACGAAACACCTGAAATTACATGAAACTCTGAAGGAAACGTGCATAGTGTGATGACGCAGTGACGCTAATCGATTCATGTGTTAAAACATTTAAAATGGGATCATAAAAGGACCATTCAATAAGCATCTTACATAAACACCATCATATCATTGTCTTATTAGGATTAAGGCAAATAATTCCATTACTGATGTCCATGTAAACATAGTCACTGCTGACACTCTGGATATGCCATTTCATGTTGTCTATCATGCAAATTACTCCATAATGCAAGACTTACCTTTGCAAGACTCAGTTACAGTGAATTTTAAAGGCCCCAATATACTTCAAGAAAAAAATTTTGAACAGAATTTGGCCAAAAAGTTTGTTTGGAGTTCATTTCAGGAGCTTGAAACCAGTCATTTTAGCCATTTATTTTGTTAATGAGAAGCAAGCGCATGAAAACTCATTATAGGAAAGTTTGATAACAGTATACCACTGCTCAGGTGTTTGGATTTTTCTTTTCTTTTTTTTACCCCTAACCGAAAAAGAACAATGCTGTGAGAATATTTTGGAGCCTTAATATAAATGTATCAACAGACAATAGAATAGATGGCCAATAACAAATCATAAAACCAAACCAAAGATTAATCCTCAAAGGAGATTCAAAAAGTCACCAATGTCTCTGAGCCTCTTGACCACTTTCTTGTTCCACTTTCTTGTTAAAGACTTTGATTCAACAATCAGCTAGGTCAAACCATAGCACTATATATGACAGTATACTTCTAACCAAAGAGAATTATTCAAATGATTAAAAAGCCTGAAACTTGAGAGAATATCTAACTGAAGACCTACTAGAATGATAAATGACCAACTAGCGAGGAAGTTTCTGTTTGTAATGTGGATGATGTATGTCCATGAACATTATGTTATCATGTGACCCCACTCACCTGCGTCAAAGCGGAGCACTCCACGTATTTGACAGCCTTCAGATCGCGGGCCAGCTTCTCTGCCGTCTCCGGAGTGATGGGTTTCTGTTTGTTCTTGGCAAGCTTCTCGATAGTAGAAGGATCATCTCTCAGATCAATTTGCGTCCCCACCAGCAGGAAAGGGGTCTTTGGACAGTGGTGGGTGATCTCGGGTACCCACTGAAAAACAAAAGCCAAAGATTAAATCATTTTTTTCTTCAATTAATGTGGGTAATTTGCAGGGCCAGACAGAATATGTGGACTTATTTACTTGTGTTATTTTGGCTATTTCTGCCCAGAATTTTGTAGAATAGAAAAAAAAGATGATTTATGCAGAAAGATTGAGTATGTAGAAAATTTAATTCTGACACAAAAAAATAAAATACAAAATAAAATACATAATATAACAAAAAATAAAACACATTACAAATAGTCAAAATATAATTAGAACCAATTGTTTGATAAACAAAAACTATAGAAGGCCTTATAATACAGCTACTAAAACACAGAAAATATTACTTTACAAAATGCATAGTACATAATTTATTTAAAAATTTGCATATTATTCATACCGGTATAAGATTCTGCCGGTATGATAACCATGGATGAAAATATCACGGTTTCACAGTTTTGTTTACTGCTCTAAAATATATTCTTTTAAAATGTCTGGCTAAAAAACAAAACCTTTTTCCTCCTTTGAACACATTATATTTTATTTTGAGAAACATTTAAAATATTTTGGAGCCGTAAACCTGTCAGGCTAAATTATTCAAGTGAATCATTGACTTTTGTGGTCTTCATTTGTTTCAAAAACACAGATTTCTTTACAGTTTACACCTCAAAAAAAAAAAAAAGTAAATAAAAAAAAATCTTACACACACCTTAGGAAAGGTATACCAGAAAATCTTTGGCAGTATGGAAACCTTGATGTTTCCAAACCACGGTATACCGTTGAATACGGTAATCGTCCCATGCCTAGGACAGTTACAATCTTTTTTGCATGCTTGTTGAAACTCACACTGCTAGCAAGCAAAGATTTATTTTAAATTGGCAAGCTGAACGCATTCTGTACTGCACAGGAGACATGGAGGAGATTGACAATGGTCTACAGCCAATCAGGACACAGAGCACAATGCACAGTAAAAAAAGTCAAATTGCAGCATGTCAAATTGCATTTAAAAACATCAGCAAAACTGCAAGGCCGTGAAAGGTGAACCACATTATAGCGAGGGACTACTGTGATTACAGCTCACTATATCGTGAATTTTTATCCAAGGTTATTATACTGTCAGAATCCTATATATCCCATGCCTAGTTTGAACCAAGTAAAGAGTGAGGAAACAATGACAACTGTCAGTATTGAGTGAACTATCTCTTTAAAAGACAAAATGCAGGGGATCATTTTGCACGTAAAGCCAGAAACGTGATACACCAAAAAAAAAAAGAGCACAGAGACCAAAATGCATCACCCTGGCTGGTGTGAATGATTCAGGCTCACCTTTTCTTTGACGTTTTCAAATGAAGAAGGTGAAACAACTGAGAAACAGACTAAGAAGACATCTGTCTGAGGGTAACTCAGGGGTCGTAATCTATCGTAATCTTCCTGACCTGGAGAGAGATGGAAATAAAAGCAAGAAATTAAATCGAAGAATGCACTTTCTGTCCAGAATAACCAACGGACATCATTTAGCCGATGCACATGCACAGTTAAAGACTCTGGGTCCCACAAATCCTCCAAAAAAGCAGTTCCGAGCTCAACCACCCTCCACAGGAATGTGTGGAATTCTCCAAAGCTCCTGAGGTCTAATTTCTACAACAATGACGATGGTGAATGTTTTTCTTTGCCATCAGCATATGAACTCCACCCTCACATACAGACAGACTTAAAAGCCTGAGAATTCCCTTCCGTCAAACGTGTTTCAATTAAATCTTAATGATGAAAGCGAATTAAAAAGAGATATTTATACAGTACCTGCAGTATCAAACAGCCCCAAGGTGTACGGCTCACCACCAATCATAACCGTAACTGCATAGTTATCAAAGACCTGGAAGAAAAGAAAATAACTTAACCATTGTTTTCCTACAACAGAAGAATTACAGCCATTGAAATCCAGCAGGAAATTGGACCAAAATGAGACGGGTCAAGACATGA
>CAIGQQ010034507.1:0-34981 GCA_903798035.1 Danio albolineatus | reverse complement strand
ATCACAAAAATATGCAGTGCCCTCTAGTGGATTTGTCATCTGAAACATACATATAAATGTACTCTAAATAACGTATTTCAGCATCACAAAAATATGCAGCGCCCTCTAGTGGATTAGTCATCTGAAATATGCAAAAATATCTGCAAAAAAATATAACAAAACTTACCTGGAGCAACATATTTTATGTTTCACAAAAATGTAGACAGAGGCACATATTTACAATGAAGCAGGGCTTAAAAGATTGGATTAGGTGAGACATTTAAATGCTTTTGAAAGAAATCTCATAATTATGCAGTATCTGACTTTATGTTAAATCTTTTCATCTTATCTCAAAGGGATCTCATCATTTCAATGTTTTATGCCACAGTTGAATTTTTAAATATTTTATATTTTGACTTTTTGTCACAAAGAAAACTTTGCTGAAATTAAAATGTCAAAAAGTATGCTACGACCCCGTTTTAAAAAGTGCTTTCTGTAAAATATGGAGGAATTAAAGGAAGTGTCTTTGATGTATCTGGGATACAAACTTTCTTAATGCCTCGAGGAAGATCTTAACAATTATAATAATTACTTCACATGTCGACAGCAGTTTTTTTTTTTAGTTTTTGCTCACGGTATCAGATGATGCAACAGGACCTCAATTTGTCTTTTGTGGAGATCAAATATGCCTCCTAGATAAAGACAGGCCTGGTGTTTCTGAAAATAGACGAGTCATTTGACATTTTATTAGGAGATTAAAACATGCACCTCTTTTTGTAATCAACTACAGAAGTGCTCAACGTCTTATTTCACGCCAAGTCTGTTTGATTTCACATATTAATTTTACACAGATCAGAGTGTTGGATCTATGGGCTGCTGATATTAATAGAGCCGTTAAGACTTTCTTCTATAATTATTATCGCACTGTATGTACTGTAAGTTTAACCATAACATTTAATGTTTAAATATCCAGGAGCGCCTATGAAATTCTTCATATGTCATGTGTTTTACAATTATTTATAAATTCTGGCATCCACAGCTGCCTATTTTATAGTATACACTACCTGACAAAAGTCTTGTCGTTGATCCCAGTTGTAGGAGCAACAAATAATAACTTGACCTCTAGTTGATCATTTGGAAAAGTGGCAGAAGGTCGATTTTTCCATGAATCATCTGTTGAACTGCATCCCAGTCATCGCAAATACAGCAGAAGACCTACTGGAACCTGCATGGATCCAAGATTCTCACAGAAATGAGTCAAGTTTGGTGAAAGAAAAATCATGGTTTGGAGTTACATTCAGTATGGGGGCGTGCGAGAGGTCTGCAGAGTGAATGGCAACATCAACAGCCTGAGGTATCAAGACATTTGTGCTGCCCATTACATTACAAACCACAGGAGAGGGCAAATTCTTCAGCAGGATAGCGCTCCTTTTCATACTTCAGCCTCCACATCAAAGCTCCTGAAAGCAAAGAAGGTCAAGCTGCTCCAGGATTGGCCAGCCCAGTCACCAGACATGAACATTATTGAGCATGTCTGGGGTAAGATGAAGGAGGAGGCATTGAAGATGAATCTAAGTATTTTGATGAACTCTGGGAGTCCTGCAAGAACGCTTTCTTCGCCATTCCAGATGACTTTATTAATGAGTTATTTGAGTCATTGAAGAGATGTGTGGATGCAGTCCTCCAAGCTCATGGGAGTCATGCACAATATTCATTCTGTCTCCACTGCAGCATGACTTTATATTCTATACTGTACATTATTTCTGTTAAGTGAGAAGACTTTTGTCTGAGCAAAGTCAGACCTTACTGTCCTAATTAAATAATTGAAAATTAAAGCATGATCATAATTTATTTTGGTAAAATAAGCGTAGGCGCCACGGTGGCGCGTGAGTAGCACGTTCGCCTCACAGCAAGAAGGTCGCTGGTTCGATCCCCGGTTGGGGGATCGAACCAGCGGGATCCCCCAGTTGGCATTTCTGTGTGGAGTTTGCATGTTCTCCCCGTGGTTGTGTGGGTTTCCTCCGGGTGCTCCGGTTTCCCCCACAGTCCAAAGACATGCGGTACAGGTGAATTGGGTAAGCTAAATTGTCCATAGTGTATGTGTGCGAATGAGGATGTATGGATGTGTTTCCCAGAGATGGGTTGTGGCTGGAAGGGCATCCGCTGCGTAAAACAAATGCCGGATAAGTTGGCAGTTCATTCCGCTGTGGCGACCTCGGATTAATAAAAGGGACTAAGCCGAAAAGAAAATGAATGAATGAAAAATAAGCGTAATCTAGAGGCCTTTGCCTTTCATATAAGCGACTTCTGATACCAAATGATCAACTAGACGTCCAGTTATTATTTGCTGTTCCTAAAACTTGAATAGGCGATAAGACTTTTGTCAGGTAGAGTATATTAAATTAAGAAAAATACAAAAATTAGAAACTTTAAAAGCGTCAGCTTCTCTGGATTTATGATTTATAGTTGTGCCTATTGACCTTATACTCCGCGTATAATCGGGCGCAGCCATTTGAGTCTTTTTGTCTCGAGACTTCCAGTCTCATTCACTTCCATTCATTTTCAGACATTAAAAACAGCTCGTTTTGCTGCTTGATGTGTCAAACTGATATTTTCTTATTATATTATTCTATTTTGTCTGTATAATCATGCAAACACTGTTTGTAGAGTGAATAGTTTGACCGTTTTCTGCCGTTTATTATTCCTAGTCATTTCTGCCATAGGCGACTGAATCGGAAGTTCGAAAACAATCTTAAAAACGAGTGACTTCAGCATTGAAGAATACAGTCAATACCTCACAAATGATGGTAATACCTCTGCTGATGGTAACCAAGTCAGCAGCTGCGTATTATTACACAAATATATTGGCATACTGTTTACATTTATGGTTTATGTTAACACAGACCTTACATAACATTACTATTTATTTATATACTTACTTGCCTTATGTTTACTTTATAATATACAGGCTGCGTGGCTACAGGACCTTCCTAAACCAGCGATGCACAAACATCCTGTAGTCTCCACTGATCCCTGCTTACTAAGTAGCCCCCACACTGAGTGGCCTGGACTGCTCGACTGGCTGGGGTGCACATTTGCTTTTAAAAAGACGAAATCCCCCTCACTGTGTAATAGAACACGACCAACTTTCCCACTGTGTGAATATTGGGAGGCCTCGGTATTGTATAAGTCTTCATAAACGCTCCATCTACTCCTAGTGACAGGACAAAGTGATTAAAAATATCCCCGTAAGTTACCTCTGGCTCATATCATCTACCCACATTAACGGTAACAATGGATGAGGCAAAATGAGACCATCTGATCATTGCAGGGAGGTTTCAGCGTACTCCCATCTCAAAACATTTACTGAACTAGCATTATATGCCATTGTTCTAAAATGACAGCTAACTATACACTACATAATGACTTTCCAAAACAGTAATCTGATGTACTGTGTCAGCACACCAGAAGTTGGATGACAAAACGCGGAAGACAGAAGTATTAAAAGTGGCCAGGGCGGAATAACGTCAATAAAAGACCTCTAAAGTTATAGACCTCTAAAATTCTCCATCATGTGTTTTGCAATTGTATATACTGTAAACACCAATACTTACTTATTGTATAAAACAATGTCAGGCACCCAAATCATCTCTGACGGGACTCTAATAGACGTCACATTATCATATTCGGCTGGATTCCAGCGCAGTTTATAATCATTCCACTCCTGTAGGGGATCAGAGAGCCATATTTGTAGAGTAAATGTGCATATGAATATAGTAAAACTGCTACAGTAAATACCTTCACTGCAGTTAAAACTGTGCTTTTACAAAGATAATGCCACGTTTATGGCACCTGCAAGTTATTATGGTTAATTACAATATAATTTATGGTTTAAAAAAAAGTAAAAGGACATTCACAAAAGTGTTATTATTTTAGATGTAAGTACTTTGGTTTGTTAAATTTGTTTGTAATATAATCAGTAATATCATTTTCTGTTATTTAATTTATGTTTATTGTCATATTTGTTGTTTAAAATTGAGCATCTATGTTTCTCATTTAATATGTGTTGTTTTTTTATGCAAAGAGGTATACAAATTACATTGAAACACATACAAATAGAGAAAAAGAAGGGAAAAAAATGTGAGATACAGACAGGTGTGTATGGGTGTGTGTGTACTGGCATGTGTGTGTGTGTGCATGTAAAGGTACTGGGTGGACATTAAAAAAAAATAGTAGTGACGTAGTGAGTGGCACGTTCGCCTCACAGTAAGAAGGTCACTGGTTCGAGCCCCGGCTGGGTCAGTTGGCATTTCTGTTTGCATGTTCTCCCCGTGGTTGCGTGGGTTTCCTCCGGGTGCTCCGGTTTCCCCCACAAGTCCAAAGACATGTGGCATAGGTGAATAGGGTAGGCTAAATTGTCCGTAGTGTATGAGTGTGTATGGATGTTTCCCAGGGATTGGCTTGCAGCTGGAAGGGCATCTGCTGCGTAAAACAAATGCTGGATAAGTTGGCGGTTCATTGCGCTGTGGCGACCCCAGATTAATAAAGGGACTAAGCCGAAAGAAAACGAGCAAATGAATAAACAATATATTTATAATTATATTTTTATTTTTAGGTAACATTTTAAAAATATGTGTTTATTGATCTCACATTTATAGAATTATACAATATTATTAATTGGTCATTATATAAATAAATATAAAAAGGATCACCTGTTTCAGCCAAACGTTTGTGGTCATCATTTGATTCTTCTCATCCTGTGAAATATCAGAAGTTTGCATCAAGCATGAGAAAAAAAAAAACACAGATTTACTTTGAATGAGGGATTAGAGTCATGTTAGAAGCCAAGCAACACGCTAGCGACCAAAAAACAATGATAACCATGTACTATTTTATGGCATTTTAAAGGCCCTGTGAAAGTCAAATACAATTTCTTTATGTTAGTTTCAGTTGTTATGTTAGTTTTTAAATATATTTATAAGCTAGTGTGCGTCAAAACTGTGACAAAATTTGTGTTTATAAAATATAAATCGGATATAAACATCCAAATCTTGCAGTTTGTCACTTTTCAATTCAATTCACCTTTATTTCTATAGCGCTTTTACAATATAGATTGTGTCAAAGCAGCTTCACATGGATTGTCGTAAATTGAAACAGTGTCAGTCCACGATCCATTCCGCCTAAATGGATCAATGATTTTTTTTTTCACATCACCTCATACTTCAGTTTCTCATCAAATTCTGACCAATCAAATGCTCTCTAGTGTCTGCCATGCCCCGCCTCCTTCAAGACGCTAGTCATTTGCTTTTCATTACATGTGCTTGAGCTCAACCACTCTCTGCTACTGGCTGTTTTTTTAAAAGGGGAGGAGCTACTCAATGTCCAACCCTTTCTGTATGTATCAGTTAAGTCAAACCTTGAATAAAACATGCACATTTCGAAGCACTCCACGGCACCTTTAAACTTAACACTCATACATATGGACTTCAACACTACAGAGAAAGAACAGAAGCGAAAGAAAGAAAAGAAACTGTTTACATTATTATGCAATATGCCCTCGCTTCTCGCTCCCAAACTCCCTCAAAAACCTTGTATTTATCTCTATTAATATATACAGCATCTTATCTTTTCCATTGTCATATTTATTAGTTTCAAAATCATGCACATTTTATTAAAAAACTAACTTGGTCATTTACAGAGCAGTCAGAATTATACACAATATTTCAAATACTGATGTTTAACTGAGTAAGGCCCAATCCCAATTCTATTTTTGTACCCCTTCCCCTTCCCCTTGGCCCTTACAACCGAGGGTTAAGGGGAAGGGCTTCAAAACTTACCCCTAAGAATTGGGACAGCACTTCAACACCTGCACACGTCATCATATGTCATCGCGATCTCTTGCTTCATATGAGATCAGACGATCACGACTGCTGGAGTTATTCCAGTTGTGTTATATTTTGGTGTTATTATGTTATCATAATGATCTAATGTGGCAATAAGATCGTAACTGTACTGTGTATTTACACAGTGGCCATATTTATCTATGTAAACACACGAAAACAACATTAACATTATAGCAGACACTATAAAAAGCTCATTCCCAGCCACTAGACATTACTGACAGGGTATTCCAGTGTCATCGTGTGTCAGAATGTTCTGGGACTGCTGTACTGGAGTTATGATTATGGATTATAGATCGCGAAATTTAGCGGGGTTTTTTTGTTTTGTTTTAAAAGCATGACGGTAATAGACGAACGCGGTTATGAATATATTAAAACATATGTTTGTTTGTCGTAAAAATTCGTAATAATGACAAAAAAAAACTAATTTGTGGATCTCCTTACTTCCGGGTTCAGCTATCCTGCCGCTGAGGCAGGTGTATTCTGGGAAATTTTCTTACCCCTCCGTTTTAAGTGTGGTCCTGAAAAATCTTTGTTCGAAGGGGTGTATAGCCCTTGCCCTTAGCCCTACACCTTCAAGCTAAAGAGAATTGGGACACCCCTACCCCTTGACGTGAACGCGCGAAACGAGGGGTAGGGGTAAGGGCTAAGGGGTAGAATTGGGGCTGGGCCTAAGAAATTTCTCACAGTATTTCCTATATTTTTTCTTCTGGAGAAAGTCTCATTTGTTTTATTTCGGCTAGAATAAAAGCAGTTTTTAATTTTTAAAACCATTTAAGGTCAATATTATTAGCCCCCTTAAGAGTATATTTTATTCGATAGTCTACAGAACAAACCATCATTATACAATGACTTGCCTAATTACCCTAACCTGGCTAATTAATCCAGTTAAGCCTTTAAATATCACTTTAAGCTGAATATTAGTATCTTAGAATATCTAGTCAAATATTATTTACTGTCATCATGGCAAAGATAAAAGAAATCAGTTATTAGAAATGAGTTATTAAAACTATTATGTTTAGAAATGTGTTGAATAAATCTTCTCTCCGTTAAACAGAAATTAGGGAAAAATATACAGTGGGGCTAATAATTCTGACTTCAACTGAATATAAAGTCAGTCACTACTTTACTTTAATGTATTCTGATGCTTTGAGTCGGCGTTTGTTTGCCTCTGCATTATAACAGCGCTCTTGTATTGTAATGTTTTCAAGCATCAAAAACATGCAAAATATCAACTTACCACATCAATCAGCTGAGCGATGGAGAGGCCAAACTTGACGATAACAACGTCGCTGATGTTTCGCACGGGTCTGGACCACTTATTATACCCGATGAAGAGTTTGTGGAAGAGTTTGTCCTCTGCGTGTGCATGAATCCAGCCGTCTGACAAAACTGAGACACAATGGCAGTGGTGTACAGTAACAAGCAGTGGTGGAAAGAGTACTAAAAAATCATACTCCAGTAAAAGTAGCATTACTTGCCCAAAAATGTAGTGCAATTAGGGTAAAAGTATCTGTAGTAAATATTACTCAAAGTATGAGTAAAAAGTAGACCTTTTAAAAGTACTTAAGAGTAGTGAGTAGTGAGTATTACACTGTAGGAAAGTCGATGCGTTTACAGAATGTCTAAAAAACACAGTGTTAAAAACTACCCAAATTGGTAGCTGGAAGGGCATCCGCTGCGTAAAACATATGCTGGATAAGTTGGCAGTTCATTCCACTGTGGCGACCCCTGATTATTAAAGGGACTGAGCTGACAAGAAAATGAATTAATGAATGGACGAAAAAAAAGTCCATTATCTTGGACAACAGCAGGCTTTAAATTTAAAAATAAAACATGACCTGATGTGATGTTCATTGAAATGGATGCAGGGTCTGAAAGGGTTAATATTATCACGTCAATCTGGCTTACATGCTGAAATTAGTTGATTGAAAATACTGTGACTATTTATAGGGGCTATTGTACATTAACATGTGAAATAGACCATTTTGAGGAATGTAAACAATAACAATGGTCCTAACGCATATCCTGTTTTACATTTTTAATTTCCAAAGCTTCAGAGAATCCAAAAAGCTCCACGTATTGATAAATAATCATATGGCGGGTGATTTTTATGTAAAGTTATAATTGAATTGCCTCCTGTTACAGTTATGAAATTTTTGACAACAAGCAGGAAATGTTCATGGGCCAATGACATCACAACCCAGGCTCAATCTAAAAACGTAGTCCCATGTACGTTTCTGGAGGAGGCGAAATATGTCCCGGAAGGTACGCATTTTGCGCTTTTTTTTCCCGCAAATCCACGAGAGGCAACTATGTACGCTTTTTGAGATCTCAAATTTCTCAGCCTGCTGTTCTCGCTTAAACCCACCAGAGTCCGCTGTCGACTGACTGTTTGACTGACTGACTGACTGACCAACCAATCGACTGACCCACCCTTCTCCTTTCCTAAACCCAACCAAAATTTTATTGATTGACCCACCCACACACTTCCTTAAACCCAACCAACAACTTTCAATAAAGCAATCCAGAAAAAAATTAAACCCCTCGTCTAATTTTTACCACGTTTTCAGACTTTACCACATTCTCACCCTGTTATTTGCTGGTTTGTTTAGTTTTTTTTATTCTGTTTTTGTCTTACCTGCTTTCTGGAACCGCTCTTGACCGGACTCGAACCCCGTCGTCCTGGTCAAGTCCCAGCATTTTTTACAGTGTTTATAATCCTCGTTCAACATTCATTCATTTTTTTCGGCTTAATCTCTATTTTTATCAGAGGTCATCAGAGCGGAATGAATCGCCAACTATTTCAGCATATGTTTTAAACAGCGGGTGCCCTTCCAGCTGCAACCCAGTACTGGGAAACACCCGTACACTCACATTCACACTCACACTCATAGACTATGGTCAATTCATTCATTTTCTTTACAGCTTAGTCCCTTTATTAATCTGGGGTTGCCACAGCGGAATGAACCGCCAACTTATTAATTAATTAAGCACATCCAGCACACGCAACCCATCTCTGGGAAACATCCATACACACACATTCACACTCATACACTACGGACAATTTAGCCTATCCAATTCACCTGTACCACATGTCTTTGGACTTGTGGGGGAAACCTGCGAATGCATGGAGAACATGCAAACTCCACACAGAAATGCCAACTGACCCAGCCGAGGCTCGAACCAGCAACCTTGCTGTGAGGCGACAGCACTACCTACTGCGCCACTGCATCGCCACGGCCAATTCAGTTTATTTAATTCACCTATAGCACATGTGTTTGGACTGTCGGGGAAACTGTAGCACCCATAGGATACCCACACCAACAAGGGGAGAACATGCAAGCACACAAAAATGACAATCAATCTGAATCAGCAACATTCTTAAGTGTGTCGACAGTGCTAACCACTGAGCCACTGTGCCACCATGTTTCTCATCCTCCTATAGTGCTGGTCAATTTGGTCAAAACATGTATTTACTCTGAACATACAATACAGAAATACACTATAACAGTATATATATTATCATAGCAAAGTCATCTTATTTTGCAGCGTATCATCAATATCGTAATAATACCGTATGCCACGATAAAAGCTTCAGCAGTTAATCGCAACAAGAACATTTGATAATCTTCATCATCATTCGCCTTTATTTCATTAGTGGATTCATTCAGCACTGTAATTGATCATAAAGTGTCTGATAAATGTTTCGGAAGGGACGCAGGTCCTGGTTGAGGTCACTGAACAGTAACTGAGTTACAGTAAATAAGAGACTGGACAAACACAGCCTCCTCCTCCCCCTAATTACTACTCGTTCTTTAATCACCACAGTCAGCTCTAATTAATCCTCCGGCCACTGATTTCTGAGGGCTGTTTTTCTTTTTTATAGTACAGCAAGAGGAAAAACTGACAGGGAGTCACACAGGGACACAAAGCAATGCAATGCCTGGGAAATACAGTTGAAGTCAGAATGTTTAGCCCTCCTGTATATTTTTCCCCCAGTGTTGTGCCATCAATCTTGTCTTGTTTCTTTCTTTGAATAAGCAGGTTTGAACGCGAGTAACCTGAGATAGTCCAGTGATGTAGCTTCGAAAATATGTTTAATAATAATTCAAATGAACTATAATGCACGGTCAAAAAACTGTCTTGCTTCCATCTTCTTGACACAACTTCCTCTTTTCCAGAAGCATATACTTTATATTATAAATTGAATTACTTAGTACAGTATATTTTGCTTTTCACATTATTATTAATTTAACATAAATAAAAACAATGAAGGGCGCCACGGTGGCGTAGTGAGTAGCACGTTCGCCTCACAGCAAGAAGGTCGCTGGTTCGATCCCCGGCTGGGCCAGTTGGCATTTCTGTGTGGAGTTTGCATGTTCTCCCCGTGGTTGCGTGGGTTTCCTCCGGGTGCTCCGGTTTCCCCCACAGTCCAAAGATATGCGGTACAGGTGAATTGGGTAAGCTAAATTGTCCATAGTGAATGAGAATGTATGGATGTGTTTCCCAGAGATGGGTTGTGGCTGGAAGGGCATCCGCTGCGTAAAACAAATGCTGGATAAGTTGGCGGTTCATTCCGCTGTGGCGACCCCGGATTAATAAAGGGACTAAGCCGAAAAGAAAATGAATGAATGAAAAACAATGAACTTGGGGCTCTTATACCCAGTTTCTGTTTCACATTTCTTAACATAATAGTTTGTTCTGTAGGACCATCGAAAACAAATATTGCTTAAGTGGGCTGATAATATTGACCTTAAAATAGTTTATAAAAAATTTAAAACTGCTTTTATTCTAGCGGAAATAAAACAAATAAGACTTTCTCCAGAAGAAAAAATATTATAGGAAATACTGTGAAAAATTCCTCGCTCTGTTAAACATCATTTGGGCAAAATTTGAAAAAGAACAAAAATAACAGGAGGACAAATCATTTATATTTACTTCAACGTATCTTGAAAACACTTTTGCTGCATTTGTTTTCCAGCTGAGTTGAAATAGAAATGTTTATTTCAGACTGTCTGTTTGGAGACGTTATGATCATGTTCTTGATGAAATCTGGTTTGAGACCTTTAGTTCTCACACTATATATTTTGTCAATTGACTTTATATAGATTTGACAAAATATGCAGTGCTCAGCATAATTGAGTACACCCCATTTTGAAAATGAGTATATGTTTATCCATTTCTCAGTGAATATAGGTCATATTTTGCTGCATTTAAACAAAACAGATTTGTTAGATATATTTATAAAAATATTATTTTAGTCACCGTGCATCTTTAGAAATAGAGAGGAATTGCAATTAAATTCAAGCAAAATATTGTACAAAAAAAATGTAAAAATACAAACTACAAAATTTCAACACAATTTTATATATTTGTTTGTTTCCCTTGAATTTTGCTCTTTTACTTTTTTATTTTTTATTTTTTATAATTTTCCCTAACATATTAATGGCTGTACTGGTTTTGGACGATTATCATAAGTTATTTTGTTAGATTAGCTCCAGATTTGGCTTTAGCACTGACTAATCTAATGTATATGCACAAACATAATATTGTAAAGCTTCCTATTGAAAATATGAATTTAAATGAGAGATTTGTGAGGGGTGAACTCATATATATTGAGCACTGTATGCTATTCTTAGACTGTTTATTTGTTGTTTATACTCCAATTATCTAAAATATTTTTTATTAATATAAAGTTATTAATACCCATTCAGGACCTAAACACACTAATTCGGTTAAAATATTTTCAGATTATCCTTAGCTTTACATTGTGCATGTGACCAAATTGGTCGGTGTGCATTGTATTTTCATACAAATAAATTTTTTAAACAGCCACATGAAAAAATTAATAACAGGATATTGTGCATTAAAAGCCACATCTAATTTAGTTATTAAAATAATTATTTAATTATATTTATACTGTATTTTATTGTATTTTATTATTTATTTTGAAAATTTGAATATATTTAAATGTATTTTAATATATTTTAGTTTACTTTGACATATTTATGTTAAATTATGTTAAATTAAGTTAATTACTTCATGAATAAATAAATAAATAAATAAATAAATAAATAAATAAATAAATAAATAAATATTCCTGTACTGTTATAGTTCACCCAAATAGAGAAATCTGTCATAATTTACTCACTATTTACTTGTTTAAAACCTGTATGACTTTCTTTCTTTAGTTACACAAAACAGAAAATATTGGAAGCTGGAAACCTGTAACCACTGACTTCCATAGTATTTGTTTTTCCTATGGAAGTCAATGGTTACAGCTTTCCAGCTATCTTCTAGATATAATATTTAATGTTTAACAGAAGAAACTCATAAAGGTTTATAATGACTTGAGGGAGAGTAAATAGTGAGTAAATGTTCATTTTGGTTGCATGAACTCTCCCTCTAAGCCCTTTATAATCAAAATTATAATTTCCTCAGTCAAACGAACTGTAGGCTACTGACCAGGTCGGACGTGTTCTGCGATGAGAATTACCATCCAGAGATTGTTCAGCAGTGTTTTTATGCGGTTTTCCGCCATGTCCAGCGTCGGGTGTCCTCTAGAGAGCTGTACGGTGCTCAGACATGATGCTCGGAGGGTCTGCCGGTGTTTCTGACTCTGAGCTCCGGATTCAGCAGACTCTCCGAGCGCCTCTGACTGACCCACAGCCAATGAGGAGCCGGTGCGACTCCTCAGCCAATCAGAGGGCGGAGCGATTGAAATAAATCAATGCGAAACTATAAAGAACCAGAGTATAAACAGACAGACAGAGATTGTAAAGTTATTCTAAGTACGCGACAGATACCCAAAATTAAACTTAGAATTGCACTGAGGTTTATTTTATTGATCTTTTTGTTTGTTTGGGATTCAATGATTAGGAGTTAGCAGGGCCAGACAGAATCTCTGTGTCTTCTTCTGCACAGATTTTTTTTTAATTCTGCAGATTTATGCGGAATGATTTTGAAACTATCCTAACTAATAATAATAATAATAATAAAAACTAAACTAATAAATTAAAACATTAAATAAAAAGCAATAGCTTTTAACTTCTATTTAAGGTTGATTCAAGTAGTCCTTGTTTGGTAAACAAAACATGTTTCTCATATCTAAAAGACAGAAAATATTACTTTACAAACTGTATTGTAAACAAATCATATAAACATTTACATATCAGTCATTCATATTAAAATTAATATAAAAACGCAATATATACATATAGGCCTCACGGTGGCGCAGTGGGTAGCACAACTGCCTCACAGCAAGAAGGTCGCTGGATTGGGCCTTCTGTGTGGAGTTTGCATGTTCTCCCCATGTTGGCGAGGGCTCCTTCGGGTGCCCCGGTTCCCCCGGTTCCCCCTACAAGTCCAAACACATGCGCTATAGGTGAATTGGGTAAGCTAAATTAACTAATTGCAGCTGGAAGGGCATCCGCTTCATAAAACACATGCTGGATAAGTTGGTGGTTCATTCCACTGTAGCGACCCCTGATTGATAAAGGGATTAAGCCGACAAGAAAATGAATGAAAGAATATATATATATATATATATATATCAGAAAGCGAAGCGATTGAAATAACGATTCAATGCGAAACTATAAAAAAACAGAATATAAACAGATAGACTGAGATTGTAAAGTTATTCTAAATATGCGCAGATACCCAAAATTTAACTAAGTGCATGAAGTGCGGCCCATTAGTTTTCTTGGCACACTTTGGGCCCATTAGTACCAATTGAGCATCATCACACCACAGCTTACCTAGATACTGTTGCTGACCATGTCCACTGTTATAACCACAATGTGCCCATCTTCTGATGGCTACTTCCAGCAAGATAAAGTGCCATGTCATAAAGTGTGTCTCAGACTGGTGTCTTAAACGCGACAATGAGTTTACTGTACTCAAATGGCCTTCACAGTCACCAGATCTCAATCCAATAGAGCACCTTTGGGATGTGATGGAACGGGAGATTCACATCATGGATGTGCAGCCGACAAATCTGCAGTGATGCTTTCATGTCAATATGGACCAAAATCTCTGAGGAATATTTCCAGTACCTTGTTTAATCTATGCCATGAACAATTAAGGCAGTTCTAAAGACAAAAGTTGGTCCAACCCCGTACGAGTAAGGTGTACCTAATAAAGTGGCCGCTGAGCAGAAAATATACATTTGCCTACCGCTCAGTGACGTCACTAGAGTCTGACATTTCATGTCTCGAAGACTGCGTGTCTCAGCTTGCATAAGTCTGCCTCCAGATTCTACAGAATTCATAAACAACAGTAAACGAATAATAGTTTTTAATAGAATATTGTAAAATACATTTTTTACATTATTATACATTATATGTAATATTTGAATGAATATTGATGTGTTGACAAATATTTTATCTATTTATCTATTTATTTATTTATTTACATTGTTTAATACACGCTTTATCATACTATATATGTATAGTATATATAGTACTTTAATTAATGAAATTAATATTGATAAAAAAAATTGTGGTCGCTATCTCCAAAGATCTGTCAAAGTTTGCGCTTTATGTAATTGTATTGATTCCAGAGCTCTGTCCACTACTATAGGAAAGGCACAGCTCATAAATACAGAAAACAGCTCCTGTTGACTTTCTGTAACGTAATTCGTCTATGCTAATAAGCAGCGCAGGATTCGTCCAATCATCATCGTTCCTCCGCCTTCCTTTCAGCCAATCAGGTACGAATATTCCGTGAACGTCAAGTTGTTTCATTAATATTTACGAGCTGTTCCTTCGCCATAGTAGGACTGGTGTTTGTGGTGTTTGGGCTGGGTTTAAGAGCAGTATATTTACGAGTTTTCATATGTGCTAGAGTCACTGGTGCAGCAGCGGTCTCTTCTCGCGCAGAAGCTGAAGCACAGCAGGTAAATAAACTTAAAACTTCACCAAATAGAACTCTACTTTTCGACAGCGTTACGAAATGAACTTTGTCCTGCGGAGGTTTACTGTATAGTTTTGACCAGGCAAGCACAATGCCTGGCATCGCTGAAGTCTAATGTTTTCTGCTCTTTTTTGCACAGGGACTTCTTGTCAGTTTTGAAGAGATTTTCAACAAGTTTCCAATGAAGAAGGCAGTGTTGTTTAGTTTGTGGGGTGTTGTTACCCCTCAGACTGGCCAAGCTTTTCAGAGGTTTGAGGAAACCGCTGGCATTTCAAAGTATGTGTTTGTTTGTTTGTTTGTTTGTTTTTTTTCTTTCTTTCTTTCTTTCTTTCTTTCTTTCTTTCTTTCTTTCTTTAGCAATACATTAACATTTTATTTAAATAAAAATAAGTCAGCATTTATTTTGCTTTAGGAAAACATGGACATTTGAAAGTCTTTTTTTATCAATACTTCGACATTTTATGTTAATAAAAATAAATAAGTAAATGTGCTTTTTTTCATTTTTTTGAAGAAATTACGAGCATTTCAAAGTATCTTTTTTCTTTCTTGACGTTTTATGTAAAGAAATTAATAAATGCCTTTTTATATTAGCTTTTTTCATCTTTTTGTGTGAGGAAGATGCTGCTATTTCAAATTATGTTTTCTTTCTTTCTTTTTTTCTTTTATAAATACATCGATATTTTATGTAAATTAAAATAAATCAAACAGTATGTTCTTTTGCAAATAAAATTAAATAAATGTGAATTTATATTCTTTTTTCATATTTTATTTTAGTTGAGGAAATCACTGGCATTTCAGTCTTTTAGCAATACATTGACATTTTTTGTCAAAAATAAATATGTTTTTCATCTTTTTTTATTTGAGGAAATCACTAGTATTTCAAAGTATCTTTTTTTTCTTAAAATTAAAATTCTTTCATAAAAATAAATAAATGCATTTTATATTTGCTTTTCATCTTTTTTGTTTGAGGAAATTGCTGGCATTTCAAAGTATGTCTCTTTCTTTCTTCAATACATCAACATTTTATGTAAATAAAAATAAATAAATGCGCTTTTAGATTAGGTTTTTTTATATTTTATTTTTGTTTGTAGAAATCACTGGCATTTCAAAGTATTTCTTTTTTATTTAACGTTTTATGTAAATAAAAATAAATTAATGCATTTTATATTCGCTTTTTCATCTTTTTTGTTTGAGAAAATTGCTGGCATTTCAAAGTATGTCTTTCTTTCTTTCCTTCTTTCTTTCTTTCAACGCAGTAATTTTTTATGCAAATAAAAATAAATAAATGTGCTCTTTTATATTTGTTTTTCCATCTTTTATTTTGAGGAAATCACTGACTTGAAAGTATTAGATTTTTTCCCCCCCTTTTAGCAGTACATTAACATATACATAAAATAAATAAATGTGCACTTTAATATGAGTTTTGTTTTATTCTTTCTTTTAAATAAGCATAAATAATTGTGTATATTTATATTAGTTTTTAAAATCTTTTTGTATTTAATATTCTATTTTATTAGCATAAGCATTGAAATAACTGATTAAATGTGTATTTTTATATTAGTGTTTTCATCTTTTGTTATTTGATATGACATTTTATCAACATAACCGTAGAAATGACTGATTTAAAGGTGTGTATTTTGCTCTAGGGGTTTCATAAAGAATGTGATAACAAAACTTGGCAGTGACAATGCTTTGCATCGCTTGGAAAAGGGGAAAACAACCCTCTCTCAGGTAATTTACATTCATTCATGTTGATTATGATGATTATGCTTTTGTGTGTATTCAGTATTCTTTAAAACAGAAGAAAATGCATACGTTCAAGGGGAGTTGCATACGTTCATAGGTGACTTTTTGGTCATGACATTTTTTGTATCAGTATTGCCAAGCGTTTTAACTATGCATACTAGGCCTGGACGAGATTGGAAAAATCTAACATGGCAATATTTTTTAATTCCGCGATTTATAAATTGAGATATGAATACAACTCCACTACATAAGTTGAGTAACTTGGTATGATTCTGTATGGGGAATTCATAAAATATAATAAATAATCTACAAGCATAGATAACTTCAATAAAAAAAAGATTAAATAAACAGTGTTTTGTTTTCAGAGGAGTCGAAATGCATTCAGGCATTAAGTAATTAAAATATCAAATGTAAAATAATCCTGCACAGTCTTCATTTTATAAACAATTCAATAAAATTAATTGTTTTTTAAAATTAATTGTAATTTGGAAAGTTACAAATGTTACAATTGTTGTAGCCCTAAGTGAAGTTTATTTATACATTAATTTCGAGAGGATCACGTGCTTATGATTGCTTGCAGCCGTTCCCGCATTATTCAATTTATGATTCACCCATCAAATGATTCCCAAGCCACTACATATATACCCTAAGTTCCATATCAAAGCCATCTTCGTTTCGAAGAATCCCCCCTTCCACCCCAACTCCTCCTCCTTTCCTAGATGGGTGGCACGGTGGCCCAGTGGTTAGCACTGTTGCCTCGCAGCAAGAACATCACTGGTTCTAGTCCTTACCAAGCCAGCTGACGTTTCTGTGTGGAGTTTACACATTCTCCCCGTGCTCACGTGGGTTACCCCCGGGTTCCTCTGTTTCCTCCCACCATCCAAAAACATGCAACTTAAGTTAATTGACTAATCCAAATCGGCACCATAGACATGCTCCTAGTAAGTAGTTATCTTTTCATAGCAATCACTATCCGTTCATTAGCTACCCGCAGGGGAGTTCTCGAGATCTACCTGAGCTCAAACTCTCCTCTCACCTTACAAACGGGAGGGAGCCCTGGGCTTGAGGATCTTATGAGCTCAGGGCTCTCTCCCGGGACAGCATGCCAAACAAGCTTTATAATCAATCATCAGCTGAGTGTGAACTCTTGAAATGCTTTTAAAACCCTTACACAATTTCAGGCCTTAAAAACATTTGCAAAATGATAAATTATTAACACATATGAACAACAATCACAAATGAACATCGTAGTCTTCTTCTGAAACACTTCTTTTGACATTTTCAGTTCAGTCCTGTTTTAAATCTGCCACTATGCTGCGACAGTCATTTGTAGCTCAGCCCTGTTTTAAAAAGAGCACAATCTCATGTGAATTTAAAGCGACAGTAACCAAAACGGCACAATTAGGTTCAAAGCCTAAAAGGGGCAGTATGAAACATTATATGTGTGGGATTTTGAGCTGAAACTTCACACTCTCTTGGAACGTCAGAGACTTATTTTACACCTTGTAAAGAGGGGCACAATAGGCACCCTTTAAACAAATTAAAATGCGAAAAGATGACAAAGCCTTCTGTTGTGTTTTGATGTGATTTTTGAGCTGTGAAATAACTCAAATTAGGCGTCACGGTGGTGCAGTGGGTAGCACAATCGCCTCACAGCAGGAAGGTTGCTGGTTCGAGCCTCGGCTGGGTCAGTTGGCATTTCTGTGTGCAGCTTGCATGTTCTCCCTGTGTTCGTGTGGGTTTAGGTGCTCCAGTTTCCCCCACAAGTCCAAACACATGCAGTTTAGGTAAATTGGGTAGGCTAAATTGTCCATAGTGTATGCGTTTGAATGAGTGTGTATGGATGTTTCCCAGTGATGGGTTGCAGCTGGAAGGGCATCCGATGCGTAAAACATATGCTGGATAAGTTGGCGGTTCATTCCGCTGTGGCGACCGCTAAGCTGAAGTAAAATGAATGAATGAATGAAATTATAATCCAGACTCAACATTTCGTATACCCACGGTGTGACTATTGCGAATGATCTCATTGTGATATCGATGCTGTAACGATATATTGTGCAGCCCTAATGTATAAAATATGGAAAATAATTACATGTACAAAAAATACATACAAATGACAGGTAGAACATTTTACAAAACAGCCCACATCTCTTGTTTTGATGATGATGATAATAATAATAATAATAATAATAAATAACAATTTGAAATGGAGTAGATCATATAAAATCATGCAAATTAAATCAATAGATTAACTTTTTTTAATAGTGTTGATATCATAAATATATTTTGTTTTTATTTTATGCTAATTTGGCTGCCATGTAGTTCTCTCATACAGTAAAAATATCTGTAAATTAGCAGCTTTCCGTGTTTTGTAATTCATCATTTTTAATTTTCCCCTATTTATTTATGCTTTTTAATTGCATTATGGGATCTTAATCTTTCTTCCAACAACTTTTAACCATAAAAAGTTTTAAAAAGTGACTTTTATTAATATTTTTAATAATTTAAATAAGGGCTGCACGATTAATCGAAAAGAACGCGATCTAGATTCGACCCTTCAGTACGGAAGTCCTAAGAGGCCATGCATTAAAATATTTTTCTCTCTCTTGTTATGTCGCGATAACGACTTAATTATCTCATGATCTCGACATAAAAAAAGTTATGTGGTGATCACGACTTAATTTTCTCGTGATCTCGACATAACAAAAAGTTCTTTCGTGATCATAACTTATTTTTTGTTTTTATTTATTTATGTATTTATTATTATTATTATTATTATTATTATTATTATTATTATTATTATTATTATTATTATTACAATGTCTGGCCAGGGAGAAAATAGTATGGAAGTCCTAAGAGGCACATTTTTGCAACATGTTAAAGGCGTTCAGAACAGCGATAATATGAGCGCAAATGCTCGTGATTAATGTATATTCATGATTATATTAATGTATGACTCTATAAATCATTATTTATAACAATATTCCCTCAACTGTTACCATTTTAAAGCAGCTCTATTTGGTGCAATTTTAAAGTAATTGTAAATAACTTGCGGAAAGGATTAAAGCAAAAGCAGGATCTTCATCATTCTTTATCATTTAACTCATACATGCAGCAACTTATGTTTGCGCCATATGGAGTTGCTTTAAAATGGTAACAGTTGAGGGAATATTATTGTAAATGATGGTATATAATCATACATGAAAACAATCATAATTGTACATTAATCACGGGCAATTTAACATGTTACACGAATGCGCGTCTGCAACTAGGCTATTCTCTCCCTGGCCAGATATTATTATTATCATCATCATCATCATCATCATCATCATCATTATTATTATTATTATTATTATTATTAATTACACCTATTTTTTTTTTTTATCACATTCATCCCGTCTGCTTCAGTGCAATGAAAGTATTTTCTCATGTGTCATTGTTGGTTTCACATTTCAGATGATTCCTGAGTTTGACGCTGAGTGTCAGAAGGTAGCAGCGGATCAGGGTCTGTCTTTACCTGCCCAATTCTCCACTCAGAAGCTTTTTGATGACATTGAGAAGGTGGAATTCAACATGGCTGTTCTTGATGCCGCTGTCGTCCTCCGTCGTAATGGTATGTTGCATTGCCAAAGATGTTGGTTTTAAGTATTTTTTATTTCAAAGAATGTTTATTTTACACAATATTGTAAATTGCATTGGCGGCACGGTGGCCCAGTAATAAGCATAGCGAGATAGTCACTGGTTTGAGTCCCGGCTAGGCCAGTTGGCTTTTCTGTGTGGAGTTTGCATGTTCTCCCTGTGTTGGTGTGGGTTTCCTCCGGGTGCTCCGGCTTCCCCCACAGTCCTAACACATGTGCTATAGGTGAATTGGGTAAACAAATTTCACTGTAGTGTATGAGTGTGTGTGTGAATGTAAGAGTATATGGGTGTTTCCCAGTACTGGGTTGCAACTGGAAGGGCATCCGCTGCATAAAACAAATGCTGGAATAGTTGATGGTTCATTTCATTGTGGTGACCCCTGATGAATAAGGGATTAAGCCGAGTAAATGAATGAATGTTACTTTATTAGTAACTAGCATAAAAGTAATGAGATTGCATAACTTGCGTTACTTGTAATGCATTACCTTCTGCGCTGGATGTAAGGTACCAGTATTATTCATTGTTTTCAGGCATTGCTACCAGCGTCCTGGCCAATATCTGGGTGGATGACACTGCGCAGAGAGGCAGCGTCGCTAGGGTTTTATCTGTTTTAGAGAGCCGTTTTGACCTGGTTTTGCGATCCTGCCATGCTGGTGTCCGTATCCCTGAGCCAGACTTCTTCAATCAGGCCCTCGAAAAACTTGCTGTTAAACCTCAAGAAGTAAGTGGCATAAATACTATAAATTAGCAGCAGATTCAAAGATGTAGTAACTAAATCAAATTAAATATTGTTACATTTAGTGCAGTAAAAATGATGAATCGGTATTAATCACAGTCAAAATAAGACCTGATATTTACAAAATATATTTGTGTGTACTGTGTATATGTTTGCATATATAAATATATGCATGACTATATTTTATAAGATATATATTTGTGTATATATATGAAACCCATCCCTTCTACTGCACCCAAACTGGTCTAAGCTGGGATCGAACGGGCAATTCTTTGTATGACAATCCGTTGCTCTAACAAGGAGAATAAAGACCATGGCCTCTAGTGTCTTTCACTAGAGCACCTTTTGAAGTCAGAAGAGTGAGGTTTACCTGCATAGCACTTCACTAGCTGGCCTCCGTTACATTCATCCCCTAAACCTCGCTCCCATCCCGGACGAGCCCCCATATGTAATCTAGCGGTTTCTACTGCACCAAACCATATATATATATGTTAGTGCTTGGAAAAGATTCATTGTGATTAATCTCATGCAGAATAAAAGTGTATTGACATATATATGTATATTTTGTATATTTATTATTTATATGTGATACAGACACATTTTGTTACATAGATATTTACATTTACATATAATTTGCATCATATACCTTTTTTATCTAAATAGAAATAATCATTTTCTCAAATATGTACATGCATGTGTATTTATTTATATATACATAATAAATATACACAGTACACACATACAGTATTTTAGGTCAAAGCAAAATTTTTTGGGGGTATGATTAATCACGATTAATCTTTTCCCAGCATTAATTTATATATTAAATATATATGTAAATATATTTGTTTCATATATTTGAATATTTTATGTACAGTATTTGTGTGTATTTATACATGTATACGTAAATATACACAGTACACATGTCTAAGCACCTTTTGAAGTCAGAAGAATGAGGTTTACCTGCATAGCACTTCACTAGCTGGCCTCCGTTACACTCATCCCCCTAAACCTCACTCTCATCCCGGACGAGCCCCCATGTGTAACCCACCGGTTTTCTACTGCACTCAACCATATATATATTAGTGCTTGGAAAAGATTCATTGTGATTAATCCCATCCAGAATAAAAGTGTTTAGACATATTTGTGTATATTTATTATTTATATGTGATACATACACAGACACAGCTTTTTTGTTACATAGATATTTACATATAATTTGCATCATATACCTTATTTATCTAAATAGAAATAATCAGTTTCTCAAATATGTGCATGCATGTGTATTTATTTATATATGCATAATAAATATACACAGTACGCACATACAGTATTTTGCCTAGCATTAATTCATATATTAAATACAAATTAAATATATATGTAAATATATTTATTTTGTATATTTGAATATTTTATGTACAGTGTTTGTGTGTATTTATACATCTATACATAAATATACACCGTACACGTCTAAATATATAAATACAAACCTTTATCTTGGATTCAATTCATCGGGCTTAATTGTTTGACAGCACTAATTATATTATTATTTTAAGGCACTGTGGCTGGATGTGGATGAAGAAAGTGTCAAAGCAGCTGAAGGTTTGGGAATAACGGCTGTTCAAATCAAGGATGTCACCGAGGCTCTTACAGAAATCCAGAAGCTTACAGGAATAGAGGTGAGGAATTCTGACCTAAACCATATAATTCCAGTCAGGACTGTGTCATTTTAAATCATTCTGTTGAGTGGAGCTTCAAAAGATACGTGGCTTCTTTGTCTTAGAGCAGGGGTGCACAAACTTTTTCCAATATATAAACTTGATTGAGGCCTTTGAGCTGAAATACACCAAACCGTATATATTTCATTTGCATTGTGCAATTTTTCTAATTTATTTTCGTTAATATTTAAAAATAACTAAAAAAAAGCTTTAAATAAACACTTAAATCAACGTATATAATGAATTTATTACAGTAAAACATAACTAATCCCATTTATAACACAAGTTCAATGCTGAATACACTAGTCGAGCTTACTTTGATTTTGCTCGCAGATGTCAAGTGACAGTATTTACATTGTAGAAGTATTTATAAGTCTGATTCATTTACAGTATTTAATTAAATTGTTTAATTTCAGTTGGCATTTTATTTTGTAGCTCAGCAATAAAACAAAGAAACAAAAGGTTATGTTAAATCGAAATGACAATCACTGTCAAAGGCATTCGCCCCAACCACCTCCCCATCATTCTCCCTCTCTTTTCAGATGGGATGACAGGCCAAATCAAAGGTTACCATGGGCCAACTTTGACCCGCTGGCCCTACTTTGGGCATCTCTGTCTTAAAAAAAATAGTTTACCCAAAAATAACAAAATACTCACCATTTAGGCCCAATCCCAATTCTACCCCTTAGCCCTTCCCCTTACCCCTATCCCTCATTTTGCGCTTTCACGTCAAGGGGTAGTGGTGTCCCAATTCTCTTTAGCTTGAAGGCGTAGGGCTAAGGGCAAAGGGAATACACCCCTTTGAACGAAGATTTTCAGGACCACACTTAAAACGAGGTAAGAAAATTTACCAGAACACACCAGCCACAGCAGCAGAATAGCTGAACCCGGAAGTAAGGAGATCCACAAATTAGTATTTTTTTTATTGTTATTATTACGAATTTTTACGACAAACAAACATATGTTTTAATATATTTATAACCGCGTTCGTGTTTTACCGTCATGCTTTAAAAAAAAAAAAAACGCCAAAAAACCCAGCTAAATTTCGCGATCTATAATCCTTAATCATAACTCCAGTACAGCCGTCCCACAACATTCTGACACTCGATGACACTGGAATACCCTGTCAGTAATGTCTAGTGGCTGGGAATGAGCTTTTACAGTGTCTGCTATAATGTTAATGTTGTTTTCGTGTGTTTACATAGATGAGTATGGCCACTGTGTAAATACACAGTACAGTTGTGATCTTATTGCCACATTAAATCGTTATGATAACATAATATACGCCTTCAGTGATTTCCTGAAGATAAACACCAAAAAATAACACAACTGGAGTAACTACAGCAGTCGTGATCGTCTGATCTCATATGAAGCAAGAGATTGCGATGACATATGATGATGTGTGCAGGTGTTGAAGTGCTGTCCCAATTCTTAGGGGTAAGTTTTTAAGCCCTTCCCCTTAACCCTCGGTTGTAAGGGCCAAGGGGAAGGGGAAGGGGAAGGGGTAGGGGTACAAAAATTGAATTGGGATTGGGCCTTAATCACCCTTCTTAAACACAAAAGAATATATTTAAAAAATAAAAAAAGCTCAAAACTTGTAACCATTAACCTATATCATTGGAAAAAAAACAAATACTACAACAGATGTTGGATGGTTTAATGGTTACAGGTTTTCTGGATTTTTAAAACATCTTTTGTGTTGAGAAGGAACAAACTTATAAAGGTGTGAAACAAGTTAAAGGTGAGAAAATGATGATGGAATTAACATTTTTGGATGAACTGTCCCTTTAAGTTTGTTTGGCTTATGTTTGCTACTTATTTGAGAATTCAATCTATAATGCATACTGTACTTTTTCACAATGCATATTATAGCAATGCAGTTTTATGGAAAATGAATAGGTCAATAGCTATGCTTCCATTTAAAGTTTCCAATTAAATTTGTACACAAAAATGGATATTTTCATTCAAAGGAACAAAATCATCACTTCCAAGGAATCTGGAGCATACAGTCAAATGAAAATAATGAAAATTAAAGATGCTACAAGTAGAGACGCCATAAAACAGATGCTATAAATCAGTGCTTGATCAAAGTTTTGTTCAGTTTCTTTTTTAGTTCAGTCTATAAAATGTTGTGTTTAACAGGTCACCGGGGATGTCCAGCCGCCTTCCTGTGATCCTGAAAAGGTCTCTCATGGATATGTGAATATTAAGGTGATTTACTATGTTTTTCTCTGTCCTAATTAGACATATGCTGATATTCAATATATTATGATAATGAATGTGAGGGTGGCACGGTGGCTCAGTGGTTAGCACTGTCGCCTTACAGCAAGAAGGTTATTGGTTCGAGTCCCAGCTGGGCCAGTTGGCATTTCTGTGTGGAGTTTGCATGTTCTCCCTGCGTTAGTGTGGGTTACCTCCTGGTGCTCTGGTTTCCCCCACAGTCCAAACACATGCACTATAGGTGAATTGAAGAAACTAAATTGGCCGTTGTGTATGAGTGTGTGTAAATGTGAGCGTGTATGGGTGTTTCCCAGAGATGTGTTGCAGCTGGGAGGCCATCTGCTGTGTAAAACATATGTTTGATAAGTTGGCGGTTCATTCCTCTGTGGCGACCACTGATGTATAAAGGGACCAAGCTGAAGGAAAATGAATGAATGAATTGTTTAACTTTTAGACTGCTTTTTAAGAATATTCTGATTATATTTGCAGTGTTTTTTAATAAAGCACCAGATGATTGCTTTATTTTTTTCAAACATAAAGATTTTCACATGTTAATCCAACGTACTATCTGCTATTATTAATATTAATATTTATTTGAAAATATTATATAAAATACTATTTATCGGCCTATTGTTTATTAACACTTCCATTCACTAACATCAGTTAAATTAAATGAAGATTTCAATGCATCTTTATTTTTATAGCGCTTTTACAATGTAGATTAACATTGAACTGAATTTAAATTAATTTCAGATCTCATAGTTTCATAGATATATGATATACAATGAAATTATATGTGGTATGATAATATATGATATGTGGTATGATGATATATGATATGGTATGATATGATATAATGTATGATATATGGTATGATATATGATTTATGATATTATATGATATATGATATGATATATGCCATGATATGATATACAGTATGATAATTGGCATGATAAAATATATGATATATGATAATATATAATATATGGTATGATATTATTAATGGTATACTATGCTATGCTATGATACGATATGATGATATTACGTTTGGTAAAAAAGGATATATGATAATATATGATATGTGGTATGATATGAAATATGATATATGATGATATATGGTATAATATGGTATTATACGATATCATATATGGTATGATATGATGTATGATATATATATATGATGTGAGACGTATACTGTATGATATGCTATGATATATGGTATGATAAATGACATATGATAAAATATATAATATGATATTATTTATAATGTGATAGGATATATGATGATATTATATGTGGTAAAATATGATATATGATAATATATGATATATGGTATGATGATATGGTATGATATGAAATTTTATATAATATATTATATATGGTATGATATGATTTATTATATGATATATGATATACGGTATGATAATTGACATGATAGAATATATGATATATGGTATGATATTATTTATGATATTATATTATATGATATGATATTATGTTTGGTAAAAAAGGATATATGATAATATATGATATGTGGTATGATATGAAATATGATATGATATGATGATATAAGGTATGATATTGCATTATACGATATATATGGTATGATAAATTACATATGATAAAATATGATATGAAATGGTATATGATATGATATTATTTATTATAGGATATGATATGAAATGATATGATAGGATATATGATGATATTATGTTTGGTAAAATATGATATATGATAATATGATATGTGGTATGAAATGGTATTGTATAATATGACATATGGTTTGATATATGATATGATATAATCTATAATATGATATATAGTATGATATGATATATGACATAATATTATATATGATATATGCTATGATATAGTGACATGATAAAATATTATATAATATATGAAATGGTATATGATATGATATATGGTATGATATTGTTTATGATATGGTATGATATGATGTATGATATATGACATATGATAAAATATGAAATTATATATGCAATGATATGATATATGATATGATATTGTGTTTTAAAGCCTGGTGTGAAGATCCACTATGTGGAGATGGGAGACGGTCCTCCTGTTCTCCTGTGTCATGGATTCCCTGAGAGCTGGTTTTCCTGGAGGTATCAGGTGAGAAACAGCAAACTTTATATCTGATGCAACTGAAACGCAGACCTTTGAAGATAGAGAGATTAGACTAGAAGAGCCTGGTGGATTTGTGCTTAAAGATCAGTCTGGTAAGCCACAGGTAGGTGGGTTTAAAGCACCAAAAGGGTGATTCATGAGATTTCAGTGTTGAATGCGGCGCCAGAGGATGAGAAAAATCTAAGTTGCATTGCATAATGAAAGAAAGATAGTGTAATGCAAAAGGTTTGATGCCAAATCTTCATTTCCACAGCAGTTTATAAAATATAGACTATTTAAAAGCAGGAAAATGTCAAGAATAGTGACGCAAACCTTAAAAATCAAATCGAGTTTATTTATTTTATTTTTTTATTTATTTTTAATGGTAAATGTGCCTCGCGATTAGGCCTGTCACAATAATCAATATATTGACTTATCGCACAATACATGGACATGATCTCAATAAGTTTTGGTGATGCAATATATATCACCCATATGTAAAAAACAATTCTTGCAACATTTTAGCTGATTGCACAACCTCTCTATCTCTATTTGAGGTGTCAGTGTCAGTATGGTTAAAAAAACACTATATTATTTACCATAAATGACTAAAGTATACTTTGATGTGGGCGCATGACAACTGAAAATAGATCTGGTAGCAGAATTCACAGACTCTGTTAATTTTTACCTTGCATTTTTTTTTGTTAACATTTATTATTATTATTTGTTTTGGATCTGCGTTTTCACATTCTGATTCCAATGCCTAGTCATTAACTTATTAAAATGACTAAATTAAGTTAAATATTCTTAAGAACAAAATATGATGTGTTCTTTTGAAGAGTGTACTTGCGTTATGATGCTATTATATTGACATTCTGGCATTATATAATGAGTGGCCTAAAATGGTCTTAAAATGACGATAATACCGTTTATCGTGATATATTTTGGTGCAAAATATTGTGCAACAAAAAATAGATATCTTGACAGGCCTACTTGCGATATTGATTGTTGCCTGTTTTGTTGTGTACAATTTTGCACCAATAAATTTAAAATAAATAAATAAAATAAAAACAACTTTACCTTAAAAAAAACAAAAAACAAAACGATGATGAGGGACCTGTAACTCAATCCTCATTCAGATGCTGAAAACTCCTCTGTGCATCGCATTAAAAAATTTGGGATAAAAGAAAGTTTACTTGTTAGAACAGCGGTCTCAAACTCAATTTACTTGGGGGGCCGCTCGAGGCAGAGGCTGGGTGAGGCTGGGCCACATCAGGTATTCCACAAGAAATTAATTATATTATTAATTATTCATTTCTAATTTGTTTATTTTTTTTTATCTTATTTTGTGTTAAAAAATACAAATAGATCTGTGAAGATTGTAATGTTTTAACACAAAATAAGATGGGGAAAAATCAAGTTAATGCTGAATCAATAAAAATAGATACCAGAAAGCAAAACACGAATATTTCCCGAAACAGGATCCGGCTCAATTTAAGCACCGATTTGTATACATTTATCTGCATATAATGTCCCGCTGGGCACAACATTTTTTGAAGTGTTGTGAATGAAGCGCGCTGGGACGAATGTCCGTGTGTGCTCAATAGAAACGAGGCAGCCATGAGGCATGGAAGAAAACACTTGCTGATGTAACTTACACTCACTGAGAAATGTTTCTCTGCCTGCGTCAAGCCGATATCCCGCCGCCGAGAGCCATATACCCTACTGTGATTGGCAGGTTCATTCAGCTCCGCACACAACACTGTAAAGTGCCATATATATCAAACTTGTGGGCTGCACTGACATTAAACTTTCAAATTAAGGCGGGGGCCACAAACTATCGTCTACCCGGGCCACGAGTTTGAGACCCGTGTGTTAGAAGGTACTTATGATTGCGTGAAGTGATGGAGGTGTTGAGGCTGAGGGGAGTTATGATCTTGCAAACAGAAGACCGGGAGGGGGCAGGGGGTTGTATTATCATGCAGGGCCCCCCCGCGTCCGCTATGCCACTGGATCTCTTGCTTCATATGAGATCGACGACGGCGACTGCTATAGTTATTCCAGTTGCGTTATTTATTTGGTATTTCTCTTCAGGAAATCACTGAAGGCAGTGATATTATGTTATCATAACGATATAGTGTGGTAATAAGCTCATAACTGTACTGTGTGTTTACACAGTGGCCATATTCATCTATGTAAACACACCAAAAACATTATACCAAAAGTTCATTCCCAACCACTAGACTTTTCTGACAGGGTATTCGGGTGCCACAGAGTGACAGATGTGAAAGTATGGTGTGGGACTGCTATACAGGAGTTATTATAATGGATTATAGATAGCCAAATTTAGCTTTTTTTTAAAAATATATATATTTATTTATTTTTTAATTTAAGATATAGCTGGTATTTCGTGACATTTTCTAACCCCTTGGTGTGGTCTTGAAAAATCTCAGTTTCAAGGGCTACCTAACCCTTCCCCTTAGCCCTACACCTTCAAGCTAAAGAGAATTGGGACACCCCTTCACATGAACGTGCAAAACAAGGGGTAAGGGGAAGGGCTAAGGGGTAGAAATTGGCATTAGGCCTCAGTGTTGAGTCATTTTTAAGCCGAACCTAAAGATGTAAAACAAACAAAAATACTTTTATGATGTTAAACCTATTAAACAGTCAAAACATGCTGTTTGTTGAACGTTCTTGTTGTATGTGCATACATTTGATTTGTATTTTTGTACGTTGAGAACTCTTGAAGAGCTTTTAATATGTGTAAAGAAGTCAAAAACTGCTCGGAATTCAACAATGACCAGTTTATTTTTATTAACTAAGGTTAGCAAATACTTTAAAATAAGCTATGGTAGCAAGTGATTTGCTCATTTTTACTTCATTTGCATTAACTACCATTATTGTTTTTAATTATGGTTTCTGAACAGATTTCAGCTTTGGCTGTTTTTGCTTTCACACATGCGTATAACCACAGGATTATTGAGGAAGGTAGATTTCTGATGGCACTTACAGTAATACTGAAAAACAGTTTTGGTTGATATTTGATACTGATATTTCAACTTCTGTCTCATTAGATACTTCTGACTTATTAGTAACTGGAGTTGGGACTTGTATGGTTGTTCATTCAGCATTAAAACGTAGGGCGTACTCACACTATGCTATCTGAACCGTGCCCAGGCCCGCTTCCCAGATCGTTCGAGAAGCGTAGCCGCCTTTCCACTGCACACGACATTTGGATACGACTGTCGGAATACGCCCCCTTGTGGCAGTCGCACAGTATTTTCAGTGTTGTCTGGCACCATGGGGGAGATGCTGATTCTCGCAGTGTCCGAAATAGGAGTGCAAGAGCCTGTATTCTCCACGTGTTCACCATGGATGAATGAATGAATGAATGAATGAATAAATGAATACTGAAACTCATAGGCCGCTAAAATTGTCAATAATAACATTTTTATTACTCATTTATGAATAGAAATGTTTTTTTTAATACAGACTTTTTCTGATTCCAAAAAATAATGAAAAAAAAACTATTTCTCATCTCTCGCGCACGGACCTGCTTGGACAACACTGAAATACATCACTTCCGGTCGCATACGGTCTAGTCGCAGGAGTTCAAATATTTCAATGGATCCGCAGCTCAAATCGGATCCGAATTTCCCGCATATGGAGATGATCGGAACTCCACGCACCTCCCGGACTACTCTCCATTGGAAATGAATGACTTCCGGTCTGTCGCTTGTCGTTTGTCGTGTGCAGTGGAAAGGCGGCTTGTGAGTGCTCTGTGCTTGAGCACGGTTCACTTGGGCTTTGGTGCGGTACGCTTGTAGTGTGAGTGCAAAGCGCTCCTGAGCCCGAAACTGAAGAGGAGACGTGACTTTTGGGGACTGTTTCATATGGATTTATTAATCATTCTCACTGTTTAATGAACGCAAACTGTCGTAGATTATTAAAGACACAAACCCCTCACTGCACAACAGCTGCACCTTCAGCAAACCTCCTAATATCTGCAGCACGCGGACTTTATGATTGTTTATGAGCGTTAGCAGTGGCTGATCTGTTCGGGGGAATATCTGACTGTGTGTCACTGCATATCAAACCACTTAAACCATATAATGATATAAAGAAATGTCCACTGTGCTGAGCGAGAGCGCTTCTCTTAAACTGAACAGCGCATCATCGATGATATAAGCGTGCTCAGACCCGAATGTAATGTGAGTGCAGGCCGTCAGGGGAGACGGGAGGGGGGACAAGTGTGCTTAGGCCCGGTTCATGGCAACTGTACATAGTGTGAGTACAGCCTTAATCCTTGAAGTCCTCAAAACAGTTGTAAATTTCACAAAGTTTTATAAAAGTATCAAATTGAGCATTACATGCAGAAAGGTGATTCAAAAAAATATTTCTTTCTCAATATCTTGCTTTTTCTGATCAGATTCCGGCTTTGGCTGATGCAGGATTCAGGGTTCTGGCTCCTGACATGAAAGGTTACGGTGGCTCTACAGCCCCTCCAGGTCAGTTTTAACTATAAAAACTGTTTTTAATCTTTTTTTTTTTCTTCTGACTTTGTTTTTTTAATTATTTATGACTGTGATTGGTAAAATGTTAAATTCAGAATAATTCATTGAAATAGTCGAACTAAAACTCAAAGTACGTTCATGCATTTTGTGTGTTTTAGCTGTTTATTTTTTCACACTGAGCACCAACAATGGAACCGTAATCTGTAACGAATGGACAAAAAATACCAGTCCTAACCACTTGATCAGATTTTGTGGACTTGTCTGTTTGTGGTCAGATTATTTTAAGTGGCTAAAATGTGGAGCAGTTGAAGAAAAACAGACGGATTACATCTGAGATAGCAGAGAAAACAGTGACTAATGGCAAGTTTTCAGCTGCTTATTATTAGTCCTAGTGTGTTTGGACTGTGGAGGAAACCCACGCCAACACGTAGAGAACATGCAAACTCCACAAGCACCCAGTCGGTACTCGAACCAGCGACCTTCTTGCTGTGAGGCGACAGTGCTAACCACTGAGCCACTGTGCTGCCTTAAATGAATGAATTATAATATTATAATAATTTAAGTTATTCAATTATTAATGAACCATGTCCATAAGTATAAAAATTAAGTAAATTTAACAGTTACAGGCTTTTTGTTAGGTATTTAATCAGTATTCTTCACTGTGTGAATAATTACATGCAAATTATCTTTAACCTACAAACGTGATGATTTTTTTTGTGCCCAAATTGCTTAAATTCTCTTAAAATGCTAACACAGGGACATTGCAGATCCTATGATGTGACTATTGTGGATTATGTACAATTATCCTGTGCATGTTTCATTTTTCCTTTGACTTTAACAAGTAACTGCTTCCATGTTATTGTAGCTTTAATAAAGTAATGCCAAAGTGTTTGTTTAAAGGAGTGTTTAGTCCACTTATAAAATGGCCTTAACCTGGGGTTAAACAGTTATGAAAGCCCTTAGGTGTTTGTTAGGATTCCAAACTTAATTGCAATCCACAGGGTCTGTACTCGGTACAGTTGTTTTGTTTGTACATAAATATTTCTGGGTACTTCATTTCTGCTCATTGCGAATGAAAAATGCACAGTGTTTCCCAGGAAGTGGTCAAGGTAAAGTGTTAAAGGGCTTTTTTAATTGCATCCTGTGATCAAGGGCGCTGCAGATGCAGTAAATAAGTATATTCAAATGGAAATTGTAATGGCTTATAAACATATGCGGTCACACTTTATTTTGATGGTCTGTTTGTTGAACTTAAGCTACATTGCAACTAATTCTCATCAAATTATAAATAGACTGTTAGGTTGGGGTTAGTGTAAGTTGACATGTACTTGCAAAGTTTCTTATAGTCAGTTAAATGTCTGTAGAGTGTCAGTATCAACAGATATTAAGTAGACAGTCTACTAATACTCAAACGGACCATCGAAATAAAGTTTTACTACATAAGCAATTCTGTATAATGGATATTTTCAACCAAAGATCTTGAAACTATATATTTTTTTCTTTGATGTCAGATGTGTTAAGATGATCGTCTGAAATAAAAAAAAATAAAAAAAAGTTGGTAAGTTTGCAGGACTGATGCTTTTGGGTTTGTTTGCAATCACATTAAACCCTTGAAAGTGTCTGTATACTACACTCGCAGAAAAAAAGGTACAGGATGGTACAAATGTTCCTTGAGTAACAGTTTTGTACCTTTGTAAAAATTGTACCTTATATGGTACTGAAAAGACCTCTTATGATACTGTTCTGTGCCTTTTATGGTACAACTGAAACGAAGGCACACAATTGTTCTCATATAAAAGGTGTTGAACAACTTTACAGTATCTATGAAAATAAATATGACTGGAAAGGCAAAGTGATTTTTATGAATTTCCATATTAAAACGAGAATCATCATTTAAAAGTAGATGTTTAAAGATACTTTATAAACATACATTTTTAGTCCTATAATACAATAATACAAAACAACTGGTAAAACATAAAACTGTAGGTATCGTAAACTAAACATTTAAGGCATTTTAATAAATGTTTGGTAAGCATTTTTTACACTGTTAAGGTACAAAGTGTCTTGTCACTGTGGTGGTACCTTTCACAAAGTATACAATATTGTATCTGCAGGTTTTTAAAAACAAAGGCACATTTTGTTTTCCCGTGGTACAAATCATGACCTTAAAAGGTACAAATTTGTTTCTTTTCTTAAGGTACAATTCTGTTCCATAAAAAGGTACTGCCCCAGTGACAAGGGTCTGTACCTTCTTTGGTACAACATTGCATTCTCAATGTTTTTTCTGAGAGTGTAGCAAAGACTATAGAATACTCAAGAAGTGTCACTCGTATAGTTTTGAATGGGGAACAAGTGTAAAAGTCAATATGGTGAATAAAGCCCTGCCTACTAGTACAGGAGCCAATCATTGATCGCTATAGACTGACGATTCTCCAGGGGAGGGGCTTGGACCAGACGTAAGTTTCTGCAGCATTTATCTGATTCGAACATTTAGAAATGAAACCAAATAGACAGTTGTTGTTTAGTTATATTGGTGATTCCTAATATGAAATTTAATTGTGAGCTTGGCTAGCGGTTTTGGAGAATTTGATGTTTCCCCATTCAAACACAATGTCTGAGCATATACTGCCTGAGAGGCATTTCAAAGATGCTCGTTGAGTGAAATGATTTGTCTTAAATGGACTTTGATACCACTCAAGTTAATGTAAGAGATTGTAAAAACAGTCCCTGAGAGTTTGTTTTAAATGTGTGTGTGTCATCATGTTTACACTTTAAAAGCAGCATGATATTGCAGGTATCTGAAATAAATGCCCGAAGGGACTCCTGCAATCTTATTTTCATGCTACCGCTGCTGCATCATGCTGAGAATGGAAATGAGAAGCGTTGATTTTTACCATGTGCACAGAGTCTCTTCTGTGACGGGTTTGACGTCTGCATGGAGTTGTGTTTGAAATTATATGATGCTTTAAACAATAAGAGAGTTTTGTTCTGTGTTTTAAATGCATGTTTTCAGAATCGCATGGCCTCTTGTTGCTTTTATGAAATTACAATGCAATTAAAGCATTAAAGAAATTTTTCATTAAAACCTAAAATGGAGCGGCATGGTGACTTAGTGGTTAGCACTGTCACCTCACAGCAAGAAGGTCGCTGGTTCAAGTCCTGGCTGGGCAAGTTGGCATTTCTGTGTGGAGTTTGCATGTTTTCCCCATGTTGCCGTGGGTTTCCTCCAGGTGCTCTGGTTTCTCCCACAGTCCAAACTATAAATGAATTGGGTAAACAAAATTGCACGCGCGAGTGAGTGAGTGTTTCCCAGTATGGGTTGTGGCTGGAAGGGGATCTGCTGTGTAAAACATATGCCGCAAAAGTTGGCGGTTCATTCCGCTGTGGCGACCTGATAAATAAGTGAAAATGAATGAACATAAAACATTCATTCATTCATTTTTTTTCACAGTGGAATGAACCACCAACTTATCCAGCATATGTTTT
>CAIGQQ010034506.1:17483-33237 GCA_903798035.1 Danio albolineatus | reverse complement strand
GTGTGTGTGTGTCTCTCTTTCACTGTCTGTGTTTTTGTGTGTGCATGCATGACTGTGTGTGTGTGCGTGTGCGCGTCTGTGTGTGTGTGTGTGTGTGTATCCATGTGGGCGTGTCTCTGTATGTACTGTATGTATGTAAGTGTGTGTATCTGTTTGTATGTGTGCCTCTGTGTGTGTGTGTGTGCGTGTTTGTGTGTCTCTGTGTGTACCTATGTGTGTTTGTTTATGTGTGTGTGATTATGTGCCTGTGTGTGTGTATTTGTATGGGTTTGTTTGTTTGTTTGTGTGTGCGCACCTGTTTGTATGTGTGTGTACTTGTTTTTATAGCCTTGTAGGGACTTAAACCTAAATGCACACAGACTCATGTGGACTCGTGTGTAACCTTCTCTCTCTCTGTGTGTGTGTGTGTGTGTGTGCAGGCTCGGGGTTTTCAGGAGCCCAGCAGTAAGGCGGATGCGCAGCGGCTGGGGGATGTGGAGCGTCAGCAGATGCAGGAGACGCTACGCAGACAGAAGCAGGAGATGCTGGAGGACCATCAGTGGCTGGAGAAAGAGGAGAAACTGCTGGTCAGCTTTCAACACACACACACACACACACACACTCCCTCACACACACACACACACATTTGTTTTTGTGAAAAGTAGGTACATTACATAGGTTTCCATTCATTTTATACTGTTCAAACCGTATATTATATTGCCCTCACACCACCCTACCCCTAAACCCAACCATCACAGCAGACTGTGTGCAGCTTTACTCTCTGATTAAACTAATTCTATGGGGTTAATAAGCTTTTGGAAAAATGAGGACTCCTTCTTGTAATATCTGTGTCGTTATACAGATTTGTGTCCTGACATGTCACAAAAACACGTACACACACACACTTACGCACACACACTCGCTCAATCACTCTTGCTGCGTTTAATTACATTGTAGAAACACACACACAGCCTCGCAGTTGTGAAGCTGCTAATCAACAGCAGCAACATGCGGTCCTCTTTGGTGGAATTACAGCGCATTTCAGTTTAGTAAAGCAATTAAAATGTGTTTAGGTGAAGCTTAAAAATCGACGTGAAGTGTAAAGTATTTTTAGCGCTGGGTAAAGATTACAGAGAGATTAATCGAGATTATTCACATCCCAAAAAAATGATATAAGATGTATATGTGTGGGTGTATGAGCTAAATCACACAAGTAGCTGTGCAATATGGCTGTATATCAGTACTGGAGGGAGGCGTGCGTTGACTCACCAGTGACAATATACAGCCATATTGCTCTGCCACGAGTTCGATATTGCGTTTATACAACAGTTCGACGGCATAATCGTGCATATAAAAAAGAAAATCAAACACGGAGAGTCTCAGAAGTATGAGGAACTACTTTCTTCCGCTGTTTATTCACATCTGCAGCTGATGAACAACAGAAAGCGCTGCTTATTCACCAACGTGACTTTAGAGCTAGTGTTTGAGTGATTCTCTAGCGTAATGTCTAACGTGATGACAAAACAGGTGGTTTTGCTGACATTTTAAGATTACAAGGCTGAACGGCATGAAATGTCATCAGCATTTCTCTGTTGCAATCAGGATGTCACAATAATTAAACCTGAAAAAGCCAAAACAAAGCAAACACTAGCAGATTACTATGGTATAAATACTGCACTGCAACATACAAAGGGAGAGATCGACTTAGAACGACACTTACCTGTTTTATATCGATTTGATCAGCTGTAGTTTAAAATTATACTGAGATTTTCTCCTGTAAGGACTTATTATGCAGTCTCTGTCGCCATCTTGTGGCGGAGCATCAACCATCCATTACTTTGCTCTGTTGATGGCCGCCAATAAGCTCAGTCTCTGAAATTAATAAATATGTATTGATAAATGTTTAAAATAGGCACTATCCTTATAAACTGCATAAAAAGCCTCAAAAGTACATTATGTTGTCCAACAGCTGCAATTTTTGTCAAACTGTAGTAAGTTTATTGGTCTGCTGTCCCTATGTGGGCGGAGTAATGCAGAAGAGTGAGTTGCGAGTGCTGTTATTGGAGAATATCGCATGGCTATCAGCCAATCAGATTCGAGAACCAAACAGAGAGATTTTTCTCAACACATTTCTAATCATAATGGTTCTAATAACTCATTTCTAATCACTGATTTATTTTATCTGTCATGATGACTGTAAATAATATTTGACTAGATATTTTTCAAGACTCTTCTATACAGCTTAAAGTGACATTTAAAGGCTTAACTAGGTTAACTAGGCAGGTTATTGTATAATGATGGTTTGTTCTGTTGACTATCGAAAAAAAAAATTAGCTAAAGTGGTTAATAATTTTGACTTTAAAATGGCTTTTAAAAAATTTAAAACTGCTTTTATTCTGGCCGAAGTAAAACAAATAAGACTTTCTCCAGAAGAAAAAATATTATCAGACATACTGTGAAAATTTCCTAGCTCTGTTAAACATCATTTGGGAAATATTTGAAAAAGAAAAAAAAGGGGGCTAATAATTCTGACTTTAACTGTATATATATATAAATATATATGTAATACACTCATACAAACTGTATTTTTTTGCGTAGATCATATCATTATATAAGTGAAACATATATAAGTAAATCAGCTCTTCTTGTTTCTCTTTTAGGTTCCGTTTGCTAATGAAGACACGAAAACTAAAACGGTAAACTTATCTTTTATTTTTCCAGTTTCTTTTTACTGTCGTGCAGTTTTTCTGCTGATGCTTCACACTACTGTTGCGTCTTGATTTTATTTGTTTGTTTTTCTGTTTCAGACAACAGAAAATGACACTGGCCAAGGTGAGTTTTTCACATTTGTGGTGTTTAGCTTTCATTCATGTTTCATTTTTTTTAAATCATTTTAATCCTTAAAATTAAATGTATTATTATTTTTTTATTTATATAAGTTGTATAAGTATTATAATTAGAATTATTTCATATTTTATGTTGTACTTAACAATAACAACATTGAAAAAGAATCTATTGTTATTTTACTTATTTTTTTATGTTTGTATTCTATTGAGCTAATATATATTTTACATATATAATATATATATTATTTTATATATATAATATATATTTTGTTTTGTCTTTTTACTCCTAAAGTGTTTTAGTTATTAAACTTGTAAGTTTTAGTTAAATTTTTTTATCCATATTTTTTTATCCAAATTTTAACTTTATTTTATGGTGCTTTCACACTAGCACTTTTGGTCCACACTCGGGTTTATTTGACGTCAAAGTACAGTAGGTACTACTTAAATATGGCCATTAACGCCGCGCCTTTTACCGCCGCCACGTAAAAACGTGTTTTTAGGTATGACCGCAGTTTGCGAATTTGCCGTCAGGGGGCACAAAGGGACAGGATGCGAACAGACAGAAATGTACAGTAGCTGTAAATACCCTGCTACTTATGAATAAAGATGAAATAATACGCTTTATTATAATTGATTCATTAATCATTAAAAACTTGTTAACAGTTTTATTATTATTGTAAATGTGTTAACCGAAATGAAGATTCATTTTGGAAAAAGTAAAATTAAAATCACATAAGGCACAGTACACATATTGTACTGTCCTATTGTGGAAAGGCAAAGCTGAAAATCTATGGTTAAAGCGCCACCCAGTGGCCAAAAGCTGTTGGCGCACGTACAGTAGATAACAACGAGGTAAAAGAAACGTTTTGAACTAGTGACATCTGTACGTTACGTAAACCCAACCGTCATTTGGTGGATAAGCAAATCATGCTAAATTGTACCAATGAGATTGTACGAATTACCGTGAGATTGTGTTGTCCGCAACTTCCTGTTTTATGTTGATCGTATTAAAACAAAGAAAACAATCTGAAGTTGTTGTTTTTAAGTTATATATACCATGATTTTACCAGTCCGGCCCACCTGGGAGTAGATTTTCCTCCATGTGGCCCCTGAGCTATTATGAGTTTGACAACCCTGGTTTAGCTAGTGTGAATGTGTCTTCTGAACTCGGGTGCGCACCCTTGAACCGTACCCAAATCTGCCTGAAAGAGGTGGTCTGGGGTACGGTTTATGTGAACTCTGGTACGGTTCACTTGTAATATGAACGCAACCGCATCAAACACCGGAAGTAAACCGCCAACTGTACAACAAACTATAGTTTTCATAACGTTCATTCGTGTGTGTTTGTCTGTGTATGTCACCTACCTTGACGACAAGCAGGACTGACCCAGCACAAACAGTGATGTTGTCTGCTTGTCTCCTCCAAAAATGACTACTGCAGACATCAGGTGATGTTCTGAACGTTTTTAATATTGTTTGCGGCAGATAGACGCAAGTGGCTCTCTGTGTTTTGGTTTTGATAACAAACCAAAAGATTCAATGATGTGCGTACGTCTCCATTTTGTCTGACACCTAGCAGCATCTGTACACAAAACAGCATACAGGTGTTTAGAAGGAGAAAAGACAGTGTGAACACACACCAGTCAAGTGGAGACAATCAAACTTGGGTTCTGACTGAGTATTCGGACCAAATGTGAAAGCACCCTAAAGTAAAACATGACAAAAGTTGAATTGAAGAGTGTGTGGGGTTTGCCTAAATGAAAGTATCATTTAAATCAGTAACTCTGTTGCTGATGCTGATGTGTTTGTTTTGATTTCTCCAATAATCTCTCCGGTTATGTGTGTGTGTGTATGTGTGTTCAGTCTCCTCTCAGGGTCCTCCAGAGAAGCCTCCGCGTGTCTCAGCTCAGGTGATTCAGTAATCAGCTCTGGCCTGTGTCTTTAAGGACGCAGAAATCAAACACTGACTTGGTTTTTCTATAAAACTATATACAGTTGAAGTCAGAATTATTAGTCCCCCTTAGATTTTTATTTATTTATTTTTTATATATTTCCCAAATGATTTCCTCAAAAAAGAGAGCAATGAAATGTTCACAGTATGTCTGATAGTGTTTTTCTTCTGGAGAAAGTCTTATATGTTTTATTTCAGCTAGAATAAATGCAGTTTTTCTAATTTTTAAGAACCATTTAGTGTTTCCTCTTGGATTTTTTGGTCACACTTTATTTTGATGGTCCATTTGTTGAATATAAGTTACTGTACATTGCAGCTAATTCTCATTACATTATAAGTAGACTGTTAGGTTGGGGTTAGAGTTGGGGTTAGTGTAAGTTGACATGTACTTGCAAAGTTTCTTATAGTCAGTTAAATGTCTGTTGAATGTCTGTATCAACAGATAATAAGCAGACAGTCTACTAATACTCAAATGGACCATCGAAATAAAGCGTTACCGAATTTTTTTCCAGCTGTGGCGGCAGGCACAGGTCCTCTAACTACCTACGGTGATATTTCAATGACAAATGTCGTGAGCGCAGTATTACAAGATGGCATTCATGTAATACGAGCATGCCAATCTCTTTGTTTGCACACCGATTTCCTCTGTTCATGCACAAAACTTCTAGCACGGCCTTAAATATACACCGCTCAAGCTCAGATTCTCTTGTGCACTAAACGCTGCTGAAGTGCGATTTAGTGCATTTATGTAACGAGTATATCTCCAACATTTATTAGATTTGCTAGGAATGTTTCTGAACGTCTCCAGTAGACCTACAGAGCGGCATTGATGCATCCTGAGGTAAAGTGAAACAGCCATAAACTCCAGCAAGATAAAGTCACTGTATGCAGAACTGTAGAGCTTTATCTATAAAGTATAATTATGGAAACTGTGTCCATCATAACTGAAGGCAGAGTCGTGTTTGCTGGACGCATCGCGCAGCCCTGTCAGTCAGTCAGTCAGTCAGCATGTCACCTTAAAGAGTTAAACAAATAACACACAGCACTACTACGATTACAGAAAATTTCGCTCATTTATAATTCACTTACCTTTTAATACGTTTTGGTGCGATTATAACCTGCTATTAAAAAAACAACAACAACAACATCTGATTGTTTTGAATGAGAAGCTGTGATGTAGCCGTGGCGGGAATGAATTTTGGTGTGGCACCTCGTCATGGAAGAATGAATGTAGTGGAACCCATGCCATTTTGAGGTCAAAATTATTAGTAGGCCCACACAGAATCTGTGAGTGCAGAATTCCGCAGATTTTTAGCCCATCATTGATTCGGTTTATTTATTTAAGTAAATGTGTGTAAATTTATATTTATTCAGTTTTCAAATTAATTTCAGTAATATTATTGACTAATATGAAAATATTAATATGAATAATTTACAAAGTAAAGTACTATTTTCTGTCTTTTAGTAGAGATTTTATATGAGAGACTTGCTTTGTTTACCAAATAAAGTGGATCTAATTGGATTCGCATTGTAAACATTAAATAAAAGTTAAAAAGGTATTACTTTTTATTTCATATATTAAGGTTTTAGTTATAATACTCCCAAAATCATTCACTAAAAAATGCAGGGTTCCACATAATTCATTCATGTTGTCCCAACTCAAATCGATTAAGTTAACTTTCATTCATTCATTTTCTTGTCGGCTTAGTCCCTTTATTAATTCGTAGTCGCCACAGCGGAATGAACCGCCAACTTATCCAGTATTTGTTTTAAGCAGCGGATGCCCTTCCAGCTGCAACCCATCTCTGGGAAACATCCAAAGACACTCATGCACACTCGTACACTATGGACAACTTAGCCTACCCAATTCACCTCATGTGTTTGGACTTGTGGGTGAAACCGGAGCACCCGGAGGAAACTCACGCAACCACGGGGAGAACATGCAAACTCCACACAGAAACGCCAACTGACCCAGCCGGGGCTCAAACCAGCGACCTTCTTGCTGTGAGCTGAACGTGCTACTTACTACGCCACTGTAGCACCCTTAAGTTAACTTAACACTTTTAACAAATTTATGTGGATTGAACATAAAAAAATTATGTTGTCTCAATGAAAATTCAAGAATTGTGTTGCTTCAGCTCATTTCAAATAAGTAGTTTCAACAAGCAAGAATTTTTTTTTTTAAGTGTACGCATAAATCCACAGATTTTAACAAAATACTCAGCAGAAATAACAAAAAATGTCTGCAGATTAGCCTCTTTAAGCAATTTTTTTTCCCGATAGTCTACAGAAAAAACATCATTATACAATAACTTACCTAATTACCCTAACCTGCCTAGTTAACCTAGTGAAGCCTTTAAATGTCACTTTAAGCTGTATTGAAAAAATCTATTCAAATATTATTTACTGTCATTATGACAAAGATAAAATAAATCAGGGATTAGAGATGAGTTATTAAAACTATTATGTTTAGAAATGTGTTTAGAAAATCTTCTCTCCGTTAAACAGAAATTGGGGAAAACATTAATCAGGGAGGCTAATAATTCTGACTTCAACTGTATGTTACATGCAAACAATATATTGTTTTTATTATATGTTTGATTAACAATGAAGAACACTGAATTATGTATTCAATCTCTGTTATAATAATACCGTTAATGTAATAATGGCTGAAATATTGTTTTGCTAATATGCATTTACAACAGACGTTTGGAGTCGGGCCAAAAATCCTGAAATCAAAATGTATAAATAATAATAATCTTCATAATCATTCATTCATTCATTCATTTGCTTTTCGGCTTAGTCCCGTTATTAATCATGGATCCCCACAGCGGAATGAACCGCCAACTTATCCAGCATATGTTTTAAACAGCGGATGCCCTTCCAGCTGCAACCCAACACTGGGAAACACCCATAAGCATTCATTCACTCTTACAATTTAGCCTACCCAATTCACCTATAGTGCATGTGTTTGGACTGTGGGGGAAACCGGAGGAAACCCAAGCAACCATGGGGAGAACATGCAATCTCCACACAGAAATGCCAACTGACACAGCCGAGGCTCGAACCAGCGACCTTCTTAGTGTGAGCCGATCGTGCTACCCACTGCGCCACTGTGACGCCCTCATAATAAGCATAAAAATGTAAAAATATGAATATTATCTCCAAACTTAAACAACACTTGACATGGTTTGAAATCACAAAGCATGAAAGAACATTGTGTATGAAAGTCAAAATGGGATCTGATGAAGTGGGTGCTGTGTGAATGAATGTAACTAATGCACATGCTGGACTGTGTGTGTGTTTGGGTGTGTGTAGCCTGCGCCGACAGCAGAGCTGGACCGCACAGATGACCAGGTTTACCAGAACGTGATGGAGATGGTGAAGGTGGTGGTGCAGCTGAAGAACCAGGTCAACACTCTTCCAGCGTCAGAGTATGTGTGTGTGGTGAAGGTGCGTCTTTCAGGGAATCATACAACACACACACACACTCCGTCTCTGTGTTCAGCAGCTGCTCATTATGGGATGTTTCTCTCAGTCTGTAGGAATGACGCTGCGCAGTCTGATCAACAGTGTAGACGACATCCTGCCCTCGCTACACGACTCCATCAGGACAGAGGTAAAGAACACACACACACATTCACATTTAGGCCCTGTTTACACGAGTGCGTTTTAGTTTTAAAACGGCGTTTTAGCATGAAAACGATCCGCGTCCACACTAGCGTTTCACCCAGAGTTTCTGAACATATCTCCGTCCACACTACGCCACTAGAAACGTATATCACGTGACCATTCGCGCACTGGGCATGCGCATTCAAGTATAAACAGGAAGCATGTGTCTCGCTCGGCATTCTAAATAGGGCTTACGCTGCTTGAAACGCGAGCGATTAGCGAGTGCTCGAACAATAGCTTGCTTCTTGTGAATATATGCAGATGTTGTAGTAAAAAAGGCAGAGTTTAACTGCACAATGGTGGCTAAAACGGACAATAGTGCAAACAACGCTCCCATTTCTGTGTCCATGTTGTTATTTACAGTGAAGGCTGGTCTGCCGTCTTTCAGTGGCATTATAGTCATGTGATAGGGGCGAGTAAGGGAAGGATATTCAATGACCCAAAAGCCCCAATCAAGTAGTGAATCTCAGCAGCCACGCCTCCGTTTTCAGATGTCTCCGTTTCCCTCCATCCACACTGAGACGGAGCAGCAGCGTTTTAGAATGAAAATGGCCTCTTCAGCGTTTCCAAAACGCTCCGTTTTCGCGGCTCGAAAACTCCAGTGTAGTGTGGACGGATGGCGTAACCATAGCAAAACTTATGCGTTTTAAAACGAAAACACATTAGTGTAAATGGGGCCTTAGTCATTTAGCAGGACGGTTCTGTTCTAAGGGACTTACAATTGAGGAGGCATTCTGTGATTCAACAGGAAGAGGCAATATATATGAGTGCTAGTTATTTGAAGTAACTTGTTTGTGCTCAGAGAAATTAGTGCTAAAGTTGGAGGTTTTAATTATTTGTTTGTTTATAGAAGGGGAGAGAGAGAAAGTTCTTCAATCGGTGCTTTTGGTATTTTTTATCGGGTTTCAGGTGTTCTATGAAGAGATGGGTGTAAGGCTGCTTTCACACCTGCCTTGTTTAGTTCGGTTAAATCTCACTAGAGTTCGTTTTCCCTCTTGGTTCGGTTCGTTTGGGCAGGTGTGAATGTAGCAATCACACTCGAGTGTGCACCAAAGGTGGACCAAAAAAGCGAATCTCCTTGAAGAGGTGGTCTTGGTACGCTTTCAAACGAACCATGGATAGGCATGGGCCGATATAAGATTCTGACGGTATGATAACCTTTGGACAAAAATATCATGGTTTACGGTATTGTGATCACTGCTCTAAAATATCTTCTTTTTAAATGTCTGGGTAAAAAACTAAAACGTTTTTCCCCTTTTGAACACAAAATATTTTATTTTGAAAACGTTTATAATATTTCAGAGCAGTAAACATGTCAGGCTAAATAATTCAACAGAATCATTGACTTCTGCTGTCTTCAAACACACAGATTTGTTTATAATTGTCCTTTACTTTAAAACTAAAACTTTTACTTTTTCCTAACTTTAAAAAACGCAAATAAAAAAATCGTACACATACCTTAGGAACGATATAGCTGAAAATTTTGACGGTTTTAAATCCTTGACTTTCCCAAACCTCGTTTTACCTAGAAAACAGTTATCGTCCCATGCCTAACCCTGGAGCGGTTAGTTTGTCGTGAGAACATCATCCGAACTAAAACAGACCCAACTGCAAAAGTACTACACCTTTTTAGACTGATCCAGCTGCCGTAGTCTAATGCGCTGTCCCATCTCATGGAGTGTGGAGGAAAAATATTTGTTGACAGCGCTTTACCAACAGTTTTAAACAGAGAGAAAGGGAAAAACATTACCTGATGGACCGTTGGCAATATTTCCGGAAGATGACCATGTTGCAGTTTAGCTACATTAATTCACGACAGTATTCATTCAGAACAGCCATAATAATATGAGCACAAATGCTCGGGCTCATGATAATGTACATTCATGATTATTTTCATGTATTTTTTCTGTACCTCGCTGCACGCGCATCCTGATTGTTTACAAACATGGTAATTCGTCAATATGGCACAATTTTAGAGTAATTGTAAATAACTTGCGTAAAGGATTAAAGCAAAAGCAGGATCTTCATAATTTTTCATAATTTAATGCATGCAGCAACTATTTTGCGCCATATAGAGTTGCTGTAAAATGGTAACGTTAAAATGGTAACGAATGCGCGTCTACAGTTAGACTAATCTCTCCTTGTTCGCAGGACCGGTGCAAACTCACTGGTCAGACATTGGCCAGATAATAATAATAATAATAATAATAATAATAATAATAATAATAATAATAATAATAAATAAATAAAAGCAAAAAAAAAAATCATGATCACTAGAAAATTAAGACGTTATCACGAGAAAACAACTTTTTGTAATGTCGAGATCACGAGAAAACGAGTTGTTATGTCGAGATCACGACAAAACAAGAGAGAGAAATATATTTGAATGCATGGCCTCTTAGGACATACAATGAAATACAAGTCAAAGTAAATTCGTAAATCTCTACTTTCTCATTTTATTTGCGTTTTCCATACGGTCACAACTTTTCTGATTTGGGGTTGTACAACTTCATGTCCCTGTAAACCTGTTCACACAAACCTGTGTGTTGTGTGTGTGTGTTGTTCAGATTGAAGGCACACAGAAGCTGCTGAATAAGGATCTGGCGGAGCTGATCAGTAAGATGCGTCTGGCTCAGCAGAACTCCGTCACGTCTCTGAAAGACGAGTGTAAGAAGCAGATGCTGGCGGCCGCTCACACACTCGCCATGGACTCCAAAAACCTGCTGGACGCCGTCGACCAGGCCAGAGTCCGAGCCAACACGGCCAAACCCGCCCCCTCGTAGATCTCAGTTCTGATTGGTGGACACAGTGAGGTGGTTCCGTCCAATCAGATCAGTCGCTGGCTTTATTTATATTCCCGAATGTAACGAAAGCAGTGCTTTCAAATGTGAATTATTTTATTTTTACTATTGTCTGCTTTTAATCATGTTATTAGTGTGTGTGAGGCAATAAATGTTACGTTTTCAGAATATTAACTTATTCAATTCTCTAGACTTTACAACAGGGGTCCCCAATCTCAGTCCTGGAGGGCCAGTGTCCTGCAGGGTTTAGCTCCAACTTGCCCCAATACACCTGCCTGGATGTTTTAAGTATACCTAGGCTGCGTCCGAAACCGCCTACTACTCAGTAGGTCCTGCATTTGAATTTAAACGTACTGCTCGGCCGTTAGAAAAGTACGTTCTATACAGTATGAATATGAGAAGTATGAATGGAATTCAGACGTACTACATCCGCCATTTTGTCACGGTCACGTGACCTACCTGCGTCAGTTGCGTCGCTTCACTCCCATTCATGAATTCCCTCGTGGGGCATCATGGGATAGCGCAGCGTGCATGGGAATCTCGCCGGAAGTATTAAGTCATCCGGGTACTTCTCGCATACTGATTTTCAAATTCTATGAATTCGGGCATACTACTCGGCTCACATACTGTTTTTAGCATACTGTATAGTATGGAAGTATGCGGTTTCGGACACAGCCCTACAGTAGTAAGACCTTGATTAGCTTGTTCAGGTGTGTTTGATTAGTGTTGGAGCTAAAATCTGCAGGACACCGGCCCTCCAGGAACAAGTTTGCTGACCCCTGCTATACAGGAAGGGACATACAGTTGAAGTTGAAATTATTTGGCCTCCTGGAAATTCTTCAAATATTTTCCAAACGATGTTTAACAGAGCAAGGAATTTTTCACAGTATTTCCAATAATATTTTTTCTTCTGGAGAAAGTCTTTTTTGATTTATAAGACTAGAATAAAAATAGAATAAAATAAAAGCAGTTTTTAGTAGAATAAAAGCAGTTTTTAACTTTTTTAAAGACATTATAAGGTCAATATGATCAGCCCCCTTAAAAGGCCACGAAACCCCCCAGTCTCAGCGGGGTGTTTTCACACCTCTAGTTTGGAAAAGCTCAGGAAAGTGGGTGTGTCCAGCTCTGTTTAGGTGGGAGTGTCGGGAGGGAAAGAGGGAAGGTTTTGCATAAAAATTGGGGGTTTCCATTTGTGCACGGGCTGATGTTCACACAGGCAAAACAAATACAGACGCAGGGGGGGGGGGGGGGGGGAAGACAGTGACTGTTCACATGGACGTCAGTAATAAAATTATTTGCCAAATTATTAATTTGTCGACTTTAACAGCGGTTTCACTTTAATCCAGGAACATTTCCTGCATGTCCCCCGTGACAAACGAGATGCGAGAAACTGCTAAGAGTGCGTTTTTAATAGTGTTTTGATACCGAGCGGTGTATGAGAGAAATAAACCCTCCGCATTTCTCGGTAACTTATGCTCTCGGTAGGAAGCGTCATAAAGCCGTGTGTGTATACACTATCCTGTCACAAAATGCGGCGGTGTTTATATGTTTACACTCAGAGAGCAGCATCTACAGCGGATCTTTCAGTCTATAATACTGTAGTGATGTTAGCGTTCTGTAAACTCAGTAACAGTACTAATCATTTTGACTAAGGTCTGTCTTTAAACACTGAAACAGTACTGAAACTAACTACTAACTTTCCCATCTGAATAAACAAACATAGAGCACAGATCGCTTACTTACCAAAGACAGGAAAATCAACATGAACTGCAGCTTTGTATTTTTTTTAAAAGGAGACGAGTGGCAAATCCGGAATTCACCATTTCTAGATGCGGAAAGCTCTTGGGTAACACATGTTCCTTACAAACCCATTTCTTCTGCGCACGACTGGGAGTCCAGCAGTGCTCTCATAGCAGGGAAATGAAAACAAAACCTTCGTTGCAGCACATAAACACAACACTGGCAACCTGTGTTTCCAAACAATTCTTCTTCTTCCACTTGTTTTAGCAACACAGCGTGCCGTAATGCTGTAACAGGTATAAACAGTCTTCGAAGCTATCATGCATATTAATGAAGTTGCACCGCGTGCACAATAGAGCGCGCTGATTGGTTTGAACCAAGTCTTTCTCATGAATTAATGCCACAGACTCAGAGACTTCACGACGCACTCGCAGGTACAGACGCTCTCCACGCTGGAATACACGCAAAGATCTAATCGGTGTGACGCAGCTTCAAAAATTTGTTTCAAACCGGAAGAACGAATTTGCTCGAAATAACGCAAAAACAACCAATTTTCACTCTTTAGCGAAAACACATTGAAAAATGTGTTTTGGTGTTTCGTGACCCTTTCAGCTATATATTTTTTTAATTTTCTACAGACCATCATTAAACAATGACTTAATAATAATAATAATAATAATAATAATAATTCCTTACATTCATATAGCACTTTTCTAGACACTCAAAGCGCTTTACACAATAGGGGGGTCTCCTTATCTGCCACCAGCATCCACCTAGATTACGCGACAGCAGCCATACTGTGCCAGACCGCACAATACACACCAGCTGATGGGTGGAGAGGAGACAGAGTGATTAAGGGATGGGGATGGTTAGGAGGCCATGATGGACCGAGGCCAATGAGCAGATCTGGCCAGGATGCTTAAACCCCTACTCTTTTACGAAGAACATCCTGGGATTTTTTAATGACCACAGAGAGTCAGGACCTCGGTTTAACGCCTCATCCGAAGGACAACGCTCATTGAGCAGTGTAGAGTCGGTTTGACGCCTCATCCGAAAGACGGCGCTCATTGAGCAGTATAGAGTCCCCTTCACTATACTGGGGCGTTAGGACCCACACAGACTGCAGGTTGAGCACCCCCTGTTGGCCTCACTAACACCACTTCCGGCAGCAACCTAGCATTCCCATGTGGTCTCCCATCCAGGTACTGATCAGGCGCAGCCCTGCTTGGTTTCAGTGGGCGACCATGTGAGAGTTGCAGAGAGCTAGCTGCCGGCAAAATCATTACCCTTGCATAATTAATTGTCTTGCATAATTACATAAATTAACCTAGTTAAGCTTTTAAATGTCACTTTAAGCTGAATACTAGCATCTTGAAGAATATCTAGTCAAATATTATTTACTGTCATCATGGCAAAGATAAAAGAAATCAGTTATTAGGAATGACTTATTAAAACTGTTATGTTTGGAAATTGGGGGGATATAGAGGCGGGCTAATATTTCAGACTTCAACTGTAAATACTTTTGACGTTAAAACATTAACTTATTTATTCTCTAGACTTAAAACAAATGTTTTGAATCAAAAATACATAGAATAATATTTGTATTTCTTTACAATCAGATTTTTAAATTCAATATATACATTTTATAGTCTTATTAGTGTGTGAGAAGATACAATCATTTCTAAAGTTTTTAAAGCATTGTGAGGAACGGTCTTTTAACTCCAGCGGTTCGAACTGTAGTTTTGGCGAATGACTAAAAAGGTTATCAGTATGATGGTGAAAACCTGTACATTGCAGTCAAACCATCCTTCTGCAATCTTATACCAAAAACGGAAATAAGGGCAGCAAAGTATTTCACAAATACTTGAGAATAAGATGATTTAATGACAGTAATTCTCTATGGTTACTACTGAATTAGTTTAAAAATAACTGTATAAAATGAGAAAACATGAGATGATTAAAAGCATATGATATTGTACCCAGCTTAAGAGTGAGTGAGTGCGAGAGAGACAGAGCAGGAAAAGCACAGAGCAAGAAGAGAGTTTACCACCTATTTTGTATCTTTCTTGACCATGTGACCAAAGCCCAAATACTGAGACATTCAAACTGACTAATCAACACGTGACCACATCACAAAACCCCCAAATAGAGAATGTTTAATAGAGAATACATTGAATAATATTAGTATTTATTTACAATGAATCTGATTTGGGATTTAAAATGTACCTTTTATACTCTTATATACATGTGAGAGATGATATTAATAGTTTTCAATACATTACCATATTCAGTTCTTGAAACTTTACACGATTTTAATGGTTTTAATAGGACATACATAGAATCATATTTGTATTTCTGTACAATACATCTGATTTGGAGTCAAGAATATCCCTTTTATAGTCTCTCGTGCTGCTGTGGAGTCTTGCTCTTGGAAAATGTGATATATTTTCAGTTTGTTAACCAAGTAAATTCATTCCCCAAGTATTTAGGGTTATTAGATAAAGACTTGTAAATAAAAATACTTGATTTTGCATTCAATTATTCATAAAAAGTGTAAATAATAAACATTATTTATGCACTTACATTGTTTTTAATCATTGCTTTGAAATCATCAAAAGCATGATATTGTCATTATCCCTTATATATTACAATATATTTGGTATATATATATATTTGTGTGTGTGTGTGTGTGTGTGTGTGTGTGTGTGTGTATATATATATATATATATATATATATATATATATATATATATATATATATATAC
>CAIGQQ010034506.1:0-12483 GCA_903798035.1 Danio albolineatus | reverse complement strand
ATATTCACTATTCGTAATCTATAATGTTCTTAGTAGTGTGCCCAAACAATTATTTGACCATAAAACTATAGTCAGGATAATGTATTTTTCTGTTTTTTCTGGAACAATGTTACTTTATAATTGCTCTTAGTTATGCATTACCTGACCAGCTAAATAATATTTTGCTTTCATGTGCATTTGTCCCTCTGTGTTCTGTTGTTCGATTGTTCTGTCATTGGTTAGTTTATGTATTTATTTTTGGAAAATGTTTGTATAATTATTATTACTGTATTGTATTGTACAGTTTTTAGTTTGTTTGTTTGTTTTGCAGTTTTGTTGTAGTTTTGTAAAATGCAAAAAGCACATAAATAAATGTTTAAAAAAAAAAAAAATACCTCAGCATTACAACCCCAGCCTTGTGCGGTGTTCCCGTCATATTTCTGACAAGTGCAATCTACACGCTTACAACAGGGGATTCGCCGGCTGTTTGTTAAAGGAAGGATCAGAAAAGACTATTGATGTATGAGATTTTGTCAGAGCTTGACAGGAACTTTACAGTTCATGGACCAGTTTCTTCCTCCATTTCACAAGTGGAAGTAAGTGCGATTAAAGGGTGCTTTCACACTTGCACTTTTGGTCTGCACCTGGGTTCGTTTGACACCAGTACGTACATTTAGCTAGTGTGAACGTCTTTTGAACTCGTGTGCGCACCCGTAAACCGTACCCAAGTCTGCCTGAAAGAGGTGGTCTGGGGTTCGGTTCATGTGAACTCTGGTACGGTTCACTTGTAGTATGAATGCAATCGTACCAAAAGCCAGAAATGAACCGCCAACTGTACAGCAAACTTTAGTTTTCATAACGTAGATTCATGTGTGTATGTCTGTGTATGTCACCTACCTTGACGACAAACGGGACTGACCCAGTACAAACAGTGATAATGTCTGCTTGTCTCCTCCAAAAACAGCTTCTGCAGACATTGTGTGATGTTCTGAACGTTTATATTATGTTTGCAGCAGATAGACGCGAGTCGCTTTCTGTATGTCCAAATCCAAAAGACTCAGTAAAAGCGAAACGACCGCGATGTGCGGAGTGCGGAAGTCTTTCCATTTTGGCGCTTTGCTTTCGTGTCCGTCACCTGACAACAGCCGTACACAAAACAGTGGCTTGATTATGCAAGCGTACTGGGGTTCTGAAGGAAAAAAGACAGTGTAAACACAAACCAACTGAGAAGGTGGCAAGGGGAGACAATCGAACTTGGGTACGGTCCAGGCTATTGAACCAAGTGTGAAAGCACCCTAAAAGTGCGTCATGTGTAACTGCTTCACATGGCTTGTGCTGTATCTGGATAAGTCTTTATATTCTCATATCGCGTCTAAAACTACGTTGAAAACGTGACACGTGCTGCTTCTTTATGGATTTTAATGCGTTTGTGAGCTCGTTATCCACTGCCATTTGTCGTTGCCATTGCCACCGTCAGCTGTTCCTATACGTGCGGCAGTCAAGTTTCAAAATTGTTCAGCTTTTGCCACTGTGTGGATTAATACTAGATGTGTGTCATGGTTAAGAATAGAGCATTATTCCATGGTCTGTTGAAATACTTGATTCTGACTGGCTGGAGGGTGTGCTATATTTCGTTGAAACGCACAGGTAGTTCCAGTCTGTTTTGATCACAGTTGGAAATAAATGCGCTTCTCCCAAACGTTTACTGTTACCATAGCAACTCGCATGTGCTGCACATGAAACCAATGAGGGCTTTTAATGGCGGACGGGAAATCCGCAAAATTAGGAAAATACTCATAAACTATCAAGTTTTTCAAGCGAGAATGTAGTTATTTTAAAGTCAAATCGGCAGTTTGTGTGCATGGATAGCGGCAGCTCAGCGAAAGGCTCCCCCCGAGGGAAGCTTAATGTCGGGCAGACCATCTCAAGACCCGCGGCTGGATCTAATCTCTTGCATCTCTGTTGTTAAATCGGGATATATAATTAATCTTTTGGTGTATCTAATGTCAGTCTTTGGACATTTGAACCTATATAATTTGTTCTCAGGTGTATTTGACCGATCACAAGTAAGTTTCATAATTAATTTATAAACGTAAATAATGTAATATTACACTGATCCTGCGTGTTTGGCTGATTGCTTTTGTTTTAAAGAAGATAAATAAAGCAGAATATTCTCCTACCTGTCCTGATATGTTCTTTAATTATGCAAACTTTACCTATATTTAACAGCAGAGACAAATATTTAACTTTACCTATATTTAACAGCAGAGACAAATATTTAACTTTACCTATATTTAACAGCAGAGACAAATATTGCGCTGCAAACAGCAAAACTATTTTAAACTTATGCCTACCTTGGCAAATGACCATGGAATAAGCGGGATAATCAACGGTTTGCCGTGTGTTAAAGGATTTTAATGCACTTCGCGGAGGTGACCGCACTCCGCTGCGTGTCGTGTGGTCCTTAGCCTCCACATCGTGCATTAAAATCCTTTAACACGCGGCAAACCGTTGATTATCCCTTACATATACTTGTGCTAAACTGCATTGCTGTAATGCACTCCTGCATTGGGCTCACACGTACACTCTGCACTCTGACTACTTCAAAACTGTTGATAAGCCATAGTGGGCATTTCTCTCTGTCTCACGCTGAACACAGTCGACCAATCGCATTAGACTTGGTCATCAGACGAATCAGCACAGATTAGAATCGCGCTAAGGAGGGGTTTGGGAACAAATGAATCGCTGAACGAATCATATGGGAGTCACTGGAATACTTCGGTAAAAATAAATGCATTTTATAAGACAACGAAAGTGTTTTTTGACCTTGCACTCCTATCAGCATGTTGTTGGAGACCCCCAAAACCAAAAAATGACCTTTTTTAATGCATAATAGCAGCTCTTTAACCATTATTAACCAAAACTCTACTAAACAAACTAAATTTGACATCATTTTTTAAGTCAAAATTATTCGCCCTCTTGTGAATTTTATTTTCGTTTTCAGATATTTCCCAAATGATGTTTAACAGAGAGGAATTTTTCACAGTATTTCCTATAATTTATTTTCTTCTGGAGAAAGTCTAATTTGGTTTATTTCGGCTAGAATAAAAACAGTTTTTCCATTTTTAAAACCATATTAAGGTCAATATTATTAGCCCCCTTAAGAAATATAATTTTTCGATTGTCTACAAAACAAACCAAAGTTATACAAAGACTTGGCTAATTACTAATTGCCTAGTTAACCTAGTTAAGCCTTTAAAAGTCACTTTAAGCTGAATACTAGTATCTTGAAAAATATCTAGTCAAATATTATGTGCTGTCATCATGGCAAAGATAAAATATATCAGTTATTAGAGATGAGTTATTAAAACTATTATGTTTAGAAATGTTTAATTTCCGTTAAAAAGAAATTGGGAAACAAATATACAGGGAGGCCAATAATTATCTGGAAAATGCTTCTTGACTTAACAATTTCTACATGTTTTGACTAGAAACAAGACCAAAAAATGTACGTTAGATGATCATTTTTGCAGTGTGAGCAGAACTTTTTAAAACCAAAATACGAAATGCCTTTCCACACAGTTCACAGACCCGACTGGTATAATTGCACGACCTCCGCCGTATATCTTTCAGAGACTCCAGAAAGTTATAAATAAATAAGCGTCGCCTTCTGACCCTGGAGATAATTGCTGTTGAAAGCGCTGCGAAATGTAATCTGGGATTCATTGAACAGCGGGATAAAGGGTAAAGAGTGACCCGCCACCCGTCAGGGTCACACAAGCGTTTGCCTCTTTCCCAAAGGTTAATTTTGCATATTGCGACGACTCGAGGTTTGATACTGTTAAATGTCAGGCATTCAGCGAGAGGTTACTTGTGTTTTCGGCGTCTTTAACAATGAAGCGAGTCCTCAAATAAACCCTGAAGGAGCCGATATCGCTCATCAAAAGAAGAGGCCGAATATAAAGAGCTTTCTTTAATGTGACACGTGTTGGTCATCTCGCTGAAAGGTCTGGCTTTCCATCAGTTCAGTGTTCATCGCTGCTCTTGGATGTGTTTTTTTAGATCATTCCTGATATCCACGGTGGTAAGAAGAGGCCGATGGTTCCCAACAGACACACAATGATGAACATCCACAGAAAGATGCGGTCAATCACCATCGCCACATATTTCCAGTCCTCCTTGACCTGTCCAAGAGAAAACAGAGAGATAGATAAAGAGAGAGCGATTGAACAATTTCTCTACTTAAAGGGCCCCTATTATGCTTCTTTTTACAAGCTGTAGAATAAGTCTCTGATGTCCCTAGAGTGTGTGTGTGTGTGTGTGTGTGTGTGTGTGTGTGTGTGTGTGTGTGTGAAGTTTCAGCTCAAAATACCCCACAGATAATCTTTTATAACTCTCTGAAGCTGACCGTTTTAGGCTTTGATCCTAATTGTGGCGTTTTGGTGACTGTCGCTTTACATTTAAATTTGTGCTCTTTTCAAAAGAGGGCGGAGCTACAAATGCCTATGGGCTCTATTTTAACAATCTAGGCGCAAAGTCTAAAGCTCATGGGGCAAAAGCATTAAGCACGGGTCTGAATCCACTTTTGCTGTTTTAAGGATGAGAAAACAAGTCTGCACCCCGGCACATGGTCTAACAGGGTTGTGCTTATTCTCTTAATGAGTTATGGGTGTGGTTTGAGCATAACGTGCATTACACCAATCAGAGTCTTTAAGAAATCAGTTGCGACGCACTATGGCGCATTTGCTATTTACAGAGCAGACTTTGTAAGTGAAAAAAGTGAACGCTTCACTAGTGAGAAAACAGTTAAACCATCTGCAGCGTGCGGATAAAGAACAAGCCTCCTCCATTCAGCCTCTTTACTTTCTCTTTACTCTTACTTCTTTGCTTTACTCGTTTACTTTTGTGGAAAAGGAAACAGTGGAAATTCACTCCACTGAAGACATCCATTAGCTTACATATTTAATTTAGTTTGTTAAGCACAAAGATTTGCTTCTAAACTATTTCTAAATTCAGTTTAATTTCCAGCAAAGGAATAAATGAACAATAACAACAAAGTGTGGTCAAAAAACTGAGTAATATCCAAAAATGCGTCCTGTTCTTATGCATCTCCAAAACTTGGAGGTGGACAAATCTAAACTAGTTTTTATTAAAACAAATATGAATATGCATAATAAATAATACTGCTAATAATAATAACATTATACTAATGCAAATTGTCATGAATAAACTGAAAAAAGCCCCCTGAGATAAGGCATGTAGGCAGTGGTTTTTATATTTATATAGTAAATAATAATTTTTGTAACATTATAAGCCTTTAATTGTTTTCACATGTAAAGATATTTGTGTGTTGCTGTACATCCTGCATGTATTAAGCAATGTGTATGCGTTTAGACCCGCATAGGCGCATAACTAACGCGCTCTGCGCTGGACTTTAGAGCAGCTTTTAGTTGGTCAATGGCGCGGTCTATTTTAGTTCCTCAAAATAGCAACGCCCCAACAATGCGCCTTAACACACCTCCTTTTTAGACCAGCACACCCATGAATCCACAAAGTGGATTTAAACAACATGGCGCAAACCGTGAAAATTAATGTTACGCTGGTCTGAAAATAGCAACAAATCGCACCAAATACGTCTTGCTCCTTATTGCGCTGTGTGTATGCTTAGCGGCAGATTTAAAAACAAGACTAACGTAATATGCAAATGAGGGAGAGATGCCACTAGTGGGCGGGGCTTTCCCCTTCTGATGACACCTACAAAGGAAGAATGTGACACTTTTTATTGTGATTATAAATAAAAATGCATTTTTATTTATTTGACCATTAGCAGCTGGTTATATTCACATACTGTTGCCACACAACTGTGTTTAAATCCCTTATATAAGTGATTTTTGCTAAATAGGCCCCCTTTAAAACATGTCACCACATATTAATAAAAGACAAATGTGAAAAGAAATTTTAAAAAACTTAATTTCCTTTAAGAAGCAGAAAAAGAACCAGTTACAAACAAAAAAAACAAACAAAAAAAAAACAACTAAAGTAATTAATTCCTTTTTTCAAAACATCTTGCAGGTGAGTGAGCTTGACAAACCACCAGTAAGTGACACACTCTCTCCTCTCTGAATGTTTGGAGGGAAGAATAACCATAATATCATCATAATAATAAAAATAACTTTGACATGACAGAGCATTTATATACTGCAATTCTCTGAGAGCTTCTTTTATCTCACTTGTTGCTTTGGATAAAAACATCTACTAAATGAGTAAATGTACATATTTTGTCTTTTAATTATAACTTTTTAAACTAATATAAAGTTTTATATTGTAATAAGGACTCTGTATGTCCGAGTTTTGCAAAATTTGTTGGGCTGCAGATATTAATAGAGCCATTTATTAAGAATTAGATAGTTAAAGGGGACCTATTATGGCCCTTTCACAAGATGAGATGGTCACTACCATCAGAAGCTGGTTATAATCACACACTGCAGCCACACAACTGTGTTTAAACCCTTAATAAAGGTCATTTTTTTGCATAATAGGTCCCCTTTAATACACAAGACACCACATATTAACAGAAGACAAATGTAAAAAGCAATTAACAAAACTTAATTTTCTTTTTTTACAAACCACCAGTAAGTGACACATTCTCTCCTCTCCGTATATTTTGGAGTTTTATATCATAATAAGGACTCTGGATGTCCGAATTTTGCCAATTTGCTAGGCTGCCAATATTAATAGAGCCATTTATTAAGAGTTAGATAGTTAAAGGGGACCTATTATGCCCCTTTCACAAGATGTAAAAAAATAAGTCTCTGATGTCCCTAGAGTGTGTATGTGAAGATTCAGCTAAAAAAACACACAGATAATGTTTTATAACTCTTTGAAACTGCCCCTTTTAGGCTTTGATCCGAATTAAGGCGTTTTAGTGACTCTCGCTTTAAATTTAAATGAGATTGTGCTCTTTTTAAAAGAGGGCGGAGCTACAAATGCCTGTGTGTCAGCATAGTGGCAGATTCAAAAACAAGACTAACATTCTATGATAATGATGGAGAGATGGTCACTAGTGGGCGGGGCTTTCCCTCTCTGATGACACGTAGAGATGGAGGATGTCAATCAAAGTGTTTCTGCAGACTGTTTTTATCAAGTGTGATTATAAACAAATAAAATGAATACATTTTAACCACTAGCAGCTGGTTATAATCACGCACTGCCGCCACACAACTGTGTTTAAACTCTTTATAAAAGTGATTTTAGCATAATAGGCCCCCTTTAAGAAATAATATGTGGTAAAAGCGAGTTTGTACAATAATTAAACCAGTGTGATTGCGTCACTCACTGAGAAGTCTTCATCCTCGGCCCTCAGGTGATCAGCGATGTACCTCACCCCTTCCAGAGCTCGCAGGACACACGGAGAGAACAGCAGACCAGGCTCTGACACCAGAGGACCAAGCTTTGCCGGACGCTGACACATATTCACCACATGTCCCAAATGCTGGAGCTCATACTTCTGGAGCAAAGGCTCTGAGTCAGACAAATGCAGAGAGGTTGCGGATGGAGATGAGATGGATGTGGATAAACCAATCCCGAACTCCATATCCTGGCAAACCAGACCATTCACTCCAGTCCCCTGCTGGAACCAGCTCTCGGAGGTGCTCAGATTGGACGTCTTTTTGGGTTTCTGTTCAGGCTCTGGACGTCTCATGAAGAGCCAGCGGGGAATGTGGTCCAGGAACACCGAATGAACCCAGCGTGGCATTTTATGCGTGCTTGGCGAACGATGGTGCACGTTGAGCACAAAAACGGTAATAACAATGGAGAGCGTTACAAATATCATTGTGAACAATAGATACTCGCCGATTAGAGGAATAACTAGAGATGTTGAGGGGATTATCTCAGTGATGAGCAACAGGAAAACGGTCAACGAAAGGAGAACGGAAATACACAAGGTGATTTTTTCTCCGCAGTCTGACGGGAGGTAAAACACCAGCACGGTCAAACATGAAATGAGCAAGCAGGGAATGATGAGGTTGATGGTGTAGAAGAGCGGCAGGCGGCGGATGATGAAGAAGTAGGTGATGTCCGGGTAGATTTCGTGGCAGCAGTCGTATTTTTTGGTGTTGTAGGTCCCGACGGCATTGATGATGGCCCATTCGCCGCTCTCCCAGTAGTCTTTCAGGTCTACCGTGCCCTCGATCTGCTCGAGGTCGATCTTGGCTTTGTCGTAGGTCCAGGAGCCGAACTTCATCTTGCAGTTTTGCTGGTCGAAGGGGAAGAAGGTGACGTCGATGCTGCAGGAGCTCTTGTAGATGGCGGGAGGAACCCAGCTCACCTTGCCCGTGTGGAATAGGTGCGCTTTGGTCATGTGGGTCACCGCAAACTCACCATCTGCACTGGAGGCCGACAACAGAACTTTACTGTATACAGTGCAAATCATTCAGCACAGGCTCATTGGAAATACAGTGGGGGAAATGAGTATTGAACACGTCATGTTTTTTTCCTGCACTCTCAGAAAAAAAGGTACACGATGGTACAAATAATGTTCCTTGAGGAACAGTTTTGTCCCTTTGTAAAAATTGTACCTTATATGGTACTGAAAAGACCTCTTATGATACTGTTCTGTGCCTTTTATGGTACAACTGAAATGAAGCTACACAATTGTTCTCATATAAAAGGTACAAAAGTGTTGAACAGCTCCTTCTTTATAACAGTATCTATGAAAATAAATATGACTGGAAACACAAAGTGATTTTTATGAATAATTTCCATATTAAAACAAGAATCATCATTTAAAAGTATGTTTAAAGATACTTATAAACATACATTTTTAGTTTTATAATACAATAATACAAAACAAAACAACTGGTAAAACATAAAACTGTAGGTATTGTAAACTAAACATTTAAGGCATTTTAAAAATGTTTGGTAAGCATTTTTGACACTGTTAAGGTACAAAGTGTCTTGTCACTGTGGTGGTACCTTTCACAAAGTATACAATATTGTATCTGCATGTTTTAAAAACAAAGGTACATTTTGGTTTCCCGTGGTACAAATCATGACCTTAAAAGGTACAAATTTGTTTCTTTTCTTAAGGTACAAGTCTGTCCCATAAAAAGGTACTGCCCCAGTGACAAGGGTCTGTACCTTCTTTGGTACAACATTGTACCATTTTTTCTGAGAGTGTGGGAATTATATTGTAAAGGAGCTGTTGATGTGGAATTGAACCAGATTTTGGTAAAAACCCAAACAATATAAACATAAAAATAAAACAAATAAAAATAAAATTTAAAAAAGTCTGGAAAAATGTTCTGTGGGTCTCATCTATCAAATCTGAGCTTTACTTTGTCGTTTGTTTTGGATTCAAGTCAGGTTATTGGCTGGGCCATTCAAGCAGCTTTATTTTCTTTCTCTGAAAGCACTGGAGAGTTTCCTTGGCTGTGTTTTGGATCATAGGCTGTTTCTCAATTCCAAGAACGCAAAGAACGGACTCGTGTTCTTGTGGAGAGCGGTCTTGCCAGGTCACATTGAAGAACGAACTCGGGAGACAGTGAGGACAGAGAACGCGTCCTGTGAGGAATGAAATGCTGTGTTCTTCCTGATGGTCACATGACCCTTGCGCATCTTTAACCGAAGATTATTTAAACATTACAGCATCCATACTATGATTTATTGTTTTCCGCCGTTTCACAATATATACTCTGCATAAAGACTTTAAAAATATACGCTGCACATCACAAATATACAGATTTTAATATGAATTTCAGCAAATAAACACCCTTAGTGTGTTTATGCCTTTAATAAGATTTTCATGCTAATGTTTACTTTCACCGTCTCTTTTAGGGAAACTCCTGAGGTAAATAAGTGTTATCTCTGAACTTTAATAATAAATTTATACAAAATGCTGCGCTTTCCACTTCCAGTCGCAATGACTTCTGGGACTTCTAGAGCGAGTTCGGTGCTCAAGTCTGCATCGGTGCGTCCTCGATATCAAGGAAACATCTTGGACTTTCACGCGTCCTCTGTTCTTGCGGTCTTGAGTCTTGGAACTGAACTTCAGCGGATGATGATGACGTTACACAAGAACACGAGGACGCAAGACCGCTGAAGAACGCATATTGAGAAACAGCCAATGTCTATTATTTCGCATAACTTTAATTGTAAACTAATTAGATTTGATTTCTTTGCATAAATGGATCTCTTTGGTTGTTACCAAAATATCTGGTGAAAATTTCAAGTCAACAGCACCTTTAGAAAAATGCTGACGTGTTATGCTTTTTCCTCCACCGTATGTGCTTCAGCTCACATTTTTGTGAAAACACAGAAATATACTTAAACATACTGTATGTTTGAGTGCAGTATGTAAAATGAACACTGGGGTGCTGTTTACCGCCTAGAACAACTTTTGTTCTTTTTCACACTAATGATATTTACAGGAACATGTTTTCGATAGGCGTCACGGTGGCGCAGTGAGTAGAAGGTCGCTGGTTCGAGCCTCGGCTGGGTGAGTTGGCATTTCTGTGTGGAGTTTGCATGTTCTCCTCGTGGTTGCATGGGTTTCCTCCAGGTTTTCTGGTCTCCCCCAGAGTTTAAAGACTTGGTATAAGTGAATTGGGTAAGCTAAATTGTCCGTAGTGTATGAGTATGTGTATGAATGAATTTCCCAGTGATGGGTTGCCGCTAAAACCACAAATTAACAAAGTCTATGATTTGCAATGGAATACATTTGCGTCACCTATCTATTTCCGTATGGATAACTTTTCTGGTGTGGTCTGTTGTCTCAGTAGCTCACTTTGTAAGGTATTGTACTTGTACAGCAGAGCACTCTGTGTAAGTCTGGTGAAAAATGCTCTCACAAAAGAGATAAATCAATGTAAAATCTTCTGAAAACACTATTGGTTGGGTTCAGAATCACGAAAATATGTAGCGCCCTCTAGTGGATTTGTCATCTGAAACGTACATATAAATGTGGCCTAAATAATGTATTTCAGAATCACAAAAAAAATGCAACACCTTGTAGTGGATTCATAATTTAAAACATACAAAAAATGTATCCTAAGTAACGTATTTCAGAATCACAAAAATATGCAGCGCCCTCTAGTGGATTTGTCGTCTGAAATGTACATGTACCCTAAGTAACTTATTTCAGAATCACAAAAATATGCATCGCCCTCTAGTGGATTTGTCATCTGAAACATTAAAAAAATGAGCTCTAATTCAGTGGTTCTCAAACTTTTTTCACCAAGTACCTCGGAAAAAAATTGTCTCTACAATTACCACCATAATGACCAGTATGGAAATACAGTGGCGTAGTAGGCCTGATTAAGTCGCTACAGCCCTGCGCAGTTCAAAAACGAGACAGATTAATTCCTGTTATTAAGAATATGTATTATTGTCAGCCACTTTTAACATTATAAATAGTTTGAACATTAACTGTGCTTGCAGACCAAAAAAAACTTCACCTTTTAAATTCAAATGCTTTTAAAAGTGATTTAAAAATGGCACTCTTCTTAAAAAAGAAAAAGAAAACTGCTGTACTTGTAAAGTATTAATGTATAGTAGCTTATTTATCAAAACCTGGAAATGTTGCTTGGACCTGATGAATATAGGCTATTTGTCATATACATGCATATACATTTTTTATACATTGAGATATATATTGCATGTACATATTAACTTATTTTTATATCTTTGAAATCTAAACGTTATATTTTTATATAATTCAGAATTACATATTTAAATTGGAATTTAATTTTGCTTACTGCTCGTCATTTACAGTAGGCCTGTGTGTTTCAAAAGCCAGTGATTAATGCATAAATTCCATAGTCTGATGATGTTCTTGATTCTGATTGGCTGGAGCGTGTGCACTATTTTCGTTAAAACGCACAGGTAGTTCCAGTCAGTTTTGATCACAGTTCGAAATAAATGCGCTTCTCCCAAAAGTTTACAGTTACCATAGCAACTCGCATGTGCAGGAAACCGATGAGGGCTATTAATGGTGGACAGGAAATCCGCAAAATTAGGAAAATACTTATCAACTATGCCACAAAATCAAGTTTTAAAAGTTTTTCAAGCGAGAATATAAGAACGGCAGCACTCTTCTAGGCTAGCCCTAGAAGGGCTTCTCTAGCGCGTGTATCTGCTTTGCAAAACCCTACGCAAGAGCCGCGCAACTCTTTCTCTTCCTCCGTGCCTAGCAGATAGATTTTTTTTTTTAGATCTGATGAAAACGGTGCAATAAAGTAAACATTCTAAGCACTCCAATGTTATCGTACGCTTCAGGGAACAGCCAATGCTGTCTGATCACAGTGTTATCGTACTCGTCCAAGGGTTAAAAAAGTGTGTTCATTTTATTCTTTTATTATTCAGCGATTCTTCCGCGTACCACTAGAAGTAAGCCCGTGTACCACTAGTGGTACGCGTACCACAGTTTAAGAACCACTGCTCTAAGTAATGTATTTCAGAATCACAAAAATATGCAGCGCCCTCTAGTGGATTTGTCATCTGAAA
>CAIGQQ010034504.1:2142638-2159900 GCA_903798035.1 Danio albolineatus | reverse complement strand
CATTTTCACAAATACATAAACACCCTTCAGGATCTGTGTCAGACACTTGTCCCAGTTCAGACTTGACACCGATATGACTGAATAAGCTGACGCTGTGTTTCCCCTGCTGCAGAGAGTTCATTTTATCCCCTTAAAATAACCAGCTCTGAAGCTCCCAGTGTTGGGTCTCTCCTCGACCCTCCTGCAGCTCCACTGAGGCCTTTATTATTTCACCTGCTAGCAATGAGAGCCAAACCGCACACTACAGTATATCAGCAGGGAGATCATTTACCCTTCACCTTCCTTCAGTTTTCCTCTGATATCACGTGCTGCTGAGAGTCAGCTGCCTAGAAATGAGAATGTTACCTTATATAAAAATGGTAACTTAAATGAAATCTTATATATTACTATGTAAAGTGTAACGGGTCTTAAGTCTATAGTAATATATTAATCTTTAAACCTAGGCATACCAAGAACTTAGTTTTTAAGGACTCTCAAAAAGTATTTGTTAAACAATATTTTCTAGTGAGTTTTTAAAGCCAAATGTTGCCTACATCCTTTTACTCCAGAGTAAAGCTCTCTTTATAATCACTAGATCACACTCTGTTCCCTCCTCTTCAAATAATTTCCCAGAATTCTTTTGCACGTCTGCATTGTGGGCAAATTTGCCAAAGCTCATTGTGTGGTTGTCAGCTGGTGTTGTTGCATTTGTGTGTGTGTGTGTGTCTGTGTGTGACTTGCTCATGGCAGATAAAAGTTTGCTCTCTCCTCCTGATTTACTCTCCACAGACTGAACGCACCACTGCTGAAGATAAATGTGATTTCAGACAGGCTGCAGAACTGTTACAAGTTGCCCTGTAGTTGGAAGCTTTTTTATTACGGGTCATGCATTGGCTCCATACATGTTTTATAAGGCGTGAATGATAGCATACTACCCATAAAGATGTTTTACTGCTGCCATTCATTGGCGTTTATGATTTTGATATCAGCAAAGCATCAGCTGGGACATCAGTCCCCACAAGTATAGCAACGCCAATCATTTTTGACCTGATATAGATTTTTTTTTCCGCATAAAGAAAACGACTCATGAATCACACAGAATAAAGTATTTTGAAAAATGTAATAAATGCAGATGCTTTTACTGTGAGGAAATGTGTGAGAATCTACTGTACCTTCTCTTAGTGGACCACTAAATCCTAATGGAATATGTATCAAAGCACACTAACAAACATTAAACTGTTCTGGTTTTAAGTGTTAGCAGATTTGTACTGTTTTTAATTGTATTTACTGTTGGGACAAGCTTATGTGAGGTTTTTTTTATTCTTAAATGCAATTCGGTTAGGAGAATGGACGAAAACACATCCAAATACAGATACAGACTTAATTCTGGCTCATAATGCCACAATAGTCCTGTGTAAAAGCTATGTACTCTGGTATTCTAAAAGAAGAACGATATGAGTAGAATCCCAAAACATTAACAGGTGGAGTGTGACCAGTGAGATAAGTCTTCCAGCTTGTGACCAATTTTGATCCACTTACAGTAGAAATGTGGCCCACACTTTATTTTGATGGTCCGTTTGTTGAATTTAAGTTACATTGCATCTACATGCCAACTAATTCTCATTAGATTATAAGTAGACCGTTAAGTTGGGGTTAGGGTTAGGGTTAGTGTTAGTGTAAGTTGAGATGTACTTGCACAGTTTCTTATAGTCAGTTAAATGTCTGTTGAATGTTGGTATCAACAGATATTAAGCAGACAGTCTACTAATACTCAAATGGACCATCAAAATAAAGTGTTACCGAAATGTGTCTTGTGAAAATAAACCAAACCAAGTAGAAATTGCAAGATTTTAACATTTTAATCCCTGTTTCAGAAAAAAAGCAAACAATCCACAGGTGAAACAATGTCTGAGATTTATTTATTTGGTCCTTAGAAGTCTACATTATTACAGTACATGATGCAAACGGTATAAACTGATCTCAATCTTGATATTTCTGATCTCTGATTGGCATTCAGTCTCTTGGAAAAGACTATAGTCATCATTTATATTTTTGTAAAGAAACAGATGACAAGCGTTCTCATTTTCTGTCTGGGTCTCTCTTTGAATCTTAAAACTTCACACTGTTTTCAAAACTGAATTGATCTGGATGAAGCCTGTATGATCTGCATGACACCTCTTTTCCAGAAATCTCAATTGCTTTGTTTGACGCCGTCAATCATATGAAATATTAAGTTCAATTAGAAGTAATCCATATTTTGTTAAGTCATGCATCTGAATATTATGGGTTGTGAGCGCAAAAGAACAGATAAAATTGCTATATCTGCTTCAAATGAACAGCTCCATCTGTTCTCCATTACCCAGTGCTGGAGCGGGAGAGTAAAAAAAAAATAAACCACAGTATCATCTGAACTACAAGGAATCTCAAAATCCTCTCGAACACACTTGACTGTAATCTGCACCAAAAACTAACATGATGTTTGTGTGTCCCCCTGCAGAGGTGAAATCTGTGCTGCGTGGATGGATGGACCCTTTCGGGCCTGGCTGGCCCCTGGGAGCCGCTGGAAACCCTTGTTGGTCTCAATAGGCCACTGTGTGATCTGAAGTGCCAAACAGCAGGAGGTGGTGTCATACTCTCACCTACTTACACACAGCAAAACACCACTCATCATATTAATCTTTAGCCAGAGTTAAAGTGTCTTCAGTTCAGACTCTATTCCCAGGAAATGTTTTATAAAGGAAAAATAAAACTATTAACTCACATACAAATATAATACATTTTATGTTGAACATGACAGTAAGAATTACATATACTTTTATATTATTATTATTATAGTGATAGCATTTAGTAATTATTTTGGTTAATAATAATAATAATAATAATAATAATAATAATAATAATAATAATAATAATAATAATAATAATAATAATAATAACAATTATTATTATTATTATTATTATTATTATTACTACTACTACTACTACTACTACTACTATTATTTTAAATACAATTGAATGGCAGCCTGTTTTCATGTTTTATCATCATTGTACATTTACTATTGTTATTATTATTATTATTATTATTATTATTATTATTATTATAATTATCATTATTATTATCATTATTATTATTATTATTATTATTATCATTATTATTATTATTTATTCATTCATTCATTCATTTATTCATTCATTCATTTTCTTTTCGGCATAGTCCCTTTATTAATCTGAGTCGCCACAGCGGAATGAACCGTCATTATTGTTATTTCAATGTAGGATAGCTTTTCTTGGATTACTGCTGTTTCACATAAAAGACTGGAATTAAAATGTATTTATAATTATAATATTTCATGTTGTTGATTATATTATATGATAATAACAATAATATGAAGAATAATGAGTATATGATAAGGAGGAATAATAATTATTTTAATTAATAACTTTCTATCATATAATAAAATACAATGGCTGACTTCTTGAAATTAAAATGTTATATATTGCATACTAATAATAGTAATAATAATTTATTTTATAATATTATTATTATGCTTTCTGTTAAAAGAAGAGGTTGTAATTATTATTTTTTTAGTTATATTATAGTTTATTATAAACCTCACATACAGTCTTATCTCATTAACTTTGCATTACTTGCGGATAATTAATTTTGCATGCTTTTCAGACTTGTGTTTACATCCTTCTCCACACACTGATAAATAATCCATCATGAGTATGCTGAGGTTGCGCTCAGTGCTTCCTTTGTTTGTTTGCAAACAACATTTAGTCTCAGTTACTTACAGATTATTCTATGCAACATCTGCCTTCAGAAACACAGAAATGAAGAATGCTACTCGTAACACCTCATCAACACTGAGTTCTTTATAATGAGACTCAAAAGGTACAAAAGAAACTATAAGCAGCCTTTATTTACAAAAGGAACAGTTAAGAGCATTTAATTCCTCATAATGAGGCGTAATAATGGTCTATAGTTTCTTGAGTGATGTCATTGTCTCTTTCTGCCGTCTGAGGCTCTGAAGCATCATTACATCAGTGTTCTCTCCTTTCTTTGTCTTCACCCTGGACTGTGCCCATGTGTCTGTGCCCCCGTGCATGAGGGAGTGATTCACTTACAGTAAGTGTGCTTATCTCACTGCCAGCGAAACACACTCACATTACCACTGGGACACACAGAGGAAGAGAGAAAGTAAAGTCGATACACAGACAAACTGCAGACTCACTTCACACCAGAACTGGCTTTTAAACATTTTCTTGACCAAACTGAGGGAATAAAAGCATTTTGAAGAGACATACAGTGAAAATTATGAATTTTCCTGTGTTTAATTTGTTTAATAACATCCCTGGTAATGTTTATTAACCCAGAAAATGTGAAAAAGGAAAACCCAGTGACTGTTTTGGTAAGTCTTTTTCTGCAAGCATATGAAAAAACACACCATTCAGATTTTTCTCCCCTTGTGACAAAGAAGATCTTAATATTTATTACCAATCCATAATCTGCACATTTACTCCCATTCACAGTTACTCAATGTAACAACTAGAGATTTACAGAGTACACTCATTGGCCACTTTATTAGGTACACTTTACTAGTAGCGGGTTGCACTTAATCCTTTGTGGCATAGATTCAACAAGATACTGGAAATATTCCTCAGAGATTTTGGTCCATATTAACATGATAGTATCATGCAGTTGCTGCACATCCACGAGAATCTCCCCTTCCACCACATCCCAAAGGTGCTCTATTGAGATTTGGTGACTGTGGAGGCCATTTTAATACAGTGAACTCATTGTCAAGTTCAAGAAACCAGTCTGAGGCGATTTGTGTTTTATGACATGGCTCGATATCCTGCTGTTGTTGAGGCCTAATTCTGACCCTACCATCCGAATCATAACCTTAGCTTCCTGTTATCAGCTGACAGGAGTCTTCCTTTTCTGGTTCAAGAGGACTCTTCAGGAGGGAGGAGGACTCTTTTTCTGACCACTCTCTGTAAACCCTAGAGATGGTTGTCTGTGAAAATCCCAGTAGATCAGCAGTTTCTGAAATACTCAGACCAGCTCGTATGGCACCACAACCATGCCATGTTCAAATTCACTTAAATCACCTTTCTTCCCCATTCTGATGCTCAATTTGAACCGCAGCAGATCGTCTTGACCATGTCTACATGCCTAAGTGCATTGAGTTGCTGCCATGTGATTGGCTGACTAGAAAATTGCGTTAATGAGCAGTTGGACAATACCTAATAAAGTGGCCATGTCGGTGAGTGAGAAAATTCATTCAAATGTTCTGCTACTGTATTTGATGTATTAACAAACGTGAGTGTAATCATCAATTCTAGATGTATGAGCTACGGAGGACACTGAATTTCAATTTTGATTAAATTTCAAATTTGTCATCCTGTGCATGTCCAAAACGTCCTGTGCATCTAGAAGCTGTGACCTCTTCCTCTCCATCATTGCCATTCTGCAGTTTGAACATATGCTCAGTCACATTCCTCTTTTTTACTCACTTTCATTTAAAAAAAATCTCTGTCCTCATGAAAACACCAAAACGCACTGTGATGCATGTCAAGGGCACGCCGAACCAAAAGGTGGAGATAATTATGCTTTTTATATTGGGTTCACACCAAAGAAGGAAATGAATTATTTTTGCGAGTAAATTGCACACATCAGTGCAAAGTGAGAACAAAGGTGGATTTGTCTCGTTTGCATCTTCCATGTTTGTTGTGAACCCAGATGTGTTGACCAATCATAAAGGAAAAAACAGCACACACGCTAACATCATGAGCTGAAAACTTCAGCAGTAGTGTCCACATGATCGCATTGTACCCGGACTATTGGAAAATTAGCACAGTTCGGGAGGCAGACACACTCTGTCAGTTTAAAGACACATCTCTTTGCATTAGCATACACATAAAACACAAATGCTTTTGAAATCCAAATCCTCAAAAGGATTGTTAGGCTGCATTCTCTAGGGCAACCGGAGCCGGGGACATAAACTTCCCAAAAGACATTATAATTTGAATGGCATCTACATTATGTTAGTCAGTATCCCGAGGTCTCCATAATCATAGACCAGGCCGTATCCTAAGCAGATGCTGTGGCGGTCATGGAGGAGTGGATAACATGAGACAGATTCCTGAAAGACCTAAGTGACAGATGAGTCTCCACATTGATCCGGAGGGGCCAGCCTGTACACCTGCCGGTGACCTACTCACACACACATGCAGTTTCTTCATGATGGACGTCCATCATTCTCCAGCCTCCAGCACCTAGACTGCTAATCTGCACAGATAGTTTGGCCAGCGGAAAAATTGTTGTGCCCTACTGAGCCTGGTTTCTGGTTTCTCTCAAGGTTTTTCCTTCATTTTTTTCAATTGGTCAACAGGGACAGGGCTTTATATTTGCTTGTTTTGTTGTTTCTGGAGTATCAGAGTCATGCATAAAGGCTCTGCCGTCCTCTGTAAAGCAGCAGCTCATTTGCATTTAAAGGGACTCAAGCAAAAACGTGTATTGCTCACACCTAAATGTGGCAAATTTGTATATATATTTGCTAACAGATTTATAATATATTACTTATAATATATATTATATATTATAATTTATATATACATCAAATCTGTTTGCAATTTTGAGATGAAACTTCACAGATACCAGAGAATTATTTTACATCTTAATGAATAGGAATGTGTCTGGTCAGTTTTCTTACATCACAGAGGAGCTGTTTTAACATCTTATCTGTGACAAGATGGTGTTGGCAGCTCCTGAGCCTCCAGAGCAGTGGCACGAAAGGTTTAATGCTGGCTAACACATGTCCTGAAGTGTTGGCAGCCCATAAAGAGCAGAATCTGATGTACAGACTTCTTGTCTGACACATGGCAGAGGTGTCTGATTAGTTGTCTTTCCAAGAGCTCTTGGCACTACGACACTGCAGTCAGGATGTTTCGGCTCCCTGTGGACACTGTGGCTGCTTTTGAGTAGAGATCACGCCCTCCTCTGCCCTGTGTGCCCACATCTTCTCATCTTCGGATACACATGCACACATCCGTTCATCAGGGAGGAAACCCAGCTCATGCATTCAAAGATAAGGATCAAGATGTAGGAGAAACAGCAGAAAGAATCTGTGAACTCCTCCCTCCACAAACTCACAGACATATGGGTCTTTGCAGGAATGTTGGCTGCTTCAAAGCATTTTTTTTGACACGTGGTTTGTCTCTCTGTAAGGCAGGCATCAAGAATCTTCTGATAAGCTTGTGAATGAACACTTTATTCAGACTTATTCATGAAATTTGTTATTTATTATTTTTATTATTGTTGTTTTTATTAATACATTAAAATATTTCTTTACATAAAAGTGTAAAAACAAATAATAATAATAATATTTTTTCTTCTATTCTACATATATATATACACACATACAGATTTTTTTCCATCAAATTTTTCTTTTATTTTGTATTTTGAACATAGAAAAACAAGCCGTAGACAAACAGCATAAAGCAAAGTGCATAGATATACATGTAATAACCAATGTACAGGTTGTTAAATAATAGTATTAATATAGCGCTAATAGCAACAACAACAGCGACAACAAATTTCCTTGCTGCCACTACCGCCGTCACCACACCAACACCACCACCCAACTAAGGAGTAAATGACAAAGAAATAAAAAAATAAAAAATAAATGAATATACATACATATACACATACATAGTTACATACATATACATAGAACAAATTCCAAGCCAATGAAGGCAGTAAACCAAATCTATATTAAGGTTAAGTAAGGCTAGAATTAAACCAGTAAAAATAAATAAAGGAATGGTGATAGAAAAATAGAGATAGGTATACCGTGCTGAAAGAGGTCTACGACAAAGAAGACCATTAATTAGAAGCCCAAACAGGGAACCTTAAATTACTATAAGACAATAAAAAGAATAAAAATAAAGAGGGGGGGAAAAAAGAAATAAATAGCAGAATATAGAAAGAGGAAAAGAGGAGAAAAAAAAGACTAAAAATAAATAAATAAAAAGTAATAATAATTAATTATGCGACCTGGAACCAGAGATATCTACCTTTTGATGTCTCCTTGATTCAAATAAGTAAACCTTTTAAGTTTTTCCAAAGTTTGTTCCCAAAGTCTGGTGTTCTCTCTTGCACCATGGATGCGGGCAGTGGACATTTCCAGATACACAATATCAATAAAAGTAAGAACCCAATGATGATAATTGAGTGAATGTGGAGGCTTCCATCTTGTCGCAACTAATTTCTTGGCTGCTGTTAAGCCAGCTAAAAACACTCACTTTTGAGTTGTGTACACATACAGATTTTAAAGCAGATTAATGGTACATGATCATCTTACAATAAAAAATTAAAAATTACCAAATGAAAAATTATGATTGGAATATTAATATACAACAGGTACTAAATAACATAACAGTTTTAATATCACAGACTGGCCATGAACTTTCCTTAATATTATTAAAAGAATCATCTGTGCCAGATATTTGTCAAATACGTAATTTTTTTAATCACAGCCCTCATATTTAGTTTTTATCTCCCTTTATTCCACAGGAGGAGAGGGTTTAAATTACTTCTGCTTCTAGTCAACTCAGTATGCTTGCACACACACGGGCGGGTTAAAGATCTCTGAAAGATGTCTCTGTCGACCAATAGGAGCGAGCATTGGAAACAAAAGCGTTAAGCACTGTCATGAATATGTAAATATATACGACTCAGCAGCCAATGAGAGGCTGTTGGGGGCGTTTCTCTGAGACTCAGCACAGATGTTTGACTGAATGTGGGATTGGGGAGGAAAATGATGGAGTCTTGATACGCTGAGTTTGTGTGTGGATAAGAAAACAGCGCAGGCATTTCCTCCTCTCGACCGGGAAAACCACCGCTGCTGCTTGCCTTCAAACTCCTCAGTGCGGTCGTCGCCGGTATACGTCGGAGTGCCCTAAGGATTTCGGTTTAGCTGGCGCTCTTTGCCCTGGGATAGCCTGTCTGGCTAAGGTTAGCCTAGTCTGCTAACGGAGCTCTATGGGGATATCCATCCGGAGCGGCTCTTTAGCTCGCTAGCGGCTGAATGCAGCCACGCGCCTCCCGCCGCAACGGGCGCGTTCAGCCGCTACTGCTGCTGCTTCATTATTGACCGGGTGAGTGCAGGAATGCGAGATGTTTAGGAAAAATATCACGATAAGGGTGTCTGTGATTGCACGGGATTCATTATTGATTAGTCGGATGGACACTTAAACTGTACGTTATTGCTAGTCCGGCGTTTGTAAAAACACTGTGACCTTAAAATAGGATCTTTAACCAGTAACCTGAGAACAAACACCTTGAAGTGGCTGATGAAGAGGTCAGTTTGACAGCACTGACAGTGTTGCAGTTTTGGATGAGGAGGAGAGTTGTCTTAAGAAGCCTTCAGCAGCAGTCTTGCTTTGATAGAGCTGTATGCTTGAACAGCAACAGTTGTGAGCATAATTAAAATTATAGTTTATAGATGCTCATCATGACTACTTTTAGCACATATTGGATCTTTAATAAATATCATTGCTTGATTTCAGTTTTATTTATAGTAGTATGACTGCATGAAACCAACAAACACTTGACATAAGCTAGTTGTAGCCTGATTGACATTTAGGCAGGAACACGTGAGTAACAGTGGAGTTGTACTGCCACAACTGTGATTATTCTTGTTGTCCGTGTAAATAAAGGTAATGGCAGAGTAATATTAAGTTACCTTCTTTTGCATCAACAATTCTAATAGCCTAAGGTGTTTCTTTGCTGTTTTCAATGCTGTTAAACATTATTTATCAAACTCAAGTATGTCACACTTTGGCTAGAAAAGAGCATTACTCTGCAAATAGTAACTACTTTGATTGGTGTTCTGCAGTCAGCCAACATTATTCATTAGCCTTGGTTTTGAAATTTTTTTTTCTATTAATTTTTAACAAATAAGGTTCAGGTATTCAGCATCAGAAATTCAATAATCAAGTATAAAAATAACATTGCCTGGACTTCACTGTATAAATAAAATGCAGATAATCTTAGTTAAAGCTGGAAACATTGTTTATTGTGCTTTTTTTTTTTTATAATCTCTTAAAGTCCTTTGGAATTTCCACAGTAATACTGTAGGCATTTAAAATGGGCAGTTGATAAACTTTATGATTAAACCTTAATAACTAATGCACCAGTCATCTATTATCCTCCTTAACATCACACATCCTATGATGTATCTATTGACGATACACACGTTATGATGTGGATGCAGAGAGAGATCATATAGTGCAGGGGTGGGTAACAACAGCAAAAACTGATTTCTGATGTTTCAGAAATTCCATGTCTTCAGAATAATTGCAACTGGTCCAGTAGATCTAATCTGCCTGCATTCTGCTGGTGTTATGAAATTTGGTTGCACGGCTAAACAAGTCAGCCAAATCTCTCAAATGTCTCCCGATATCATTGCTTTCCGTTGCTTTTCACTGATACCTGATAAGGATTTTACTGTTGTTGCTATGAATCATTGCTTAAATTCGGAATTTGCAGAGTTTTTGTGCTTGAATACAGAAAAGTGAAATCAAATCTTGACTATTGAATTAATAGATATACTTTAGTGTAACAATCATTATCGCTCAGATCTAACCGGCTCCTCTTTTGTCTCTTTAGGTTTATTGACACATGGAAATGAGGAATATTGGATTACCATGCACTGCTTGTGTTTATTTTGAGGGATTTGCTGTACGGAATGAGCTCTGTGAGCGCTGTCAGTCACTCCGGTGGATTTAACATGTCATGCCATCATTTTGGTCTGAGATCATCCACGCTAATGTTTTGATGGCAAGGGATCTAGGTGTTTTTTTCTTTCCTCTACCTGATTTTAAAACCCCTTAAACATCAATGAAAACACACAAGGCAATTTTGGAAGGATACTTTTGAGAACTTTTCCAAGGAAAGGATTCGTGAGGAGGTGGCGTCAGAGAATAAGACAAACAAACTGTCAGCTCTTTAAATAGGAAAAACCATGGCTTCGGTGTGGAAGAGACTGCAGCGTGTTGGGAAACATGCTTCCAAATTCCAGTTTGTCGCCTCCTACCAGGAACTCATGGTGGAATGCACAAAGAAATGGTGAGTTGTCACTGCTTGCATGTCTTGCGCGTGCCGCTACTCATTTCCAGCCCAGCTTGTGTGTGTGTGTGTGTGTGAGCACCGGCTTCTGGAATGCTGAGTTGGCCTGTGACGTATCTAACAGCGATGATTTATCTGTTCCTTCAGGCGTTTCTGTGTGTAGGGAAAGACAATTTACAGCTATACTATACAAATCTTCTTGTTTATTTTCTCTAATCTCTAACGGTTCAGGAATTGATGTGCATGGTGAGTTGTAGGAGATTGATTCCAATAAAGTCTGAACAGTTCTTTCCATATTTTTGCAGACAAGATGTTACTCAAATGGGATCAGATGAGACCGTAAACATTATTTAGCCTAATACATTTTACAAATTTTCTTGCATGGTATTATATAAATTTGGAAAATATTAACACTTTATTAATTTACTTTATTACTTTTTTTAAACTTATTATACTACTGTGTTTGTTTATATTTAAGTGTGTATAACAAAACTTTTATTATTTTATTCTAATTTGTATCTCCATGTTAAGTCTGTTTAATTAAATGTGTTAATAATTTTGGATAACTCATTTATTTGAATCTTTTTGTTAATTGATATATATATATATATATATACTCAGGCGCCACGGTGGCGTAGTGAGTAGCACGTTCGCCTCACAGCAAGAAGGTCGCTGGTTCGATCCCCGGCTGGGCCAGTTGGCATTTCTGTGTGGTACAGGTAAAGACATGTGGTACAGGTGAATTGGGTAAGCTAAATTGTCCATAGTGTATGTGTGTGAATGAGAATGTATGGATGTGTTTCCCAGAGATGGGTTGTGGCTGGAAGGGCATCCGCTGCGTAAAATAAATGCTGGATAAGTTGGCGGTTCATTCCGCTGTGGTGACCTGGATTAATAAAGGGACTAAGCCGAAAAGAAAATGAATGAATGAATGAATATATACTCTTCATGCTATTTTTATTAATACTCTACTAATGTATTATACTAATTTTAGTATAATTTTAATTTAGATTTATTAATGCTTTTTTAAGCTATTTTATGGACCTCTTAGTGCTATATTCTGTCCCCCAGTTTTGAAATCCCCTTTTCTAGACAACAGTATGAAATGTGATGTGGGTAGTGAGGCACATTCACATAATTGATTTTGCCTTTAGGTCTTTTAATATTCAAGGGAAATACTGTATATCCTCTCTAGATGCATTTAAGGGTGCTTTCACACTTGGTCTGAATGCCTGGTCCGAACCCAAGTTCAATTGTCCATCCTTGTCAATTGTCATGGTCTTTTTTCCTTCTGAACCCTGGTACGCTTGCATCATCAAGCTGCTGTTTTGTGTACAGCTGTTTCTAGGTGATGGCAACGAAAGCAAAGCGTCAAAACCAAAATACAGAGAGGCACTTGCCTCTATCTGCCACAAAAAAAAAACATTAAAAACATTCAGAACATCACACAATGTCTGCAGAAGTTGTTTTTGGTGTATACTATCAGACATTATCACTGTTTGCACTGGGTCAGTTCCTCTTGTCGCCAAGGTAGGTGTTACACAGACATACAGACACGAATGAACGTTATAAAAACTAAAGTTTATTGTACAGTTGGGGGTTCACTTCCATTATTTTGTACGATTGCATTCATATCAAAAGTGAACTGTACCAGAGTTCGCGCAAACCGTACCCCAGACCATCTCTTTCAGGTGGACTTGGGTACGGTTCACGGGTGCATATCGGAGTTCAGAAAACAGCATTCACACTAGCTAAACGTACCATACTCTGACGTCAAACGTACCCAGGTGCAGACCATAAGTGCTAGTGTGAAAGCTCCCTAAACGTCAGCAAGAAATGAAAGTTCAACCTATGTCTATTTTCTAAATGCACGATATTCATAATATTGTAAGCAAATTATTTGAGTACTATATTTATTTATTTTCTTTCATTCCTGATAAAAAATATTAAGTAGAATAAAAAAAAGGATGTGAAATCATGACATTTGACCTACTGTACACTTTTCTTCATGATTCACTTGGATTTACATCACGATACAGAAAAAAAATCTCTCTACAGTTTTAAACCTTTGAGTTGAGTTACACTGTATTGTACTTTTCAGGAAATTTGTCTTTGACTACAAAAGGGTCTTAGCCTAGATTATTTGGTTCTATTCTTGCTGCAAGTCTTCACATAGGAATGCTGCTCAGAGGTTAAGGTCAGGTTGTGGATAGTTCTCTATTAGAGGTCAAGCATGGAGCAGTTTTGTTAAATTTCTCAAGTTTTCTTTGAGAATGTTGCCTCTGGACTGTTGGCAGTTTCTAGCGTTTTCCAGTTTAGTTCATTCAGTTTTGGCAGTTGGCAACACATTCATTTTCTCCACAAGGGAATAATAACTCATATTTACTCAACTCAAGTCAGAAGAGTTCAGGTGCAGCAGGATCATTTCTGGGCCCTGGAGGCATGTGTCTAATTGAGTGTTTTACTCTCGGGTTTGACGAAAACACACCCCTGAGGTGTTTCAGATGTGAATGTGTCAGATAATGGTATGGTAGAAATGCGCTAATGTGGATTGCTAAGGGCACTGGCTGAGAACAAAATGTCTTTTTGTGGAAAACAGTATTTCTTAATCAAGTTTTAAGACCAGAAAACATTCCCTCTCCCCTTTGTATGTGTGTTTTGAATTCACATACTGTTGTTTTCGTGATGATGTGTGGACCAATGCAGAGTCAGTGCTGATGAAAGAGCATTATTCGCTTTCTGACAAGAAGCTCAAAGGCATTTGTATGGGGAGATGTTTGTGCCTCTGCTGTTCGCGTGTGTGTGTGTGAGACGGCTACATGATCTCTGTGCTTTGTGGTTAGTCTGTCCCATGTGCTATTGTTCTGATGCAAAGTTTCCCACATTTGGCTCGAAGTGGAAACAGCTCTCCAGGCTTGAGTAAAAACTCAATTTCTACACTTTTTACGTAGAAAAAAAAACCCCTCAAGTATTTGTTCTGGAATGCAGTGGTGAAGAAAATGTGTGCGTGGGAGGAATGAACGGATGTGTGATTCAGCAATTGACTAAATAAAGAGATCATTTTTACTTTAAACTTTAAATTTCTGCTTCCGACATTGATAATGTTGATTGGAGAGTATATAAAGTTATGAAAAAACAATGTGGCAGTGCAGTAGATTCTCAGAAAAAAAATTCTCTTGACCACATTGGATTTCACTTGAGCTGAAATCTAAGATTTGTGCACAAATTCGCCAATTTGGATGGAAACATTACTATTGACATTTAATCTTTCAATCATTGATATCTGATGTCCATCTGGTGGTGACTAGCCAACATTATGACACAAGAGCTCCATCAGACACATACTGCAGGAGTAGCGTCCAGTTAGGCCTCAACCAACACCTTGGGCAGGGCTCCAGAACATGCTGCTAGGATACGGGACACGCCACGGCCTGCTTAGGTATCCCCGCCTGTTGATTCAGTGCCTTCTAGAATGTTGGCCTTTGCAGTTCTCTTGTCCCTTGGCAACATCAAATGTTTATTAGTTGAAGCTCTGTTGTGTAATCCTGACGATTCCCACGCCTCTATAGGGCGACACAGTGGTGTTTTATTACTGTGGAGAATTGCAGCAGTAATGCATAAAATGGTGTTGACTATTTTAAAGGGATAGTTCGTCCTTATTTAACAATTCACTTTGGCTTTTGAAGTATTATATCTACTATAGCTGGGCGATTTGGCCTAAAATCAAAATCTCGATGAATTGAAAATTTTTACTTGATTACGGTTAATGAATGTTTATTTATTGTATTTTTTTGCCCTCATAGATAACTGACTGGTTTTGTACAGTAAATAAGCTCTTATTCATCCAGATTTTCCAAGTTCCATGATATTTTGTGCTAATGGCTACTTTCAGATTTATGAATGATTTCACAGTTCTGTTCCCATTTTCCATATCACAAAAAATTTATAAGACTTTACTTTGGGAATGTGGTTCCTTTATAAAAAGATTTTAGTATCAAAAGAAACCCCTGCTGTCCAGTATTGCAGCTGTGAAATGTAGCTGCTTTAAATTGTTGGCCCTGGCTGACAGCTGCTTTTGCTTTCAGGCTCAGTGCCACAGGTCAGTCTGACTGGAATGAGGAAGGGAAATCCTTCAAAGTGCTATGGCGGCCAAACCTCTACCCAGACCTTTAAAATCCCAGCATGCTTCATGTGGGATTTCACTTATCTTTAAGCCCAGCATTATGCATATTAGGACTGCCAAGAATCTCATCTTCATTGATGAATTATATTTGACCCAGGAGCATGTTGACATTGGGCCCTTATGAATTTACAGTTATGGTATATAAAAATGACACCATGAGCTACAGCACTCACCGTAGTTTTAGTTTACATCTTTAAATGTTTTAAAAGATAGATAAACCTCAAACCCGAGATAACTACACTTTTTTCTATTGTTTTTTTTTTCTTTCTTTTTTTTTGAGAGGTGGAGAATAGAAGGAGATGATGGAAAAGGGACAGAGAAAGAGAGGGAATGTGGCTTAAAGTGCGAAATACTTTTACAATCTGTCAGTAGAATAGGCACGGGACCATAACTGTTTTCAAGGTTTAGCACAGTTTGGAAAAGTTTTAAAATTCTTTTTTGTTACACCGTTCCACAGGTATATGTAAGGGTTTTAAAAATATTTTTATACATGTTGACTATATATTTTTTTTATTTAGGGCCAGTAGCATTGACATCAAAAGCTACTGGTCAGCAAACAAATCACTTATGTACATGTATGACAAGCATGCTATGGACTTGAACAGTGCAGTATTTTGTTCAATGGGAATTTTAATTTTTTTATTTTATTGTTATTATTATTTTTTTTAAATGAAACTTTTAAAAAGAACTTATTTTAGAGTAGTAGTCACGATACTGGATTTTTTACTATCCTTTTTGGTGTGATGTGACTCCATTGGTTCTCCTGTCCTCAGGCGCAAGGTTCATCAGCCCAGTTCAGCACAGCTGTGATTCAGGGTGCTAAATTGGGCTTTGATTATATGTTACTTATCAGAGTGAATAAAAAAACAAACAATGCAGGACATCTGTTCTGTGTCATGTGCTTCTGGGAAAAGAAGTTTAGCTAAATGGAGCACATACTGAATATACATGCTGTCAGTATTGAATTTTTCTTTTCCAGTTTTGTTGTGCTTTTACATCCATTTTTTTAGAAAGTGTAATTTCTCTTAGATTTCTTGGTTTAGATTTTTTGACAGGGACTGTTTGATGGCCCTGGTCAGTCATGTTTTGTCCTTTCAAAATCACCTGTATGCTCACAATGGGCTTAATTTATTAAACGCAACAATAATGATTATTTTTTTGTGTGTGTGTGTAAATCCTTTATAAAGTTGCTCTGTTATAACTTTTCAGATTCATGGAAGTGTTTGCATTTTCTAAATGTTAGTTGTGTTAGTTGTAGTTTGTGAACGAACTACATTATGAACGAACAAACTTAATATTTCACAAGTTATTTATAGTAGCTGAGAGTTAAAAACTACAAATTTAGATAAACCATATAGCAGTTGAGACTCACTTTTTTGTTTTAAAAAACTACTTGCTACGACGCTACTTGCTGCCCAATCCTGCGATCGTTGGACAGGAAAGGATCATTTAGCTGGTTGTTGTATTTTTAAAATTCATTTAGCTGGTTATTGTATTTTTATATTCAGATAAATTCACACGGGCAGCTGATGAAGATTGTATAAACTGCCATTATGTAAATTAGTTTCAGACCTAAGTCTGTTAGGAAGTAGAATGGAATTATTGACATTGTTTCAGATAATTTTGAATGTGATCTTACTTTTTGGAAAACAATAAATAACACCATGCAATTTAGAATGATTCAGACAGTATTCGTTTACATCTGCTGTGTTTCTGTGCTTTAGATGTGTTTTTGAACTTGTAATTAAAATTGATATATTTGTGATTATTGTTATTTCACATGTTGTGTATTTCTGCCTTAGTTGTATAAGCTACTAAATGTCTTAAAATTACATCAGAATTATAAAGAATTGATCAGTGAGTTTGAGCTTTGAAACGTTACAGACATTTTACATTTACAGACAGCTATTTTAAACACACTAAATGTGTTACCCTGAAAAATTATATATATATATATATATAT
>CAIGQQ010034504.1:2124394-2142238 GCA_903798035.1 Danio albolineatus | reverse complement strand
ATACCGAATCTGTGTGTGCAGAATTCTGCAGATATTTTAGCCCATCATTGATTCAGTTTTTTTACTTGTGTAAATGTCTGTAAATTTATATTTATTGAGTTTTTAAATTAATATCACGAATATTACTAATATTAAAATAATCATATGATTTATTTACAATACAGTTTGTAAAGTACTGTTTTCTCTTTAAGTAGATATTTCATATGAGATACTTGCTTTGTTTACCAAATAAAGTGGATTTAATTGGATTCGCATTGTAAACATTAAATAAAAGTTAAAAAGTTATTTTTTAAACAATCTTTTTACATTTAACAAAATTCTGCACAGAAATAGCAAAAATGTCAGCAGATTCCGTCTCGCCCTAGTAATAAGTAATTCTGTCTGTGCTCCCAGAGCGGTTTAGCACCTCCAAAAGCCAACACGCGTTCATTGCCTTTCGTCTTCTAAGGCGCAAGTACTTTATTATATAAGGAAAAAGGCCCACAGTGGCTTCTCCTAGCGCAACAAATTTAATTTTTGTTTTTGATATTAGGCGCCAGTTTATAAAGAAGTGATGATTTTGTACTCTTAGAGTCATTGGATAGAAACAGGGCTTTATTCGCATATGTTTCATGCAATATTCCAGTTTAAGCATTTTTATTATATTTGGATGAAAACTAAACGTAGATGCTTAACATTTTTAACATGTGCTTTGATTGTAAATGTAAATAATCTTGTGATGAATGATATATTATTCTTCTGATGTAGTTGATAGAGCCTAATTGCATTGATCCAGAATGTTCATTCAATAATTTGATTAGCACATCTCTGTAAGTTTTCCATCAGCCCCTTGGCCCTTGCTTTATGTGGTTGTGAGGAAATGACTGATGTTGTGTAGGAGGCTGTGAAGATGCAGATCTGTGTGTGTTTGTGTGTATAAGTGTGTGATTACTCATGCTGCCGACTGAGGGTTTAATAAGGTCATGTAAGAGATCAGGGAGTCAGAGGGGAGTCATGATGTATAGCTTAGCTTTCATTGATCAATGAACCTCACAGACAGCAGATCTGTATTTCTCTTTCGCTCTGTGCATTTGGGTTTGGATTCATGTCATCTGAAGGCAGTCTGGCCTTATAATGTAGGATTCATGGCTTTATGCATGTTTTAGTAAGTGGAGTCTAAGCTCTTTTATGTGCCTCATGACACTGGGTGTGTATGTTATGTTTGTGTACTGTCTCAAATTAGAGACTTTTCTTGCTAGCAAGACCAGATACGAGGAGATTTTGCAGCAACTTAAAAAAAGACTTGGAGTAAATCATTAGTATTGTATGGATCATATTCTGCTTTATTTTCCACTTAATCTGTGTTAATCATGGTGTCTTGAATTACAAGATTTTAATCATTTCTTTTCACATATCTAAATATCTTCTTCCTTTTAGATTTTGAGAATAGGCCTGTCTGTTTTATGATAATGTGGAGACTCAATGTGGATAATGTGGAGTGCTTTTGATAGCATTTTATGTTTCATTTTTTTCTTGGTTCTTTTGTTTCAAACCAAACAAGAAAATAATGTTCAACCTGGCTTGCTTTGCACTTACCATTTTTATATCGAACCAAAAGATAAAACCAAAAAAGTAATCTGACATCGTTTTAGATGTTTAGTAATTCTGCAGAACATGTGTCATATTTTGTCAAAGGTTGATTTATTTCTCCATCACACACAACAATTTGCTGGAATAAGGTTGGAATTACGCATGGGCCGGTATAATATTCTGACGATATGATAACCTTGGATAAAAATATCACTGTTTCATGGTATTGTGGTTATTGCTCTAAAATATATTCTTTTTATACGTCTGGGTAAAAAAACAACAACCTTTTTCCAATTTAACACAATACATTTCAATTTGAGAAACATTTAAAATATTTTGGAACAGCAAACAAGTCAGGCTAAATAATTCAAATCAATCAGTGACTTCTGCTGCCTTCATTAGTTTAAAAAACGCTAATTTCTTTACTATTTAAAAACGGCATATTTTCTGCTGGAGATAAATAAAACAAATAAAAACATAAATAAAAATCTAACACACACCTTAGGAATGGTAACTTTCTGTAACTAACTGCACTAATAGAGTCGAGTCACTCCAGAGTTTGTTTCAGTCTAACCAAACTTGTGAAGTGTGAAAAAAAAAAATTAAAATTGATGACTTGTTCAGTGGTGTTGAAAAATATATGCCTTACCGTAATGTTGTGTTAGAGTTGTTAATAAAGGTGTTTTTAAATGTGATGATTTTAAAAATGATGATTTTGGTCAAATTGTTTATTGGTGTAGGCACATTCCTTTTTTGTTGGCATGAGTCTTTTCTCTTTTCCCACTCCATTCTTGCTCAGTTAATGATTGTGACTGATTGCAGTTTTTCATAATGACTTCAATAAAAGAGGTTTTATTGCTGGTGAAGTTAAGGGACTGTTTCCATTACGATATTGTGGGGAGAGAAGTGTGTCTGTGTGAAAGATGAGGGACTTCAGGCAAACACAATGCTACTTTTAGATGAAATTACATATTTTTTAAATGAGTTGAGTGTGATTAAATCTGAGGAACATTTCTTCTGAAGCATTTAGAAGGGCCTTGATGGCACAGATGGAAATCTGTTCAAGTGGTCGGTGTAGCCTTAAAAATTTAAAGGCAACAGATGGCAAAAGATTCATATCTTTCAGGCTAAAATGAACCGTTAAAATATAATTTTAAAAGCTGATGGCTTTATCATTCATGCTGAATCTTAACGACAGAGCAGCTATTCCTATTTCCAACACAATCTCATGGCAATTTGTAAATTTTTGATTTAGTGGCTAATTTGTACAATTAAGTACAATTTGCTGATTGACCAATGATGATTGGGTTTAGGGGTGGGGTTGGGTGCCTCGCCTCCTTTTTAGAAATCGTACGACTCATTTTCGTATGACTCTCTCGTACGAATTTGTAAGAATTTACCGCTAAACTGACAAAATATAAAAAAAATAGTTACAATTCCTCGTGAGGTCAGGCTGCTTGATTAATGAAATATTGAAATCATCTGTTCCCAGGGATGGGTTGCGGCTGGAAGGGCATCCGCTGCGTAAAAATATGCTGGATAAGTTGGCGGTTGATTCCGCTGTGGCGACCCCGAATTAATAAAGGGACTAAGCCGACAAGAAAATGAATGAATGAATGAAATCATCTGATATATATATGAATCAGTCACAAATAGGACCAATGAGATTTCAAAATAATTTTTATTTAATGCCAATGTATATATAAAATGATCACCTGAAAATATTTTCTTATAAAATGTAATGACATCCTACTATGAATAGCACTGTTTCTTTCAAGTAGATGGCTTTTCTTTACGTGTGAACCACGAGCATTTCAAGTCTGATATGTTTTCTCTCCCTCTTTCACTGTATTCTACTAAATAATTTAAAAGCAGGCCTGCACAGATAGCCGAATCAATAAGCTTCTCGTCTGAATCTTTCTCTCTCTCAGAGGTATTGTGTGGCAGAACTGTATTGTGTGTTGCTGATCTCCTGTTTCAAGCTCTTTAGCGTGTTAATCTTAATATCACTCTGTTCCACTTGCTGCTCTCTCTTTGTTTTTCTCTCCCCCTTCACTCAGATGTTCAGACGGGGGTTTTCTGATTGACAGCATCACTGTGTGTTTTTGTCACACATGTTCTTCCCTTTTTATTGATGGAGCCATTTATAGCTTGGTGATGGTTGCGGAAGGCTTTTCCCTCATCTGTATTATTATTTTTCTGTCCATCCGCTCTGAGTCAGGATGTGGTTCAGTCTATCCACTCCTCCTTTCGTGGCGTCTCATCCCTTCCTTTCCCTCCCTTTCCCTGTGGAGGGAGTAATGGCATCTGTAAGGTCACAGATTGGTAGAGCATCTCTCCATAAATGCCTTTTTATGAATGTGATCCATAAATATCTGATTTTGTTTTTACAAACACACAAACCCAAATGAATTATTTGTTATAAACCTTAACCTTTTACACCCTCCCTAGAGCCAAAGTAATAATACTAATTTGTAAACTGCAAACCATTCAATGTGTCACTGTATTAAAATTTTAGTGCCAATACTGGTAGTATTACCTAGTTTTCGGTACCAGTTTCAATGGTTTATTTTATGTAACTTCTAGAAAAATTGCAAATGCACTGAAAAAAATGGTTCATTGGCTGCAAACAATTGGATTTAAACAAACTAAGTTGAACATTACTAAATGGAATTTGTTTGTTTAAATTTAGCCCATATAAATTGTTTGCAACGAGTTTTCATTTTTTATTTTTTTAGTGTGAAGTGATTGAAATTATTGAATAATGCTTTTTAGTAGGGATGCTTCGATCAACCGGCCGTAAATCGGAATCTGCCAATATTCACATTTCAGGACACGATCAGTACTTGCTGATCTGGCAGATCTCATAAACTAATCGCAAGTGTTTGAGTTTACAAGCAGAGGAAGACATGTGAGAAACACATGAGGAGGTAAATGATGTGTGGAGGCGATCACTGCGCTCACGTCACTGCAGCTAAAATGGATACAGATGTGGTGCGACCTCTGTTTACAGTCTATTAGCGCAACTCACGTGAGTGATGCTCTCTTAATTGTAGCCAATGTATATCCAGTGTTTTGAGCTGCTGGGACACGAGCGGACCGATCGCCCCTATCTGGTATCTCATCCAACCCATATGACCTCTTTTGGAAGTCTCCCGCATATTCATACCTGCTTCATGACGGTTGTAAATTACAGGAAAAATTACAGATAAAATACAGAAATAATGGCGTAGAAAGTGAATGAGTAAGAGAGAACAGAGGAACAGTGATGTTCTAAGCATTACAGGTGTTGGGTTAAATGAGAAGAGCTGTAAAGATGCTCGTCGAGCAGCTATGACGCCCCATTCACAAGGGGCGTCAGTGTCAACGCTTTCCATTCACTGTGAATGGGTGACGTCAGGATGTGCCGAACTGCATTGTGGATCCGTCGGCGCCGCTTCAGTGGCGTTGCTCGCTGCAGGAGTTGGGACATTCTCAACTTTTCAAGCGCCAACAGAAGCGTCAGCCAATCAGATTGCTGTATGCAAATACATCAGCTCAGACAGTAGCCGATTGTTGACTAATTTCATTGGCTGACGCTGCTACGACGGTCACGTCAGCCTCAACTTCAGACACGCCCTCTGTCAAGCGTTGATGCTGAAGCCTCGTGTGAATGGGGCGTGATACTCCTCGGAGCTGCAGTCATTGTGCTGCTATCAATAGTTGGAGATTAGCAAACTATTAGAATGACCTGTCATATATTTTGACCTTTTTATATAAGAACTGAAATTTCTGTGTTTTTTACACTAATGCAAGTTCACTAAACCTGGCTGAAATTATTAGGGAAATAAAAAACTTAAATTAAAACTTGAATGTTTAATAATATAACATATTTTGTAATATAACTTATATTGTAATATACTTAATAAACCGTAGTTAAAGTCCTGCTTCCTTTTAGTAAAGAAGTGATGGATTTATAGGTGTGCATTTTAATTTCTTATGCATTAAATATGCACTCCAAACTTTTTTGACTGAGACATGTCAAATTGTTCTTCCATAATATGCATTGTTTCCTAATTGGTTTGTTAAAAATTTGATTTATCTATTATTTTCTGTAAAGCTGTATCTGACCATGACATGCCCAAACTAAATGGTTATAAGAGACATGTTTAAGGGATTATATGCAGCATCCATCATTTATATCCTTCAGAGATATCCACTTAAGTATCATACTTATAGGGAAAATGTGCTTTATGCATTACAAAGCTTGAAGCATCAGAATCTATACTTGTTATCGGTAGATGACCATGCCAAGGAATTGGTACTTGGTATCGGCTGCAAAAATTCTGATCAGAGCACCCCTACTTCTTAGTTTTGTTGAATTAATAAGATTGAACAAGTATAGAGTCCTGTTACACTCATCAGCACCTAATGCACATCGTTATTTTTTTTTAGATTATTTTTGTTGGGTCCCATTCATTGCTATGGATTTCAACCTATTAAACAACACAATTAGAGATTTAGTCCATTATTTTAACACCGTTTTCATTCTTGAAATTATAAATGCAACAACCAAAAGCAAAGAGTTTGTAATTGTGCTTAGTTCAATGCTGTGTTTAGTTAGCCGCATCAATTGTTTCATCCTTCACTGCTACCAGCAACGAGCTTTATAAAGCAGCAAACTGATGTGCCCTTCTGGTACATCCTATGACTCTCACCCTACCTATCAAGATACTGCTGTCTAGCTTCCGGACATATTTTTATATTTAAAACAAAATGACTGCTATAAATCTTTTCATTTCTAAAATATGGATATTGCCTTTTTGATAATCATTGCAGTATTACTAAACAAAATATTGAAATACTCACGTGTCGATATATTGTTATATCATATGCCACAGCTATATCACACTGTAGCCCAAGACCAGTTTCTTACTGAAGCAAAGCAGGCCTGAGCCTGGTCAGTAGCTGCATGGGAGACCACATGGGAAATCTAGGTTTCTGTTGGAAATGGTGTTAGTGAGGCCAGCAGTGGCGCTCAACCTGCAGTCGAGTCCTAATGCCCCAGTAAAAGTGAAGGGGACACTTTACTGTCAGTGGACGCCGTCTTTCGGATGAAACGTTAAACTGAGATTCTGTGGTCATTAAAAATCCCATGGCACTTTTCTTGAAGAGTAAGGATGTAACCCCGGTGTCCAGACTAAATTCCCTCTTACACATCATGGCCTCTCAATCATCCCCATCCACCGCAATTGGCTCCATCACTGTCTCTCCATCGCTGGTGTGTGGTGAGCGCACTGACAATGTTGTCCTGTGGCTGTCATCGCATCATCCAAGTGGATGCTGCGCAATGGTGATGGTGTGTAGAGACCCCTGCATAATTTTGAAGCGCTTTGGGTGTATGGCCGTACAAGATAAATGCTCTATATAAATGCATATTACATTGCGTTACATTACATATACTGGTGTAGCTGTGCTTCTGGTGCCCAGTGAAACATTTTCTCTTGAGTTTGCCATGTGTGTCTGTCTGTGTTCCCCCTCTACCCTGCTCCACTTCCTGCTGATAACATCTCATGCTGTGCCATGACCCACTTTGTTACTCCCTTTTGCTTTATTTAAGTCAATCTTCAAATCTACAACTTTTGTTTTGCTGTAATCAGAAGTGTAAATGGCGTCTTGGTGTAAATTGCCCCCCAGAGACAATTAGTGTGTTGTGTTGTATTTTAACGAGGTAAAATACCTTGGTTTTTTTGTTGTTGTTTTTTTTTGTCTTTTTTCAAGAATGTTTGGTAAAGGCCCTAAAAACGTTCTCTCTCACACCCACAACATTTTCCACTGTTGTTTATGTGGCCTTTGTCTATTAATGAATGTTTGAGATCTATATTTACTAGCTAAACAGAACACATTCAGATCCAAGGTTTGTGGTCTGTAAGATAAAAAAATTGTACTTTTTATGAGCAATGGTAAATTTAGTTAATAAAGTCACCATAATATATATATTTTAAAAATGTATTCATCAAAGGATGATGAATAAATAAGAAAAATGACTTCAGTAATGGGTTTTACAAAATCAGCTTTCCCATATATAAATTAGAATAAAAATATAAAAATGTACACATTTTGCTTAAATTGATTTAAGATTGTGAAAAATATTTCACCGTGTTTTAATATGTCAACAACAAATGAAACACGTTTTTTTCTTTTTCCATAAATCAGCATTTTTAACTTCTATATAGGTGATGGGTGATTCCCTCAGGACATTTCATAGTGATTCAGACAAGTCCAACTAAATGTGTATTTAGAGTTACCTTTAGGTCACGATTAACTTTCTTTTTGTATTAGGATGGTTGTAGAGTTTTTATAGAGTAATTAAGTATCGTGAACTTGCCATATGTCTGATAATAGTAATAATATTAATTTCTTACAATTATAAAAGAATTATATTATATTATTATATATAATTATAATTATATATATAATAATTATATATAATTATAATTTCTTATAATTATATCTACTTTTCTGGACACTCAAAGTGCTTTACACGTTTTTGAGGGGAATCTCCTCATCCACCACCAGTGTGCTGCATCCACCTGGATGACGTGACTGCAGCCATATTGTGCCAGACTGCACACCACACACCAGCTGATTGGTGGAGAGGAGACAGAGTGATGAAGCCAATTATCATATGGGGATGGTTAGGAAGCTATAATGGTTGAGGCCAGTAGGCAATTTTGACTAGGATGCTGGGGTTAAACCCCCTACTCTTTTTCGAAAGGACATCCCGGGATTTTTATTGCCCACAGAGAGTCAGGACCTCGGTTAAACGTCTCATCTAAAAGTCGGCTCTCATGGAGCAGTATAGAGTCCTTGTCAATATACTGGGGTGTTAGGACCCACACAGACCGCAGGATAAACACCTCCCTCTGGTCTCACTGACACCACTTCCGGCAGCAACCTAGCTTTTCCATGTGGTCTCCCATCCAGGTACTGACCGGGCACAGCCCTGCTTAGCTTTAGTGAGCAACCATGTGAGAGTTGCAGAGAGCTAGCTGCCGGCAATGCCAATAATAATCGACACAGAATGCCAATACTGAACTATAAGACCATTTTATTTTAAAGGATTTTGTAGAGGACGGTAGTTATTAAAATTGACTTTAAAAATTGCAGCCTAAAGACCTTGTGGTCTTTTCAGGTAAGGTAAATCTCAATGTATCAAGAACTGCATGATCCACAGCCACAAATCTAAGCTAAAACAACTGAGTGACTTTAAGGATCCGTGTGGTAAATGTCTGAGAAACAAAGTGTACTCTAGGGAGCACAGAGTGCAGATATAACATGCAAGAAATGAACCAGCAAATGAGTTCCAGGTGTGGTTGTTTCTGTGTCTGGCAGGATGCTGATGGGTTTGCTGCAGGAAACGCATTGAAACAATGGCGATACTGAGATGCAGTTCTGCTAAACATGAGCTGTTTGTGTTTAGAGTTCAAAGTGGTTGCAGTGATTGCGAAGTGCAGTCATTTTCTCTCACTGTGTTGGTTGTAGAAAGGCAAATATATAGTGTATGTCTTTGGACTGTGGGGGAAAGCGGAGCACCCGGAGGAAACCCACGCGAATATGGGGGAGAACATGAAAACTCCACACAGAAATGTCAACTGGTCCAGCCGGCACTCGAATTACCCATAATTGCCAAAAAAACTTGTGTGTGTCATGAACATCTAAAATTGCTTATATTGTTGTCGTTTTATCTAAGGATTTGTTTGTGCCAAGGGCAGAAAATCATGAAAAAAATCAAAAAATAATTTCTTTTAATTAAATTAACTAGCATAAAGTGTTACAGTACACATCTTATTCTAATTTGATTACACTAAATGATATTTTAATAATCAATTTCCTATATTTAGTGATTGAAGCGTGCTTATTTAAATGTGATGTTCTCTTTCATCAGTTTCAATGTTAAGAAGGTAAACAATATATATAAATTATGTGAAGTGAGATAAAAATAAAAAGTGCCACAGGCTTTATGGTTTATTTGTATCAAAATGGACATGGCAATTAGTATAAAATTGTTCAAATTGTTTGTTTATACATAAACACTAGGTATTAAAGTTTGAGGACAAACTTTATGGTGGCTTAAGAAAGCCAGTTGGAAGTAGTTTATTTAGTTTGAAAAAGTATCAAGTTGGCTAAAAGAATGTTTAAAATTCCTGCAGTCAACAATGTGACCACTTTAAATACAGCAACAAGCCAGTAAAAAGCTTAATCCTTGTGTCTGTGGTTGGTTGAACCTTTTTCAGGTTTGAGGCTGTACAATAGCTTGATTCTAGCATGAATTATCATGATTCTAGCATGAAAATTGTTCTAATTGTTCATTTATACATTCATTCATTGATTCATTTTCCTTTGGGTCAGTCCCAATGGAATGAACCGCCAGCTTATCCAGCATATGTTTTACACAATGGATGTCCTTCCAGCTGCAACCCAGTTCTGGGAAACACCCAACACTCTCATTCACACAGACATACACTAAGGCCAATTTAGTTTAATCACCTATACTGCATGCCTTTGGACTGTGGGGTAAACCAGAGCACTCAGAGGAAACCCACGCAAACAGAACATGCAAACTCTACACAGAAACGCCAACTGCTCCAGCTGGGATCTGAACCACCGACCTTCTTACTGTAAGGTGACAGAGGCCAACGTTTCGCCCTTGTTTATACATAAAAAAAATATATAAAAGTGTGCGTGTGTGTTTCATTTGAGCTTGCATATTGCTTCTGGGACCTTAGCCCATGTATTGATTAGCCTTTTCCTATGTTTTAAAAAGCACTTTATTCTTCTTGGCAGATCTGAATGTTACACAATCCTGTTCTCCTTCAATCTGCTTTTAAAATTTGCTGCTTCAGTGTACATTTGAAAGCCACGAGACCAGCATTATTCTAAAGAGGAAACATCATGCTGTTTGGCAAAACTTTGATAAGATCATGTGCAGAGGGTGCTGCAAAAGAGCATGTCAACTAGCCTAGAGCAAACACGCATGAAGAAGAAGATGAGATGGGAATAAACAGAAAAAGAGAATAAATGGGTAATTTTTCTGAGCAGGACATGACTGAAACCAGATTGTCTTCACTGCTCCATATCACACACAGCATGATGCCGTAGGGCACGAGGGAGTTATGTGTGTGTGTGTGTGTGTGTCTTCTCATAATGTAGACACAATGGAGCTTCTGTGTATGGTTTCTCTACAATGCTCTTTCACTTGTCTGCAGACACACTTTTTAGCTTTGTCATTAGTTAAAATTCCATATCAGTGGTAATTCTCAGCAGAAAATGCTTTTTGGGAACATTTCTCTGTTCCTGGTCTCGTAATCTGAAATAATCCCGACACGCAGCAGGAGTTACTTTAGAGGGTTAGAGATCAGCCTCCTGTCTGCTCCATCGTGGGTTTCATGAGCACAGTGATGTTATAAAAATCAGACTCGCTCGGCACACATACATGAACACACACCTGGCAGATTGCGGTCAAGCTTCTTACTGCTGGTAATCCAATTCAACTCACGAATCCTGGATCCTGTGTGTGCGTGCACTCATTCTCTCACATTCCAGTTTAGCTATGCTGAAACCATTTTCTCCTTCTCCAAAAGTACATTTAGCTTTTACTTTGTGTCTGTCTGTGAGTGTACTTTTTCAGATTGATGTGTATTAAGAATGTTGTCCTGTAAGGTGTACTTGTGCTTTAGTTTGAGGGATGAATATAGCATACTGTACGTGTTTGCTTTGGTAGTTATTATTGTTAGAATGCATATCAAAAAGCAAAAAGGGTGTTTTTTGTTTGGTTAGGCTGTTTGTGTGTGATATGGCTGATTTGATTTGTGGCATCAGCTGGACTTTGAGCTCTTATCAAAGGAAGGCTGGTCAGCATCTTTCTCTCTTATTTCTCGTCTGATGTTATTCTCTGCTCTCTTAATTGACCCTTGAGGGATTCGGACTCTATTCTGTGGTGGTTTTTGCACCGTAGAGATGAAAATCGAGGCTCTGTTGCGTTTTGTGCTTGTTTAATAAATTAGTAGTGTTTATTACTACTGGTTATTTCATTTATTTATTTTTTCATCTTTTGTTCTTTTTTTTTTAGGCAACCGGACAAGTTAGTCGTAGTTTGGACTCGCAGGAGCCGAAGGAAATCTTCCAAGGTGTGTCATTTTTATTTAATTATATTCAAATAAACAGTTGATAAAAGTATGTTTGGTTTTGCTAGTCCAATTAGTTCTCTTAGACAAAATGCTCACGGTGTCCTGCTTGTGCCACTTTTAAAGTTCTTGCACAATAAGAATGAACTATCTGAACACTTAATGATTAATAAACACTAATTAATAATCATACTACTTAAAATAAATGTGAAATGGTCATTTAATTAATGTTTGCTTCAGAACGTTTGTGCATCTGTGCAATCTAGTTCTAATATATATTTTTAAGGATCTGTGCAACATTTTTAGGAGTGTTTGTTCTAATAAAAATATTACTGACATTATCACAAATTTAGGAGAACAGACTTTTTTTTTAAATTAAAAATACTGTACTGTATACATCAGCGGTGCTCAACCCTGTTTCTGGAGAGCCACCCTCCTGCAGATTTCAGTTGCAACCCTGATCAAACACACCTGAACCAATTAATTAGGACCTGAACAGCACTTGATAATTACATGCAGGTGTGTTTGATATGGGTTGCAACTGAAATCTGCAGGAGGGTGGCTCTCCAGGAACAGGGTTGAGCATCCCTGGTATACATATTAAGGAATGTAATTATTAAATATTGGGATAAAATGATGAAAACCTGAGCACAATATTTATCTTTTGGTTGTAAGTGCATAATGCTAGATATTGCGTAAAACTCCATTTGAATTATTTGCTTTACCTAAACATATTGTCACAAATTTGATATCCAATATCTCAATATATCAATGCATTAACGCATGTAGGCATGGGACGTTAACCGTTTTCAAGGTATACCGCGGATTAGAAAAGTCAATTTTCATACCGCCAAAATTTTCTGCTATACCGTTCCTAAGGTATGAGTAAGATTTTTTTATTTACATTTTTTTTGTTAGTTTTTTGGTGTAAATTTGAAAGACATCTGGGTTTTTGAAACAAATGTAGACAGCAGAAGTCAATGATTCCCTTGAATTATTTAGCTTGACTTGTTTACTGCTCCAAAATACTTTAAATGTTTCTCAAAATAAAATATATTGATATTTTTATCCAAGTTTATCATACCCTCAAAATCTTATACCGGCCCATGCCTAATCGCACGCTGTTCATAAATGAACATACTTTCACTTAACAAGTCTTATTTTAATGTTTTGTACTGGGAAAATATATCTGTTTACATCTTTATTTCATTTCTCTGTAGTTGTTTTTTTATATCCGTTTATTGAAGTAATTTGTGTGTCATGATATTTTCTTATTATTTATTTTGTAGTCTCACAGCTGGCAGCCTGGCATCAAGAATCCCTATAGAGGAGTGGTGGTGTGGCCTGTTCCAGAGAACATTGAGATCACGGTCACCTTATTTAAGGTAAACAGACTCGCACAAGAAAAACACACTCTCTCATTTTAGGGCCCTATAGCTGGTATGCCTAAACGTTACTGGGGCAAGCTGAAACATTTGGCAGTTTTCCAGAAGCTGATTGGTTGGGATCTGCAGTTCTGCTGGTGTCTAGACGTCCAGATTCCTCTCTGATTTAACTGCCATTCCAAGATTTTAACCCCCCTCTCAAATGTGTGGAGCTGAAACTGACACTGCAGCAGGAAGTGCGCGCTTGATATTTTAGTCTTTTTGAAATGCCAGTAAGCAGTTTTTTTACGTCTGCCATGAAAGAAGTGAGACCTTACATCCTGATTTGTCAGACCCAGGTGCAGCCACACAGGAACCGCGTTTATCTGATATAAAAACAGAAAGTGGTTTGTAGATCAGGTTTCTAATGATGACGACTTTTGATTTAAGAAATACATTTAAATATTATGTTGAAATATAAGACATATAGAATAACTCATGCTAAGATTCTAACTCTACTGTAGATAAATTATAGTTAAGGTGGCCCTAAAAGCTGTAGTTCACCCATAAATTTAAAATCTGTCATTTACTTACCCTTCACTTGTTCAAAACCTATTCGCCTGTGTTTGTTTCTTCTGTTGAACACAAAAGAAGATATTTTGAAACATGCTGGTTGCTTGGGTCCATTGTAGTACTTTGATGGGTGTCGGTGGGCGCCATCATCCAGCATTTTTCAAAATACCTCATTTTGTGTTCAACATGAAGCAAATCAAAAGGTTTAGAACCCCATGAGGGAGAGGAAATGATGAGGTAATCTTCATTTCTGGGTAAATTATTTTGCAAGTTCAAACTGTGCATGTTATAAAGCAAACAGACCACTCCAATCTAATTATAAACATGTATGATGAACGTTTGGATTTTACTCATTATTTCATCAGCTTCAAGTGCTATCATGAGATGTATACTAATGATAAAAGAAATATTTGTCCACTGATCTGTACTATAAATATAATTTCTGTATGATTCAAATGATTTCAATAATTTTTATATTCAAAATCGCTGTATTTTGGTTACTTCCTGTTCAATTACACCGCTTCCTAGTGAGCAAGGTGAGCTGTGAGCTGTGCCTCATGTCAGACTGCTCAATTGCTTGCAAACTGGATTGAGCATGTGCCTTTTGCTGAGTATTGTGCTCACTCAGTGTATAACAGTGTAATGCTTTATTAATGTTTTTATACATTGTAGACATTTTTATTTTATGGTCTCACTTTCCATTTAAAATGTAATTTATTTCACGAATGTCTATCACTTATTTAGTGTTAGGATCCGACATAAAGCCGCACTGAAAAGACATGAGGTGAGGAAGGCAGTAGCTCTGCTGCAATGAAGAGGAAGGCGCACGTGGGCTGATGGTTATTCTTGTTCAGTGGTTGCTCTTCTTAAGCAGTCAAGTAAAGTTCAAGGAGTCTGTTATTTTATTTGTTTTAAATATTTGTTTTACTCTGACTGACAGCAAAAATGGCGGATGTAACGTTAATATCTCAGCTAAAAAAATTGTCAAAATTGGACTTCTAATCAAAAAGTGTGATAATAAATACTTGATGGCCAATGCCTGGTTACTAAAGGGCTTGCTTCAAAGGATGAGACAGAACATAGCTCAATCATTTCAAAGTAATTCAAGTCATTTCAAGACTTAATTTGCAAGTAAAGGTAAGACCAGTGTGCGAATCCTGTGTGAGTGCGTGAGAGAGAGAGCGAGGATCCGCATCCGCCATGGTGCTGTGTCCGTTGTTATAGTGGTCTGTAGCGCCCACCTTGTTATTTTTTGGGAGGCATACTGAACCGCTTTACATTTTACGTTCTTCCTTGGTCCAATAGGCTTATGTACCTGCCATGTGTATAGAAAGAATGCTGATATGACATGTGAAACAATTGGCAGTTGTCAAATATATTAGGTGCATATATTTGTAAGTCAGTGCCTCACCAGCCACAAACCTCACTGCACATCACTGACACACACACACACACACACACACACACACATGCACACGCTTACATTACGAGCTAGCGCTGACAGGCTGACCTGGTGTTGAATATCCTCTAACAGTCTCCACATTGTTTACAAAGGTCACACACACACACAAAGTGCTTGTCCAAACATTTTCCTTATCGGCCTTGTCCCCACAGCACACTAATCAGTGTCTTGTAAAACTACATCTCCCAGAGTCCATTGCAGTGGGTCAGTTTGGCATTCATGAGTCCATCAATGTTTCATTTGTGTACCAGCAAACAGTCGGTCAGCTGACCTGGACCATTCTGGAAGAGCTGGTCACTTGAGCCTGAAGGCAAATGTGCATATTTAGCTGAACCAATAATCATGTTTGAACTCTGAAAAAGGCTCAGATACAGATTATTTGAGGAAAGTGTCATTTGGTCTTACTGTATTCTGTTCAGTTCCCTGTGACTGATTTATGGAAATGTCTCCACATCCCTCATGTTTTCTATTATATTTCCTTAAGGAAAAGTAGATGATGTTTTGTTCTGTAATATTGATTTGTAGAGGAAGACATGCGGCGTGCTTTCAACAGATAACAAGACTATGAACAGGCTTTTTATGCTGAGACTGTATTTAAATGAGCTTCCTCTTTCAGTTTTTATGCCATCTAATTGATTTCTGTCTTCTATTTTTCAGGATCCTCATGCTGAGGAGTTTGAAGACAAAGAGTGGACCTTTGTCATCGAAAATGTGAGTGTTTTGAGTATGTTTTGTGTTTGTTGAATTCTACAATGTGCAGCCTGACACCTAGTGGTCGAATGGAGTAATCACACCAATGCTAATGAAGAATGATTTGATGCTGAAAGTGTTTGTCACTGTATAACTCTTTGTCTGTAGTACTTCTAGTTATTTGAAGCATTTGTGCGCTTTATGATTTCACAGATGACTAAAAAGCAGCTCTTTTGTTGTGGTTTTAGTCTGTTTCAGCTGTGCTGCTCGGGAGTTGGATTTAGTTTTTAGTTTGTTTCAGTTTTTTTCTGATATGAAAACTGATTTTAATACTGTTTAATCACCCAACCTGATGTGTTTTCATTTAGATTTTTCATTGATTGTTGTAGTGCTGCAGAAAATATTGTTTCAGCATCAGTATTGCAGTGTGTGAATCTGCAATAGCTACATCGCAGGATCGGCAATGTTAAATTGAAGTTCTAATAACCAGGCACCACAGTTCTGGACATGTGCAATTTGTAAAGTCATTGCTATGTTTAACTCTATATAGAATGAAAGGTTTTCATGTGGATGTGTTTTAAGGCCCGTGTAAAATGTCAAGCAAATTTAAACCATAGGCACACAAAATGATGAAGTCTGTAGCTTTAACGATTCATTGTTTTTAATTATTTATACAACAAAGACTATACAATATTATTTCACATTTATTTATTGATTTTCTGTGCCTGGATACTGTTAAACTCCACAGAAAACTATGAAGCACTGTTCATTTCACTTTTATCTGTGCTCTTTTGTATTTATCTATGCTTTTACTTTGTGTATTCTATTTTGTGCAGATGTGCTCCCCTACATAATAATCCCAATCAATCGAAACTATTGAATTGTTTCCAAATAGAGCTATTCAAGTCATCAGGTGAAATTTATTGCAGAAGAATTGCAGTTAGATTTTTCCAATATCTTGCAGTGCTAGTTGAAAGTGTTTATCTTGGCAGTAGTTTTTATAATTTATTTAGAGGCAGATTTTCTTTGAAGTGAGATTGTCTTATTATCTAAACATGGCATTATCTTGTGGCTTGTTGAACCATTCTTTTACCAAACCTGAAAAAGCAAACCCTTGTGTCATATACCACCTTTAGCTGTTTGTTCTTTTATACTGTTGGAGAATAGACTTTCTCAGGGCTAGAATATCTTTGCATGGCTTTTATAAAGACAAATACAGGCCTCTGAATGAAACACACTCAACTCCACAATAACACAGAAAGAGAATTTGGGCACACGCACACATGCTGAGCAAAACATGTTAATCAGCGATGTGTAAAATAGCTGCCCTCTTTCCTTCTCTATCTCTGTCTCTCTCTCTCTCTCGTTTTCCCTCACGTAACAGGCTACTGATTAGAGATCAGTAAACATCTCAAGCTGTTGGGTGGTCAAGTCAGAGTTTGTTCAGGGGTTAATGTTTCAATTGTCGTAGGTGTAGGTAAAAAAGATGATGCATATAGTCCTGGTTCATTTCTCTTTCACAATCAGCAAGAAAACAAGTTTTTTTAAAAATTATATTTTAAGAAAAGCACCAAATATGATTGATCTCTGAAGGCTCATGTGATACTGAAAATGCAGAAAGTCGATCTTTTCCATAACAGTAGTAATGTAAAAAAATAAAATTAATAATAATAATAATAATAATAATAATAAAAAATATATATATGTATATACTGGAATATCGCATAAAAGACGTGCAAATAAAGCAGCGTTTCCATCCAACGGGTCCAAGAGAACAAAATTAAAATGATATGTATACAAAAGTCCAAAATGATGGTATAGAAATTAGATATACAAACACAAAGTGAACAAGAAACATCAGAAAACAAAGATGAAAACAATAGATATATACACGGAATGATGTGCAATATACACGCTTTGATGGGGTTTGCTCTGGACAAACCATTTTTAAAACAATGCATTTTCCATTAAACTGTGTGTGTGTGTGTGTGTGTGTGTGTGTGTGTGTGTGTGTGTGTGT
>CAIGQQ010034504.1:2083057-2114773 GCA_903798035.1 Danio albolineatus | reverse complement strand
TAGTGTCCCTTCAAAAAAACAAAAAATACGGCCAATAATAGCTGAACCCCTGGCAACAAAAGTGAGTACACCCCTAAGTGAAAATGTACAAATTGAGCACAATTAGACATTTTCCTTCCCCTGTGGCATGTGACTCATTAGTTTTACACTGTCTCAGGTGTTTCCAGATAGAAGGCGAGTTAAATTTGGTATAAAAGCTCTTCCACTCTCTCAACCTGGCCACTGAAAGTTCAACATGGCATCTCATGACAAACAACTCTCAGAAGACCTGAAAAAACAAATTGTTACTTTGCATAAAGCCTAGGCTATAAGAAGATAGCCAACACTCTGAAACTGTGCTGCAGCCAAGGCCATTCAATGCTTTAAGAGGTCAGGTTCTTCTCAGAACACGCCTCGCCATGGTCAGCCAAGGAAGCTGAGTGCACGTTCTGAGCGTCACATCCAAAGATTGTCTTTGAAAAAAGACGGATAAGTGCTTCCAGCATTGCTTCAGGTATTGAAGGGATGGGGGGTCAGCCTGTCAGTGCTCAGACCGTACGCCGCACACGGCACCAAATTGGTCTGCATGGTTGTCCTCAAAGGAAGCCTCTTCTAAAGATGCACAAGAAAGCTCGCAAACAATTTGCCGCAGACATTCAAACTAAGGACCAGGATTACTGGTACCATGTCCTGTGGTCTGATGAGACCAAGATAAACCTATTTGGTTCAGATAGTGTCAAGCGTGTGTGGTGGTAACTAGGTGAGAAGTACAAAAACAAAAGTGTGTCTTGTCTATCATTAAACATGGTGGTGGGAGTGTCATCATGTGGGACTGCATGAGTGCTGCTGGCATTGGGAAGCTACAATTCAATGAGGAAAACATGAATTCTGACAAGTACTCTGACATACTAAAGCAGAGCATGATCCCTTTCTTCCGGAAACTGGGCCATAAAGCAGTGTTTCAGGATGATAATGACCCCAAATACACCTCACTGGCTTGCTAACGGGACTCAGGGTAAAGGTGATGGACTGGCCAACCATGTCTCCAGACCTAAACCCCTTAAAACACCTCTGGGGCATCCTGAAAAGGAAGGTGGAGGAGCACAAGGTGTCAAATGTCCACCACCTTGGTGATGTTGTGATGGAGGAGTGGAAGAGGATTCCAGTGGCAACCTGTGAAGCTCTGGTCAACTCCATGTCCAACAGAATTAAAGCCGTGCTGGAAAATGATGGTGGCCACACAAAATATTAACTTTTACATTTTTTTCTAAGGGGTGTACTCACTTTTGTTGCCAGAGGTTCAGCTATTATTGGCCGTATTTTTAGTTTTTTTGAAGGGACACTAAATTTACACTGCTAAACTAACTTTACACTGACTCTTTTTCATTGTGTCAAAGAGTCATTTCTGCAGTGTTGTCCCATGAAAATATATAAATAAATATTTGCAGAAATGTGAGGGGTGTACTCACTTTTGTGACATACTGTATATATATTTTCCTTTGTCTTTCTCCAAATGTAAAAGTCTTTGAGCAAGTAAAAATATTGTTGTCACCGTCAGAAGAAATAAGTTAATTTCTTATTATTATTATTATTTTTGTGTGCATATTTTAAGTTAATTTTCTGCCAGTGGGGTACGTGAAAATCTTGTTTTCGCATTGAAATGTAGATATTTGTGTTAGAAACAAGACAAAAATGGGAAGTAAGAAATGTTTTAGTGTGTAAATCAGATAAACTCCATATAAATAACAAAACAGTGATTAAATACAATTCTGTAGCTCCTGGTCAACTATAGTTCAGACTGGACATTGCATGACTTTTGTGATGTGACTATTGCAGATGCGCACATTGTGATATCGATGTTGAAACAATATATTGGGCAGCCCTTCCAGGAGCTAATTACTTTTTAAATATAAAAAAACATTATTTTAAATTGAATATGATCATAAATATTACTAAATTACTAATGTTATTATTCCTACTTTACTTTATATGTTATCAATTAAATGAGCGTAAGAGACTTCTTTGAAAACATTGCACCAAACTCTTTAAACGAAGGTGTATATTAAAACAAGAGAAAGAAAGGATGACATCTGTTTAATTAACTGTCTGTTTGAGCTCAATTGGACTCTGACAGGTAGACTGTAAAGTATCTTCTGTCACTAAAACTCTTTCTAAAACCATAGACTCTGTGTGATGGATTAAACCTATTATGTCGTTCTTAAATGGCTTAAAACTCAAGAGCCAACACAGATATGACCCTCAAAGCCTGTGGGACGACACTGCCATTGAACCTGCTTTACTACACTGACAGAAGCTCTTACATCCACGTCTGATCAGGTGATGCTTTCAAACTCGCAGGTTGATCATTAAGGCCTCCAGAATATTGTGCGTTTTTGATTCATTCAGTGCACTTGGCCGCCATGTTTTATTCGTTATAATGAACTGGACTGATTCACTTTAGTGTTGTTGGGTCAGTCTTGTGACAGTTGGCTCTCTGGAGCTTTCACACGTCTGTAATTCCCATTTTATCCAGTGGTTAGTATATGGGTCTAAGACTCTGCTGTTTCAGGAAAACACACACACTCAGCGTTTTTCCAGCCTGATAACTGTCTTTATACCTTTGATGGATACACTGAGCATTAATTTAAGTTAGGGTCTATAATTACAGCTGTGTGTGTGTGTGTGTGTGTGTGTGTGTAGTCACATGAGGTGGAAACCGATGAGCTGGCAACTTTAAAAAATGGGATGTTTGTGTTAATCGAATAAATCTGTCTCTCTGTATGTATGCATGCTTGCCTATCTCTGGTGTAAATGGTGTGTGTGTGTGTGTGTGTGTGTGTGTGTGTGTGTGTGTGTGTGTGTGTGCTGGAATGCTGCAATGTTAAATGTATTTACGAGCATTATTTTCTTTGCTCCACTATTTTTTATTTTATTTTATTTTGAATTTATTTTATTTTATTTTTAAATACTTTTAAATTTAATTTTAAAATATTTTATTTAATCTTTAAAAAAAACTTTACATTTTATTTTATATGCTAAGAATTTTTTTATTTAATTAAATTAATTAATATTTTTGTGTGTCAATTCTATAATGCAGTTGTACATAGAAATCTATAGTATACTGATAAATGATATATACTATACCGTAAGTGTCAATAATAAGATTTATTTTTTGGTTATTACATGTTGTTATGCATAATTTACATGTAATACTATGGTAAATAACATTTATTTTATCATTTACACTTATTATTGTTTTAATTTTGAATACTTTATCATGCTTATTTATTTGCTCTATTATTTTTCCACTTGAATTGTCATACCAATAAAATATTTTAATTAAACCACAAGAGGAATACAGACATAGACGGGCAGATGCGATCTTCTTTCTTTAAAATGTTTATTTGTTTTAAACATAGAATTTTGTGCTGATCATTTTCTATAGAGCCAATTTAACGTTTATTTTTTCTTACCATATATCACTTCTTGCACACTTTCGCTGGCCAGGTGTGCGTGATGTCTGTGTTAAGAGTCGTTTTGGCAGCGGATGCTTGTCCTTCATCTGAGAGCCGGAAAGAGACTGTAGGTCACGGCGTTTGGTGGGTTGTGGAAAGAGCTTTATTTTCTGTTGTCTATTGTTATTGCTTTGTGTGTTTGTAAGCACGAGGCGATGTCCCAGCGTGGGTATGCTGCCGAAACAACATCTCCAGTATTTGAGCACAGCTTTTTGTCATTTCCCCCCCTCTCTTCTCTGTCTCTCTCTCTCTGAAGGTATTAAGCTGGCATCTTCTCTTCCTCTCTTTTATAATAGGCTGTTATTGTTATGGGCTCTTTTATTATTTTGGTGGCTGGTATTATTTTTGATTTCCATAAGTCTTGGTCTGTTGGCTTTGCTCGTCTTTTATGTTCATCTGGAACAATGGCAATCCCCCAGCCACCGGCCCTACCCTCAATAGCACAATTCCCACAAATAATGACACTACCTCTAATCTGTGTGTGTGTGTGAGCGCCACTCAATGACAGTTTGGGGAAATCACATTTGAATCACAACAGATGAGTGATGACAGACAGAAATAGGCCCTGGGTGATGCCAACTGAAAATGTGTCATCAATCCTCTTTCTCTTTCTCTCTTTGTCTGTTCTTTTATATATTTATTTTCAGCTCCGCGTTCATGCAGGAACACGCAACTGGCATTTATTGACAGAACAGCCTATTGTGGCCCATTTCTTTGACAAACACCCTCAATGTTGATGCAGCTTTTTTTTTTTACAGAGCTACATTTCTGATCCTCTCAGGGATCATCTCGGGTTGAGAACCGCTTCTATGAGTCGGGTTTCATAATGAATCAAGTCAAAGTACTAAGAGAATCATTAATTGAATAGTAGAGCAGCACTCTTTGATAACTGCTTATTTGAGTCTGATTTCATAATGAATCAGTCAAAAAATTTAAGTACTAAAAGAATCATTAAATGAAAAGAATCTGTTCCATTTATTTTACCTAGCATCAAACTTTGAGAACTTCTTTTCTATGAGTCGGGTTTCATAAAAAGTCAATCAAGAAGTTGGAGTGCTAAATCAGTCACTTCAATTGACATGTTCAATTAGCATCCAATTTTGAGATTTGGTTCCATGAGCCAGATTTGAATCAAAGTACTAAAAGAATCATTCATTAAATAGAAGAGAGACGCATTTGTTCTGTTTGTTTTATCTAGAATCACACTTTGAGCACTGCTTATTTCAGACTGATGTCATAATAAATCAGTCAAAAAATCAAAGTGCTATGAATCATTAAGCCTAACTAAACTGAAATTTAAAATTGTCTGTTTAATTTATTTTACCTACGTACAGTAGCAACTTTGACGACTAGTTCTATACGTTTGGTTTCATGGAGAGTCAGTTAAAAAGTTCTAAAATAGTACTAATATAGTACCCACTCATACGCTAAGAATAAGGTGAATAGCATCACACTTTGAGAACTGCTCGTATATGAGTTGGCTTTCACAAAAAATCAGTCAAGAAGTCTAATTATTGTAGGAATTGATAAATGTATTGAAGTCAACAAGTATTTTTCACTTTGTTTTACCTACCAGCACTCTTTTATCCTCCAGTATATTTGAAGCCTACTGACAAACAAAATGGTGTGATGTTATTGTGAATAGAAACCGATCAAAAATGTTTGTTTGAAGTTCAAAGCAACTTGCAAAAATTTGATTCATCTGGAAAACACCTTTGCACTACCACTTGCTTGTGGTGATCATGTAAATAGTAGGTGTGGCTCTGGGGCTCCGCCTTCTTTGCTTTGGAAATCTATCCTTCTCATTAATTCTTCTCTCTCATTCAGTCTGATGAGCTCTGATGTCCATGGTTTAAAACATAAACACTGAATATCTGTTTTATAGCAGAAAGTAAAGCAATGTAAAATAAATAGTTTTTTTCTAGGGCTGTCAAAAAATTAATTGTGATTAATCACATCCAAAATAAAAGTTTAACATAATATTTGTGTGTGTACTGTGTATATTTTATTATGAATATATAAATACACACATGCATATACTTGATAAAATGTTGGTTTATATTTAGATATATAAAAAATATATGTGTGTGATACAAATTTTACATTTGAATATGATGTAACTACTTTAATGTAACTTTTTTATATATAGTTTTGGCTTCTATGAATGTGTTTATCACATATACATAATAAATATATATAACACACACACATATTATGTCAAAACAAACGTTTATTTTGGATGTGATTAATCACAATTAATTCTTGGACAGCCCTAGTTTTTTCATATTTAATGCTGTAAAGGTGCTTGCTTTAAAAAGGACTGTTCGCCCAAAATGAAAATTCTATTCATTTCCAGTCTCTTTTTTTCTGCTGAACACAAAAGATATTTTGAAGAGTTTTGGAAACCAGTAGTCATTGACTTGCATATAATTTTTCCCCCTACTATTAATTCACAACATTCTTTAAAATGTCTTCTTTTGTGTTCAAAAACAGAAAAGAATTCATAATGACTTGTAACCACTTGAGAGCAAGCAAATAGTGAGACTTTTTGGGTCAACTACATCTTTAAAGAAGTTATGTTTAATTGTCAAATTGCAGATCTTGTGCAAACATCCACATTGGCATTATCAGCTGCTGCCTTAACTGCTGTTTTTTCTCCCCTCGGCAATGCTAGTTGTATATTTATTTCACATTGAGAAAGAAAACATGCAACACACATTTCCATATTCATCTCAACGGCACTGATAGCACTTTTAGCAGAATTGGAATGTTGGCTGACAGTTTACCGCAGCTCAGGTGTTTCAAACCACTGTTCAACCCTAAATGAAGAACAAAAAAATGAAACTTTGCTTTGAGTACAACGGGTCCTTTCTTCTCGTTCTCTTCACTGTGTTTGTGTGTGTGTTTAGAAGGAAACCCCACAGTCTTGACCCCCACCCCCCATACTGGCACCAGCTGTGGATCAATACTGGGACAGCTGGGACTGCCACCCGCCTTAACACATACACACACACACACACACACACTAAAGTGGATGAAGCTCCCGGTCGCACCCCTTTCTTCCTCACGCTTCCTGCAAATGTCAGTCAAAGGAAGTTTGAGGTTCACTTTAGGTGTGATCGCCTGCAGGGGTTTGGTGTGTTCTCCTTTAACTGGGACAAACACACACACACACAGATGGGAAATACTAAATAGTAATGTTGTCGTCAATTGTGGTATCATGTCTTCCTCAGTCATGCCGTTAGCTTATCATTATGTTAACAAAACAAACATTTCAACTCGGGTCATGTCCATGATACTTTGAAAAACTGTGGACAACCCAAACATGCCACGGCACTGTGGACGCCATCCAAAGTAAAGTTGCTAAATACTTATTACTGCGGATTATCTTGTTTTACAGTTATTGCCGTTGTGTTTTCACAAAAGGGCAAACGTGTCTGGAGTTGGGCTAAATCTTACAATGTTGTAAAGATTACATGTAATTGCTATGTGCTTGCTATTTTGAACTTTTTGATAGAATCTTATAGGATTGCAATGTAAACATAATTTCACATATTAGTATTCACGTGTATTCGATTTTTTTTTCACATTTTGTATTAGTTTTTGTTTTTATATTTCACTTTCCATTTGGATTCTAAATTTTGGAATTTGGAGAATTTTGTGGTTTATTTGATTGTTTTATTTCACTTTAATTTGACTCATTTTAGAACTTGGACTTACACTACTGGTCAAAAGTTTGGGGTCAGTAGGATTTTTAAATGTTTTAAAATCTGCTTGTCCTGCTCACCAAGGTTGCATTTATTTTATCAAAATACAGCACAAATTGTCAATTTTTTGCGCTATAAAATAACTCTTCAAAAGTAGTTTATAATTATTTTAAGAATTTATTCCAGTGATTTTAATGATAAATTTCCAGCTTCATTACTTCAGTCTTTAGAGTCACATGATCCTTCAGAAATCACACTTATAGTAATTATTATTACTAATATTATTATTAATATTATAATGATTAATAGTAAAAGTAATAAAAGCTGTGATGACTGGAGTAATAATTTCTATTGAAGCTATAAACCATAAGAAAGCAGTTATTTAAAATCATAATTAATATTTAACAATTTAACTTTTAATTTTATAATAACTTTTATGAATTAACTTTTATTTTAATATTATTTTTCAATATCTAATTTTTATTCTTCTGTTTCATCTAATGTTTTAAATCTTTTACATAATTTTAGTTACAAAAACTATTACTGATTGTTAGTTGAAGCAATAGTAGAGTATTTAATATGCTTATTTCCTGTATGTTTTTGGTTATTGTATATGAACACAGTGTTGTTAATGCAATCACCACAATGTTTAGGGATTAAATATTACCAGTAGTCTAAGGATATTATTGTACGGCATATAGACCTAAATGTAATGAAGTTTACAGAAAGTTGTGAAAGTTATTCTTCTATTGCACACATTAATGGTACATGAAGAAAATTATTGCACATTATTTTTGGGTTCACCTTTTTTGCATACCCTCAAGCCAAAAAATATTTTTTGTCCAGCAATAGTACTGAATCACAGAGAAAATTATTAATAAAACACCACAAGACTAAGCTTAAAGAGCAATACAAAATAACAATTTTTTTTTGTGATTCATCAAAGAGATACATAGCTCACCCAACACTGTCATGTCTGTTATCATTTGCTCACCCTTCACTTGTCACAAACCTGTTTGACTTTCTTTCTACACAAAAGAAGATATTTTGACTTCCATAATATTTAGTTGTTTCTTTCTACTATGAATATCATGCCTACAGCTTTCAGCTTTCTTCCAAATATTTTCTTTTGTATTTAACACAAGAAAGAAACTCAAAAGGGTTTGAAAGTACCCGAGGGTGTAAATAGTAAATTTTCATTTTAGGATGAACTGTCCCTTTAAGTAGAAATGTGAAACTGTTGCATGTTGTCTCATATCATGTACTTCATGTAATGATATTTCACTATATGTAAAATTTCATATATTTCCACCAATTTGCCCTCTTTTCTGTTTTGAATATAAATTGTTCACTAATAAATGTGATAGTCTCCAAACACAATGTGAGCATGTCCTTGAAAAGTACCCCTCATTGCACAATTTTGAAAAGAATTTCAGAGCAACCAAAATAAAATAAAAAAAATGAATAAAATGTTTCTACACCTTCATAAACACACTTATATTTGTTGTTCATGTCATTTTAACAAGATTACTAAAGCAGAAAATCTTTCGTAATTCTTACATCATGCGCTCTTTGAAACACATGTCAGAAAAAGTTCTTTGACCTTCAAATGGAGGATGATCGTGACCCTCACACCTTATTGGACTATTCCTATTGATGTTTTGACCATTCTAAATGCTTGCAATCCTTTAAAGAAGCTTGTACTGAAATTGGGCTTAAAAATACTTGCCTCGGGGCAGCAGTTTGCTCGAGAGTGCATTTTTGACAATGTTTGGCACGCTATGATCTTTTATCCATCGACTAGGATGTTGACAATCTCAGAATGACCAAATACGATGCAACAAATAGAGTCAGGTTTCTGTATTCATTTAACACACCATTCTTTAATGCATTTTTAAAACACCAATGTTCCCCCTGTATAGTAAGAGAGTGTGTATGTGAAGGGTGATACGCCCTGAAGGGATCAGCAGGGGGCAGCAGTCAGCCACTCTGGCACCTCCTCCATCTGCCCTCTCCGCCAGGTATTTAGCAATTCTGCGCGTACAATAGCCGTGTATTGATAGTCATATCCCTGTGATAAATTAAAAGTGTCTTATTGTCTCTTTTCATTTTACACATTGTCATAACCCTGGACGGTAATCTGGGCTTCTGATTGACACCGGCAGCCAGGGAAAAGAACACCCTCATTGTTTGCTCTCGTCAAATCTGTTAAACCTAATTCTTCCCCGCATATTTGCATATTCTTAAGTATTTTTTTCGGAGAAGGACTAAATCCTTCTTAAGTGTTTGATGCATTTTGAAATTCATTCATAAAGGACCTACATGCACTATTAGCTCGGTATAATGCCAGTGCATAATCTCAGCGATAAGACACGCTTTGGAGCGCTGGATTCTTCAGGGATGACATGCTGTATTTCCGACCGATTCAACAGGGGCTCAAATGTCAACACAAATGTCAAGTGGCTTCGTCAGCGAGCGGTTTTGAATCTTAGACGCAGGTTTTTTTCTTCCCTTTTATCGTTTTCATTTACTGAAGGAGTCGCCGAGGACCGTCTCCCGGCCCAGCTGGAGTGGGGGATTGTGGGTAATTTGTCTGGGTGCGAGATTGGCAGGCGGCACTGTTGTTTTGATCGGGTCAGCGCTCGAACGCTTTATGTATCAGACTTTGTTTCAGGCGCCAGTATGTGGCGTGATTTTCGCACCATACTTTGGTCAGAATCATAACGTTCAGTGAATTTGAAGGAGAAAGGGGAAGCGTGTGCTGACCTTGTTGAATAGGTGTATTTTTAAGTGTGTGGAGGGTTGTAAACACATCTGAGCCACTCTGCGTCTCAATCTTCCTGATAAGGGCTCTTTTTTTACCTACGGGACCACTGATACGTTCAGACACACGTGCGCCTGCGAGTGAGATTTCTATCTGGAGATCTATATAGTCACTCAGCATATGCACACATGAATACAGGCTCTTTGAGAGGCCTGCAGTGAGTGTGTTAAACGCAGACCTTCATTTCTCGCTCTGCTCATTTTTGTTTTGGATTACTCTGCGCTACAGGCCTGATGAGATAAAAGTGAGGAGAGCATAAAAGACAGACAAACAGGCCTATATGGATCTCACCCATTGAGAAAGCTCAAAGAGAAAAGTGTTGGCTGAACAGTGAGCTAAATGATAGCTTAAAATGAGAGAAAGGGAAACTGTAGAGGAGGGCTTAAACAGAATTGGACAGAAAATAAAAAAGAGATGATTTGAATAGATGTTTTCATTCATTCATCCATTTTCCTTTGGCTCAGTCCCTTAATGATCAATGATTGGGTTAAGTGAAATATGACTTTTTTGCCAGGTATGTTCACACATACGAGGAATTTGTTTTCGTGACAGAGCTTCTACAGTAAACACAATTACAGAGACAGGACAAAAAACAGATGATAAATATATTCTAAAAATAGAAGTAAGTGTACAAATATACAAATTGACAAGTGTATGTACAGGTGTATTACTATATACAACGTTGTATGTGCTGCTGTTATGTGCAAATTGGCATTAAAGTGTGGTGTTAAATAAGTGTATGTGTGTGTGTAAAAAGTGTATTGCAAGTAGTGATGTTACATTAATGTGTCTGCAAAAGTCTCAGTTTGTCTGGATTTATTATGCTTGGGTAAAATGATTTAGGAAAATGCAATTATTTGTTTTTATTCCAAAAAAGTCGTACAGTAATTCTTATTATCAGACTTATTTTGAGTTTTTAGTTTTTTTTCTTCTTCTTCAGTAAATCACATGTTGTAAAAATGTTTTCATTTGTTAATAATTAAATAAAGATTATTTGGGTATCACTGTTGGTCCATTGAATTCGAATGATGGAGTAATATCTGTATCTAATGTCAATTTAATGAAAACAATTGAGGAATATTCATTTATCAGCTATAAATTAACTTTCACTTTCTTGTTCCTCTAGTGCAGTGTTGAACCTGCTTGCTGTTTGGTTAAACTTCACTTAAATGTAAACAAAAATAATTTTAGACCAAATAAGCATTGTTTATTTAGCATCTACTGTTGACAATGAGTAGAAGTATATTGAGAAAATGCATTGTGCCTCTGTGATGGTTGTTGAAACATGTTTCTATGGTATCTTTTATCGACGAGCAAATTGCAGATACTTAGTCAGCATATTGAGAAAATACCCTAAGAACAAAAACTAAACATGGCATATTTTTGATCTTTGCTGAATAAGAAGAGGCAAATAGAAAGTGTGCAGGTGGTCTAATGTTTTGTTTCATTTTTATTTGATGTTGTCTCCCTGAAGTCATTTAGACAGATGGCTGGTGTTATTTCTTCATCTTCTCATTCGAAATATCCTGAGATATCAAAGTTGATTATGTTTACCGGATTTTACTAATTATACACAAAGTAAAAAGCAGAGACAGTTAATGGCAGAACAGAACCAGGACAAGTTTAGGTTACTTTACTGTCTTTTTATACAATTTGCTTCCCTCTGACCTACAGGGGGCGTCATTGGCTATTATGATATCTCCTTTTCATTCCACTTCTGTCAGAGGTGACAAACTATTTAGTTTATTTAAATTATGCAAACGAACACCTTTAGCTCTCATTTGATCTTTTCTTGGTTTGAACAAAAGACATTATTATACACCTGTACTGACTGCAAAATGAAGCTGTAAATCAATAAAGGGTGTTTCATTTCACTCCGTTTTCTGGAATTCTGCATTTATTTAAAGTTCATACTCCATTGAGACTGTCTGCGTAAACTTGTATGCACATGTTTCAGGAGTGCTGGTTTACCTGATGTGTGTATGTTTGTGTGTGTGTGGGCTTTGTACGTGTTAAAACAGGTGATAATTTTACCCATAAGTGTGAGGATTAGCAACGTTCATTCATTCTTTTTGATTGTGTTTTTGTTAGTACAACACCATAGGGTGATATTGTCACATCAATTTCAGAGTGCTTGAAACTGAAAACGTTCTGATTTCAGCACATCTTTTTCTCATTTTTCACTTTAGTTGATTTCGGTTTGAGCTGGGTGTTTACTTTTACACATGGGTGGCTGTGAGTTCCTAAATCTTAAACTGTCTTAAATATTTTATCTGTTCTGTATAAAAGTCTTAGTGATTAACAGTTTTATTGATCCTTAAACAAAATACAGAATAGAAAACAGTATCTCTTTACAGAATCAAACTTGTTTACAAACCCAAACAAACTAGTCCCCTAACCCTAAGATATAAGTGAGAGGAAGACAAACTAAGTGAAAATAAAAGAGGTGAATAAATAAAATCAGTCCTTATAAACCCATTAAATTTATCTTCATAATACTTCTCACTCAATGTAATCTTTGACCCAAAAGGCCTTAAAAGTCTTAAATATTTTGGTCAAAAACATTGTTCAGTCTGACAGACCCAGTGACTGTTTACAATCATTGGAAAAAGTTTTTTTCCTGCATTAGTTATTGAATCATCCAATCGAACTAATGGTACATCATGGTGGGACCTGAGAATTTCAGCAGTGAAATGTCCCACCTCCAACCTCATTGCATTATTTTAAGGGTTGGTTTGACATTATTTCCAAGTAGTAAAAGCCCAGTTCTGAGCTGCCTGGAAGGCTCCAGAAGGTAGCAGATTGAAACACAGGTGATGTGATGTGCAAGTGTTTGTTTGCAGCAGACCTGTTATTCTCATGTGAAAGCAATGTACCATGCACGGAAACATGGTGCACTTGTTTGTGTTTTGCCATAGAATTCATAAAAAAAAAAAACAATAAAAAAAATAATAAAAAAAACAATGCTCAGGCACCCAAATTCCTGTTGCTTTCAATCGCTCAATATAAAAATATTTTGCGTACAAGCAGCATCTGTGGCCACTTTCACTTTAACCATAGTTTGAACAGATTATAAATAACCAATTAAAGAACATTTCACTTAGTTGATAGCAGATCATCAAAAAACATGATGGTTTGGAATGTAATGGAGTTTCCACCATTAAATATCTCACTGATAGAGCATGAGCGAAGACTGCTAGTTTGTAATGTAAATTTAAAATAAAATAAATAAAAATTACACTGTATTAAAAGTAAATTCAGTGGACTCACTCCTCCTTTTCCTCAGCATGGCTATTATTAAAAGATTTAATTGTTTAACACAAGTTGTGTTGAATATATAACTATAGTTGGCTTGTTTTGACACATTATATTAAATATGTGGCTAAGAAATAACTGTTTAGTATTTTTATTGACCTAAATATCTGCAGCGTAAGTAAAAATCTGTACAAGTATCCCAATTGGGCCAGTAGAAATAAAGTCTTAAATTTAACTTGCTAAACTCTGTTACAGTGTGAAATACAGGATATTTTAACTTCCCATTTCTTCTTTTTTTGTGTGTGTTTAAGGAATCCCCATCGGGTCGTCGGAAAGCGCTGGCCACTAGCTGCATTAACATGAAGCAGTACGCCAGTGCTATGCCTACACAGACCGACGTCAAGCTCAAGTTCAAGCCTCTGTCCAAGAAAGTGGTTTCAGCAACACTCCAGTTCTCCCTGTCCTGCATCTTTCTGCGAGAGGGCAAAGCCACGTAAGAGAAGCCCACCATACACACCTACTAGACCAGCTGACTGCACCCACCCTTCAGGAACCCTGCCACTTTAAATTACCCTCTCATTCCTGCCTTCGCCTTCCAACATAGGCAGCGACTACCTTACATTCCCAGCATTCTTTTACTTGGACCCCCTCCTCAATCTCTCTCTCTTTCTCCCTCTCTCTCTTCTCTCTCTCTCTCTCTCTCTCTGGTCAGGTTGTTTTCTCTCAGTCTGTCGCTCTGGAATGTTCTGAACAGTGTACAACTTGAAGGCCTCTTACATTTACAGAATTAGTGTTCATTTGTCCTGACAAACTGGTAATTATTTATGTAGTATGGAAAAGTAGTGTTCACACTTCACGCATGCAAACTCACTGAACATACTTCATTAATGGATGAAAAGGGATTTCTTTATTACACATGCTCGAACTTAGTCTGTTTGAGTATTCACTGTCTACTCAATTGTTTATGATTTTGTGACTAACAGAGAGGTGTTTGGTTGAAAAGTGACCTCTGTGTGAGCTTCTTCATGCATAACTAGATTAATGACAACCGATAGTGGAGGTTTTTACATGATCAGACCAAAACACTAAATCTATCTTTATTGCTATTCATTAACATTTAAATTATTCCATTTAAAGAAATTAAATATTTTAGATGCCAGTGTTTGTATGTTTTAGGCATCTAAAGGCACAGTCTTAAAGGGAACCTATTATGCTTAAATCACAGTCGTGTGACAACAGTGTGTGAATATGATCAGCTTCTAATGGTAAAAATGTATTCATTCTGTTTTCAAAATCACGGTTCATAAAAACAATCAGCAGAAACACTTTGGCAGTCTCCCTCTGTACATGTCATCAGATAATAATGACGATCTTCTGCTCAGTTACGTTATTAAATTGTTTTTGAATCTGCCACTATGCTGACACACAGGTGTTGGTAACTCCGTCCTCCTTTGAAAAGAGCACAGTCTCATTTGAATTTAAAGCAACAGTCGCCAAAACGGCATAATTACGATCAAAGCCTAAAACTGTCAGTTTCAAAGAGTTCCAAAACATTCTTTGTGGGGTATTTTGAGCTGAAACATCATATATTTGGAAAATCAGAGACTTTATTTTGCATTTTGTAAAAAGGGGCATAATAGGTCCTCTTTGACAATCAGTGACAATATTTGCATTTAGAAGATATAAATATCCAAAGTAGGGTTCCACGATTAATCAGAAAAATTACCCCCCCCCCCCCCAATCTTAATTCAGCTTTTCTTCGATTCACCTAATTATTATTATTTTCAAGGTCGGGAAAGAAGCATAAAGGCGGTCACACAAGTCTTCACATTGTTTTATATACGTTTCTCAGGAAAGTGGACATTTCTAAATGGTGCTGAAAAAGTCACATACTGTATTAATAAGGTATATTTCACCCAAAAAATGCCATTTCCATCATCATGTAATGACGTATTCGTGGCCACAAATCACACGTGAGCTGACAGTTAACTGTGTGTTTACGACAGAAAGGACACACGTGAATGATGTCCACTTTTGTGAACAGAACCTGCATAGGCTGTAAATAACAGGTAATGAAGTTGTAAATAACGTTCAGTTTATTGCACAGATCGATCGTTTGGGAGCTGTGCGGGAAGTATGATTTACAGGCATGTTTTTTTTTTCCTCAAAAGTTTTTTTTTCCTCTATAGATGCGCCGGCCCTGATCATAACGTGTTTTAAAGTTATGATTATGACAAGCGTTAAATATGTTTTTTCTTTCATACCGGACACAAAGTATAACTGCTCTAGCCTATATAAATATAATGAATATAATGCAGGAGGGAATCTGATAATGACAAATGTTTTATGAGTAAAAAATGGTCTAATAATGTTGTCAATGTTTCATATGTCTCAAACACAAGAATACAGCTTTAGAATTATGAATAGTTGTATTCTGATGTCATCATTTACTGGGCATTAACAGCCAGGACAAATTTAAAGTCTGTTTAAGTCCACCATTCCAAGTCTGCACATAGGCCTAATATTACTGTTGTTTTACAGTATGTTTGAGAAATAACAACAATATTAGTCTACTCATATTGACCTTTATTTTACATCCACAGAATCGTGAGAAAATCTTGATCTTGATTTTAGGCCAAAAAATCATGATTCTCATTCTCATCTCAAAGACTGCAGTTTGTCACTTCTGCATCACTTAAATGCATCAATGAACTTTTTACGCCGTCTCATACTTCAGTTTCATATCAAATCTCCTGGCCAATTAAAAGCTCCCCTTTAAGACGCTATTTATATATGCGCTTGAGCTCAGCAACTCTTAATGGCTGAGATGTGATAAAAATGAAAGCTATTAGCTGTTTGTTTGTTTTTTACATAGCTCTATGTACAGTCCTGACTTTATGTTTCAGTTCAAATTATGTCAAAAATGCATATTTCAAAGCACCTGCCGAAATGCTTATTTCATACCCTGGTAGTCGGTATTGTTGTTCATAAAATATCTGGAAACACACATTTAAGGCTGTACCTCATTCTTCTGGCATAAACTAAAAGAAATTAAATCCTGTTTGAAAACTTTGCCCGAGACGTGAGCCGGCGCTCTTTGAGATGCGCCTCACAACTAGCATTTCCAGCCACTGGCCTTGAGATTGTAAAAATCTTTCCTTCTCCCGTCTCACAATATCCACGTTTCCCACTTCTGATCTCTGCCCGACTCGAAATAAAGGAAGCAAGAAGCGTGAGTGTATGTGATTTCACCCTCACGCTATATGAGATATGTGCGTGTTTGTGTGGCTTTTGTGGCGTGTGTGTGCGACAGAGGTTGCGTGGCGGAAATGTAACCACTCTTAACCCATGGGAATGATGTCAACAGCACACAAATAAACCCCATTACATAAGTTCAAATAAGCTCCATGGCTGCCAAAGAAAGACTGGACGGCATTCATAAAGAAGTGCGAGATAGACAGAGAGAAGGGGAAGACGGGGACATTGGCAGGGAGAGAGCGAGCGAGTTAATCCTGGAGCGTTATCTCGCCGTGCTTGTGAATGCCCTGGCTGGAATGCATGTCCGTATTGCACTGCCTCTTATGAGCAGGACCATGAAGGGCATTCCCTTTACACGTTCCCTGGCTTTCTTCTCTTCTTCCACCCATCTCCTTCAGAGCAACAGAATGCTTTGTACACAAAAGCAGAGTGAATGGAAGGCCATATTCACCGTTTGCTAACAGTTGTCAGTATTTTATGCAAGACTGTGGAAGGTGTTATCAAAAAATGAACCAACAATTCTGAATTCATTCTCAATTTTACTTCATTCAAGTCCATTTCAAATCCGTTTTACATCAAAATAAGTTTGGAAAATTTGAAAACTCTAATGAACAGTCTTAGGAAAATGTACAAAACACTGTTTTCAACGTAAATCAGACTTTCAATACAATTTGACTGTTCATTAACGGTACAGCAGTTAACAGGGCCTTAAACAGGGCTGTCGCTTTTTAAAGTAGTAAGAATAATCATGCATGAGTACATGACAACCATAAAAACCAATAGTGGATTTCAGGACTGTGTCTGCATATGTACACAGGCTTTTGTGGTTTTTTTACGTTTTTCTAGAATGTTACGTAATTTTTTTAACAGATTTTCACAGATCTGTGTAAACAGGGGTTGTTTTGACAATGGTGTGGCCTGTATGCGAAACATTTATATAGCGTGTTTATTGTGTATAGCCATACACCCAAAGCGCTTCACAATCATGAGGGGGGTCTCTCCACACCATCACCAGTGTGCAGCATCCACTTGGATGATACGCTGGCAGCCACAGGACAACAGCTCCAGTGCTATAGGGGGAGTGGAGAGACAGTGATAGAGCCAGTTCGGTGGATGGGGATGATTGGGAGGCCATGATGGTTAGGGGTCAATGGAGGGAATTTGGCTCTTTACGAGAAGTGCCATGGCATTTTTAATGACCACAGAGAGTCAGGATCTTGGTTTAATGTCTCATCCGAAAGACGACTTACCTGTACCTGTAATGGGTACCTTGTTTTTCATTTATGATGATTTAGTCACTTCCACCATCAACCTAGTTTTCCTCTGTGGTCGCCCATCCAGGTACTGACCAGGCTCAGCCCTGCTTAGCTTCAGTGAGCAACCAGTCTTGGCTTGAAGGGTGACGTGGCTGTGGCTGTACCTGTAACTGTAACTGTACCTGTAATGGGTACTTTTTTTTTTGGTATTTATTTATGATGATTTCATCAGATGATGTTGTTGTTTCTTTTTATATGTGTAGTGATGAAGATATGCAGAGTCTGGCCAGTCTGATGAGCATGAAGCAGGCCGATATCGGCAATCTGGATGATTTTGAGGAGGAAAATGAGGAAGATGAGGAGAATAGAGTCAATCAGGAGGAGAAGGCAGCCAAAATTACAGGTGAGACTTGTTTGATTTCATCTGAAGATCCTTACTGTAAAGTACTGTAGATGCACCAAAGAGTTTCCGGTTTATGTTCAGTTTCTACAATTTCAATCTGTTCCAGGTCAAATTGCAGTGATATTTATTGTCTTTAATTTGTGTTCTCTTTGTTGAGCTGTTCTGTATTTTATTTCTATTTCATTCTTGTTTTTGTACATGTTGTTTGTTTCATTATTGATCATTTGTATTAGATTGTTTATCTAAATTACTGATTTTGTTTTTGTTCTTTTATAAAATTGAACATCTTCTATTGTATTATCTTTTCCTCTTCTTATTCTATTTTCATTATTGTTCTGCACTTTCTGTTGTGTTTAATTAAACTTTAATTTCTCAGATGTGGTTACTGAGGGCTGTGTGGTGTATTTTTAATTTAGATTATAAGCCAGATATTTATTACAACATTGAGATGAGCTAGAATAAATCTGTGTGGTTATTAGTTCCTGAATGTAAGTGTTTGCTCTGTGCTTTCTTCAGAATGTTCTGTTCAGTCTCAGATCAGTTTGAGTATGACTTTGCTTTGAGCAAAAGCTTCATTTGTTTTCTTTTGTCATTTAGTTTCTTTGTGCATGTGCACTTTATTCTTCCCCTGGAGTTTTCTGGTCTTGCTTGCTTGTTTTTGGTAATATGTTGTTTATTAGCTGTTTTTGTTTTGTACTGTGAGTGAGTGTTGACCATGTTTGCATATGAGTGTGTGTGTGTGTGTGCGTGTGTGTGTGGGATGCTGTGATATAATCCAGCCGCCCATCACCCCTCAGATCGTGGAGTCTTGAAATTACACCCATGTGCTTTTATCCCTTTATAAGTGTATGTATGGAGCGCCTATGGAAATGCTTGAGTTGTTTATTCATCGTATGGGGTTTAGCAGTTTCTTTGTTTCCATAGCGATTCCGCAGATCTGTTTTTCACAGTTTGTTAGAGCGGACACACAGTTTGGGCTCTTTTTAAGAAGAGGCACACCTCAACACACACACATACACAGCCACTATCTTTATGTATTGCATACCTCTGTTTGCATTATACAGGTTGCGTTAAACAGGTTGTGTGCACGCACGCACGCACGCGAGTGTTTGAGAGTGTATTGATTGTATGTTGTGCTGTTTGCAGAGATTGTGAGGCAGCTGAATGCTCTCAGCTCTATAGATGGAGATCCAGATGACTGCCTAAAGCAAGCAAATAAACCTGCCTCCTCTTCTGAAGGTCTTTCAGCTTTCACCTTCTTTCATTCTTTTATCCACTATCTATCTCTCTGTCTTTCTCCTTCTTTCCTCTTTCTTCCATCCCTGTGGACGTGCCGTGTGTAGAACATCCTTAAGTTCATCTATCTATATATATATTTCAAATGCTGTGTTTTTGATTTAATTTAGCATTCTTCATTTGTGATGGCGTACCCTCGTTTCACCTTCTGCAGTTTGTAGTGAACCCAGTAACTCAAACTTTGTTTCCGTGACCACTGAGATGATGACCTCGAAGCACGTCACGCCACTGGTCATGTGACTGAGTGAAGTCTGATGGACTTATATGGGTTTAAAAGAGACATCACACTTTTCTTATCACCTCAGAGAGCACTTCACTCGGTCATTCTTCACACATGGTCCCTCCGGCTCATGTTCACAATGAAAACCCTACATCAGCTCTACTGGAACACACAGATCATTGGACTTGAAGGATATTGGTGTGGTTCACTTCAAAGTGCAGATATCAGCAGTTTATTATTTATTTATTTATTGGTTGGTTTTGCCACAGTTTTGCTTTTCATCTGATTATCCATCGGTTCTCCTCATTGACTGTTGTGGATTGATGAATGATCCTCTCTTTTTGTGTCTTTTCCTTCCTGTTCTGTTATCATTGTGGATGGTTTAGAGCTGATCAGTAAGTTGAACTTCCTGGATCAGGAGGACCAGGACCAGAGCAACATGAGCTGTAACCCCTTCGATGAACCTAATGACCCGGCTGACCTTAACCCTTTTGGTGACCCGGACGAGGACGGTAAGGAGAGACCTTTGACCCTTTGTGTGACCTCTTTGCCCTTTTATCAGCAGGGCAGGTTGTACTCATTAACAATCTGAGACTTGTGATGATGTATTAAGTGAAAAGGGAATGTTTACTGCAGCTGGATTTTGACAAATTGGTATTAAGTTTCTTTTTAAATGACATATCCTTTTTGGCAAATCTGAATATTTCAGAAATTAACTGACCACTGAGTTTTTGGAATGGCTAATTGACATGATTTTCTTAATGCATATTAGGGCTGTGCAATTAATCGCAAAAAAATCGCGATTTAAGCACATTCAATATCTAAATCGTGTAATACTGCAATTTTATCTTTTAATTTATTTTGATTTTTGTTCACGTTCTTGAAGGCATGGTTTTAATATGTTAACCAATCAGAGCTGACTCGGCACACCGGGCAATTACAGCTAAGCTATGCAGGAGAAAGATGTTAACCAATCAGAGCTCACTCCGCGCATGACAAAGTTGAACGGGAGAACCGAATAAATGGTTTTGATTTACGTTAGTTTTTATTTGTTGTTATGACTGGAACTGGGGTTAGTTCATCTTTATTTTTTCATGATGTCTGTTTTTAAGACAATTTATTAGTTTTTTTTTATCATCAAGCAGTTAGTACTACTGTGTACAGTATGTGTTTAACTAGAGCTGAGGTTAGTTAATCTTCAGGTATTTTGTGTTGTCTGTTTTAAAGACAATTTTACTACAGTTTTATTTATTGAACTTAATGCTATGTTATTTCATTGTGAAATGTTTTGTTATGCACTTCTTGTGCACTGAATACATGTAGAATGTGTGTATGTAGCTTGTTTGGAAAAGCAAAAACAGCTGCCAAAATCGCAAATAAAATCGCAATCACAATATTCGTTCAAAAAATTGCAATATGATTATTTTGTCCATATTGCACAACCCTAATACATAAGGTGATATATATTTTCCAGTACTTGCCAATTTTTAGAAATTATGTTTTGTAAGTGTGTTACTACTGTATGTATAATTTATTTAGTTATGTGCTGTTTAAGCCTAAAAACAAGCAAAAAATGATAATACATTGTAATTGTTTAATTGTTGTATTTTTTTACTGTACATTAAATATTTACACTCTACCACTTTTTATTAAACTAATAGGTGTTACTCATTTATCGCTTGTATACATGTACATTTAATCTAAGCCCTTAATAAATGAATACTTCCTATTTTTAAAATGGATGATTTTATCAATTTCTCAGTGAAAATAGTTAACAATTTAGTGCATTTGAACAAAACAGATTTATTAAACAGATATTTATTAAAATAACATTTCAGTCACCTAACATTAAAAAAAAGAAATATAATACATTTAGATTAAAACAAAATATTGTAAAACAATTACAAACTGCAAAATTAAAACAAAATTTGATATGTTTTTTTGCTTCTCTTGATTTTTCCTCATTTTAAAAATAACACTATTTCCCCCTAACATATACATTTGTGTGTAAAATCTTTTAGACCGTAATCGTAAGTTGTTTTATTAGATTAGCTCCAGATTTGACTTCAGTACTGACCAATCTTATGTATATGCACAATATAATATTGTATAGCATCCCATAGAAAATATAAACATTAAACATTAATGTAAAAAAAAGATTTGTGAGGTGTTTACCCATATATGCTGTGTATATTTTTGCATTTTATAGAGACAGGACAGAATATATTGATTCATTTTTACATTAACATAACAGTTACGCTGAATGGCAGAAGATTATTTCACAAAAGTTATTTGAATCATTAAAATAGATTGTTGCGTTTAATAAGCTTTTTTATATGATTTATGAAATATCTTTGGTAAATTAAATGCATATACCAAAATAAAACATCTCATTTTATAAAGGGCCACAAGCAGAAATAAAACAATTACTGTTATTATGAAGCTATTTGCATCATGGGGTCATTTCCATCAGTTATTGCTTGTCTTCATGCTGATGCATTTTAATACTACTGCAATGATCGGTTTCATTTTTACTACATAAGTGTAGAGATTAATCGTTGTCTGTGTATTTTTAGAACCATCTCCTCAGCCCCGTGTGCAACCTGCTATCAAAAATCAGGATGAGCCTGATTGTCCCTTTAACCCATTTGAAGAGGCTGACACAGAGCCGGATCATTCTCAGTATGAGAACCCTTTTGATGAACCTGAACCCGAGCCTGAACCCCAGCCTAAAGTATCTCCACCCAGAAGCAGCAAGAGAAAGAATGTCCGGCCAGTGGACATGAGCAAATACCTGTACGCCAACACAACCCGGACAGAGGAGGAGGAGCTAGATGAGTAAGTCAGGGAATTCTGGGATACCCCCTGGGTAGGGCTTGGGCATTAATGATTAATTTTGAGATGTCAAAACATTACACTCAAAAATCTGGCCGCAGTTTTCTTTTCTACTGTTCATTAGTATTTCATGGGTGTGTGTGTGTGTTTGAGTGAATGAGAAAAGCACTTGTCGGAGCAGAAGAAAGTGGTGAGCGAGTTCTTTCAGCAGGAACAAGGCTTCTGTTGTTCCGCACATTCTTTGGCCTTGTCTGTTCATCTCTGCATTTCTGCGGTCCCTCACTCTCTCACAGCTTCAGCCAGGACACACACTTCTAAACCTGACATTATGTAGATCAAATGAGAGAAGAGACGGATAACTTTTTAAAACCAGATGTGTATTTTTTTTCATTGTTAAAATACAATTTTCTATTGTAGTATAATATTTTCTACTGAAATACCCAACAATTTTTTTTTACTAATAAATAAATCAATAAATATATACATATATACAGTTGGATGAGTTCAAATGAACAGCATTTGTTTGAGAAGTTCCTTTAATATAACGTAATAAACTTCCTTTAACATAATAAATGTCTTTACTGACTGATTTTTATCAATTTAATGCATCTTTGTTTCCTAAAATAATTATTGAAAAAGTTATATATATTTTACTAGTCAAATGTTTCGAAACGAGCCAATTCTGCTCGCCAAGCTGTGTTTATTTGATCAGAAATATAGTAAAAACTGACCTGTGGACAGGTGTGATGTGCTATAATTTTCTGGTTCCGGGCAGAATCCTGGCAGCAGCGTTCTGAATGAGCTGCAACTGTCTGACTGTTTTTTTGGGAAGACAAGTGTCGTTTCCATTACAGTAATCCACCCTGCTGGTGATAAAAGCATAAGCAAGTTTCTCTGAGTCCTCACTGGAAACACCAAGATTCTTGACCTTATTTTTGTTGTTTGACCCCTAGAGCCAAGTTACGCATTCACCTTGAGAACCTCATCTCTGTTCCCAAATGTACTAAATACTTTTGATAAAAAGAAAGTTCAAAATACAAGCTTTAATTTGCATTTTATTTGCAATGTACTGTATTTTTAATGTAAGAAAAATTGCAAATAAAAGCTATTATATTGAACTTTCTTTTTTCCAATCTTTTTTCATCAAACAAATATAACCGTTTCCAAACGTTTGACTGGTAATCATATCTAAATGGAATTTCTAAATGAAATTAATTAAAATGATCATTATTTTTGCTGTTTAATTTGTGATTTAATCACACAGTTGGCCAAAGGATGTTATGTAGAACATGAAAGATGTTTCTTGAAAATGCACCAACTCAAATCCCTCTAATACCTTTTTTTTCTCGCTTTCCTTTTCTCTTTCGGTCTCTCGTCCTCTCGTTCACCTCCACTTGTTTTGACTGCACTTTCCACTTCTTTCTTTTCTAAACTTGTTTGCATTGCTGCCAGCTCTCTCCTCCCTGCTGTCTCTCTCTTTCTCTCTCGCTCTGTCTTTGTCCGTAAGCTTGGGAGCTTGGGATACTTTGTGTCTTTAACCTTGTCTTTCAGCTGAATACCTGCTCAGTCTTTTCTCAGCTCTGTCTCCTCATTGTGCGTGTGTGTCAGTGATGAGTGATTGGCCTTTACACAGCAGTGTGTATTGATGCCAGCGGACGTCTGTGTGCTCCTGTCAGTGAGCTCTCCGGTGAGGCCACAGGTCAGAGGTCACGAGGAGTGACCTCTGGAGCACCTGGTCCATCTCAAAGTCAGCAGAGCGTTTTATTGGCTAATAATGTTCGCTGATGCCTCTTTTACCTGAAAACACACACACACACACACACACAAACTGACATATGTGGTTTAAAGGGACTTCACATAGATTAATATTTTTTATACTCTCCAAACTGTGTTTTCTGCACACTTACCTTAATGCTGAGTTTACACTGTACAAAATTATCAAAGTATTGCAGCATGACTGATGTAAAATGTGTAATGCCATTGCTGTGTAAGCATGTAAAAAAAAAAATCAAATTAAACTCAAACTTAAGATTTGCATGAGGAGAAAAACATCCTGTGAGTAAACTAGAGCAAGTGACGTGGTGCTCTGCATTTGGTTTGAACCCAGTTCAGCTCTTTTTAAGCCTTTTGGTTCATGAGGATGCAAGGACACAGGTAATGTGCTCATAAATCATGTTTGCATAGCTATACCAATGTCACAATTCATGTTTGTGTCCTCATTAACCATATATGGCTAATTGCATATAAACATTGCATATAAACAACATTAGGTGAAAAGATAAAAAAAATAGACATGTTTTATAACTGCAAAATTTACGAAGAATTGTAGAGAAAGCCCCCCACAAATGCCTCATATTATTTTGATTCACTAGTTTGCTTGTATAAAGTCCATGTTAAACGGAAGTTGCTTAGTTTATTTCAGTATTTTGATGTTCTTCCTGCTAAATATTTTCTTTTGCTCATCGTTCGCTCATAGCAGACTAACAGTAAGAGAGGGTATTATTATGCAGTTGCTATGGAAGCCCTCAATTTGACTTCAACAGCAGGATTGCTACTCCAAACATGAAGGCAACTGTTCATACTTTCATAGAAGATTACCACAGCAAATGTTTTTTTGAAGTAAATTAACTTGCATGGATGAATCATTCAGTTTAAGAATTGCAATATGAGCTAGCAAAATGAAGATTGCAAAATTTGATTTGAAGCTTTTTTTTTGCTGATGTGGCAGTTTGTTCTCCCTCTTTCAGATCAAACCCTTTCTATGAGCCCAGATCGTCTGGAGCAGACAGTAGCACCTTAGAGAAGAGCATGAAGCGCCGTGCCCCTCAGCCTCCCAGTGCTGGACCGAACCTTTCTGTGGCCCCTGAACCAGCACCTATACCAAAGACTTCATCTCCTGCAGGAACATCCACTCCACCAGCACTAGCTCCTTCAGTTTTGGCAGCTGTGATAGGGAGAGAGTTGGCCTCATCTTCACCAAAGGTCAGTCATCCTCAGTCAACTTTATTACTCTGATCACACCTTGTATTAAGATGCATTTTGTTGATCTTATCAGAAGTAGACAATGCTTACAAAAAGAGCAGATCTGACAAAAAGTGTAGATGCTCGTGTGGTCAAAAGCTTAAATACACAATGCAATGTTTAAGGTTTAAATACACTTTATAGAATGCAGTCAATCTACATTGTGTACAGTCTACATTGTCTGCTGGCTTAATTCTTAGACATCTCCTAGGCAACTTTGCTGTCTGAAATTTGAAGTGTAAATAAGTGAAAGCCCAATGAACTCTTACCAGTCCAGCGTTCTGTGTGATTTGGCTCAGATGATCAGAGCAGAAACAAAGGATCGTCCATTCCATTCTCTCCTTGTTTATATGCAAATTGTGCAAGCTTTTTTGCAATATTAGATGAAAAGATTTAAAATACTCGTTTAAAAACGTCCATCATGGACTGTCTTCTTTTTTTAATAATGATTTTTTCGGGGTTTTCACCTTTATGAGACCGGGCAGTAGAGAGAATTGACAGGAAAGCATGGGGTGCAGAAAGAGGGAAAGGATCGGCATAGGACCACGAGGTGGAATCGAACTCTGGTTGCCGCGAGCACCGGAGTGCAAGTATCGACGCACTTACCACTACACCACTTGTGCCGACATAGACTGTCTTCTTAAAGAATTCACATGATTATAATGTGTCTCCTTTGACCCTTAACTAGTAGTTAACTAGTAGTCATCAGCCACGATCAAGCTCTAAGAAAAACTCATAAACTAAAATAATCCTATTCAGTTAGGTTTATGATATTTAATAAAATATTATGTTACCTCATCTTTGGGTTTCTAATCACAATTAATAGGTGCCAAGGTGGAGTAGTAGCACAAAGTAGCACGTTCGCCTCACAGCAAGAAGGTCGCTGGTTCGAGCCTCGGCTGGGTCAGTTGGCATTTCTGTGTGGAGTTTGCATGTTCTCCCCGTGGTTGCGTGGGTTTCCTCCGGGTGCTCCGGTTTCAACCACAAGTGCAAAGATATGCGGTACAGGTGAATTGGGTTGGCTAAATTGTCTGTAGTGTATGTGTGTGAATGAGAATGTATGGATGTTTCCCAGAGATGGGTTGCGGCTGGAAGGGCATCCGCTGCGTAAAACAAATGCTGGATAAGTTGGCGGATCATTCGGCTGTGGCGACCCCGGATTAATAAAGGGACTAAGCCAAAAAGAAAATGAATGAATGAATGAATCACAATTAATTTAAGGATTGTGATCTAATTTTGGCTTAGATTGTAGGCAAAAGGGTAATTTACCCATTAAATTCAATCTTTTTTCAGAAAAAAAGGTTTGTGTCTGTGATGCCTATAATGCATATAAAAACTGAGAGATCACTACATTTCAAGTAATAGGGTCATGTTATTTGGTTTTTCTATCACCAAAAGACAAACCTCAAGTTTACAGTCATCGTTTCACTCACTCTTTTCTCAGCAGTGTCGCATTTTTGTGTTTTCTCGATTCATTTTTCCATTCGACATCGAGGACCGCTCACTCCATCCCTCCGTCTGTCCTCTTCCTCCACGCTTCACTCCTAGCATTTGAATACAGGCATGTATTAGCTGCTCTGTAGGATCGTTATATATGCATTATGATTCTCTTCACTCAATGCTTTAGTGAGTCTAATTAACTGGCTCTGCGGCCGCTCTCTGGCTGAGGGTGCAGGGGCGAAGGGAAGCCCACCGAGTGTGAATGAGAGCGAGTGGCTTATACATGGCCAGATTAAATCCCCACAGGCCGAGTGTTTTTATTTACGGCTGCATGTGTGTGTGCTATAATGTAGTCCATATTTAATTATAGTGAGGGGTTTATCACAGCGCACCACTTGTGTGTGTGTCTGCGCCTGAGAAGTCCTGCCCAACTTAAACATTTAATTACCAAAATTCAGTATCCTTTAAGGACACACACACACACACACTGTAATGTCACACACATACAGAGACAGGACAATAGGCACATTTTCTCAGAAACAGGAAGTGATGTCTAGGCTTTAGCTTAAGGATTCATGAATTTGCCCAATGAAAACGCTGCAGGACACACACCAGATCAGTCCGACTAAACCCAGAATGATTGGTCTGTCAAAATGATTCTCAGTGTTCGGATTTGTCATGTTTCCAGCAGAACCCCATTTATTCTGATCATGTGCTCCCTCGATTTCTATCCCACACACACTACCATACGGATTATGATTTCATTCTCTTGCTGTACGCTGAGGTTGTTTCCTCTGAATGTGGTCTATGAGATGACCTTAGCATGAATAAAGTCAAATGGGATTAGCTAGAGACACACACACATTCGGAGTAAAGATACGGGGAAGCCCAAAGGCCTTGTTTATGACTTGTCTATGTGTGTTTATGTGTTTGCTGGAGGAAGGCCCTCGCACGCTCACAGACCTGAGGTGAGGCAGAAGGGGCAGGTTGAAAAACAAATGAATTGGACGCAGCGATAATCTCTGGAAACACAAAAGAAATCGAAATGTTAAAATTGCTGTAGTTGGTGGATTAGAGCAGCCCTGAAGACACATACGTTCATAGAGGGAGTCTGGGGGGCACACGGTAATGTCATCATGGTCTTGTAAACACAATCTCGGTATAGTTTTGAATATTTTCTATAGGGCACTCACCCTTCAGTGTATCGGTATTCTGCAACGACACAACTTGATCTTCGAGCTTGCCTGTGAGAAATGACTGTAATGTAATCTTTAGAAAGTCTTGAACTGAGTTTTTTTTTAGGATTGTATTTAATAATATCATTTATATCAAAGTATCAAACATCTTCATGCAATTTAGTTTCTCGTTCATTTCTTTTTATTTCTAACTTTTATTTGCTGATGACTTGAATGAATTCGTTCGATCAAAAAATGCTGTAAATTTTCTCCCCTTCTGTCCATCCAAGATCAGCAGAGTGGTCACTTTTTTTTTTCTTCAGTGGATCACAAAGAAGACATGGTACTGGGTGATAAATTACAAGTCAACAGGGATCATCGATTTGAGAGTCAAAAAATAACATACAGGCAAAACTATATCAATACCCCTGGCTTCTGATGACACAATGAAATCTTAAGACTCAAAGTGATCAGTAAGTTCAAGGACATGAATATTATTTACCTTTTTTGATCTGCAAAATGCTGTTGAGAATGCAGTATAAGAACTGACTTTGGAAAACAAGCCTGTAAGCTAGGTTAAACTTAATGAAGGCAGGAGTGTGACCGTACCTCCAGAATCGTATCATCTATTACAGTGGTTCTCAAGCTTTGGTCTCCAAGTACCACCTCAGAAAAAAATTGTCCCTCCTAGTACCACCATAATGACCGGTATTGAAGTACAGTAGCATAGTAGACCTAATTAAGCAGCTACAGCACTGCAGATTAATTCTTCTAATTAACAATATTTGTTATTGTCAGCCACTTAAATAAATAAAAGGTTTAGCCTATAAAAATCAATTTACTGATCACATCGGTGTTATCGCACGCGTCAAAGGGTTAAAAGTCTGTTAATTTTTTTTACTTTAATTATTCAGTGATTCCTCCGAGTACCACTACAAGGAAGCTTGTGTACCACTAGTGGTACGCGTACCACAGTTTGAGAACCACTGCTCTATTACATAATTCCACCTACTGTAGCAGTATGATTATTTGCAGAATAACGAAGACACCCAAGTCTAGCATATAATTCCAATATCAGTCTGGTATGAAGTAGTCTGAAGCCTGTCATTAGATGTACAATAGATGGAGCAGCAACTCTTCTATCCTTCTTTAAATTTCTTCCATGATCAAATCTTTCCACCTTGTTTACAGTATGTCAAACTCAAGTTTACACTGACTTGTGACTTGAATTGTGAGTTGTCGTTTTCATTACATCCTACGATACTCCCGCAGAGAGCATGTTTATTGGTTCAAACTTTATTTTCTTGGTAATATGAAGCAAAGTAAGGGGCAGTTCACAACTTTTCTATTGTTTTTCAATCTAATCGCGCTTGATGGATGTGTGTGACCGTTACGCTCGTATCTTGTGTCTGTTGAAGCACCGTGAACATGAGACAGCATGTCAGGTTTAAAGATCTTCCACTTTCACACGCAGTGCAGCTCGTCACTGTCAGTTCCACAGCAGTGGACCAATCAAAAGTACTTGGAGGTGGGGTTTCGTTGCAAGTTTCTGTTTACAGCCGATAAGTGATTGTCTCCGGATACACTCGTGCTTATGCTCATGCTTTATGATGTGCTTTTTTTAACCCTGTCTCAAATATTGCGTTTTAGAAGCAAAGACATGTTTGATGTGAATAAGAGTCAAATTAAAAGCTGTTTTAGTGTTTTCTATTAAACCAAGCTGGAAATTATGGTTTATGACATCATCAGCATGGCTACACAGGACATGTCGCTAGTTATTTTTCTGCATTTAAAAACTCTTTGAAACCTACAGTATGGAGTAATACAAATACGTAGTGTTTTTGAATATATTAATGACATTTCTAATGTGTAAAACCTTTTTAATTGAAACCAAACTACTGATTGTGACTAAGTTTGCATTTATTTAAATCTGAAGTTTCGTTTTTTCATTAGCTGCCTCCTTGCTTAAGCTTAGTCATTTTCACAATTGATTTTCAGGGATTAAAACATCCAGATGAACATGTTTGTCTCTCAGAAAGTTTGATATTGAAGCATTTAAGGCGGCTGCTTTTAAAATGGGTCAAGAACTAATCTGGAGGAATCAAGGAAGAGAGGACGTTTTGGGCTGCAAAAAGTCAAAAGGGATGTTCTGATTCACTAGTACATCTTTCTCTCCTCTTCTTTTTATCTCCTTCGTTCCTCTGATGCCGTTTGTCTTTCCAGCGATGCGATTTTACACCTCCCTGCTCAGCCATCTCTCCTCTCTGTCGTTTAACAGCAGTCTTCCACACAGGGACGCACTGATCTGAGGATTTTCATCAGTTCACGCTTCATAAATTATGGTCTGTATTTTAATATAAAGAAACGGCGAACGCAGTCACCGCAAAGCTCTTTAGATTTACATAAAGCTCTCCGGAGTGAGGCGGCGGCAGCGTCTTTAGGGCTAGTTCTTTCACAACGCAGACTAAAACTCTAAGTTTTGAGGAAGATGTTAGCAACTTTTTGCAGTCATGTTCACTTTCACTTGAGTTTTATTTTATCTGTCTATTCCCCCAAAGAAAACGTGACTAAATAGTTTAGCAACCTTCCATTTTCTCCATTTTCTCTACATTTATGAAAAGGTTTTGAGCTGGAAGAACTAATCACAAGGCCAAATTAAATGATGGTGTTCATGACCTGAGAGCCCACATTGGGAGGGACAGGGCCGGGTTACACTCTTTCATTACACTTCTTTGTTTTCTAGCCTCTCAGTCTGATTCAGACTGCAACATAGATAAATTGAAATTAAAGCAAATTAACATTTATTTAATTGAGTTCGCTGATGGCAGGGGCGTTTTTTAATTAGTTTGTGTGAACACTGGTGGGTTTTGACTCCACATGGTTGTTTCAGTGCTTCTGGTTCTTTTCCTCTGATGCACCATCACTCATTTCACTGTTTCAGCCAAGAATGAGATATTTACACAAAAGGGGATTAAGGAGTGCTTTTTAAATTGTTGTTGTTTTAACAGCTAAAGACGGCACTAAAAATATTTTGCATGTAGGAATTGTTGTTAAAAATATAAAAGTTTGTCATTCTTTGTGTACAAGGCCTAAAATAAACACTTGACTAGTTATTGTAAACATGTGTATTCGCAGTTTTTAGGTTTAGGTCAGTTCGTTAATTTGAGGTAACACATTTGAAGTAGAATGGTTAATAAACTTGATTTATAAATAAAGTTAATAATAATAATAATAATAATAATAATAATAATGAAATGGTTAATTAGACCAATTAAAATTGATGAAGCTCTGGTTTCCCCCACAGTCCAAACACGTGCTATAGTTTAATTGAATAAACTAAATTGGCCGTAGTGTATGAGTGTGTGTTTGTGTTTGTGTTTGTTTGTGTGTGTGTGTGTGTGTGTGTGTGTGTTTGTGTGAGTGAGGGAATGTGTTAGTGTGTGAGTGTGTGTGTGTGTGTGTGAGTGAGTGAGGGAATGTTTTAGTGTGTGTGTGTGAGTGAGGGAATGTGTTAGTGTGTGTGTGTGTGTGT
>CAIGQQ010034504.1:1971174-2080802 GCA_903798035.1 Danio albolineatus | reverse complement strand
GTGTGTGTGTGTGTGTGTGTGTGTGTGTGTGTGTGTGTGTGTGAGTGAGAGGTTTTAAAGCCGAGGGCAGTTTGAATGACATGGTGGAGATGGAGAGAGTAACTTTAGATTAATCTTCTCCTGGTCTCTCCTCTCCTGAAGGTGTGTGGCCTTAAACTCGTTTCAACTGGGAGAGTCATTTACCCACAGTGCTCTGCATACCACCCAGCACTGATCAATAACAGTCCCTGCTACCCCTCTGCCTTTTAACCACTAAAGCCCCTGCCACTACACAAACACACACACACACACACATTGCATCTTATTTTCATGGAAATGGAATGTTAAACTCATAAAGGGGCCGTATTTAACATGTTTGTGTATATATATATATATATATATATATACTAGGTATACCTGTCTAATTTTATGAATTTTCTAATCACATGCAGCAACTCAATGCACTTAGGCTTGTAGACATGGTCAAGACCATCTGCTGCAGTTTAAACCGAGCATAAGAATGGGGAAGAAAGGTGATTTAAGTGACTATGAATGTGGCATAATTGTTGGTGGCAGAGGGGCTGTTCTAAGTATTTCAGAAACTGCTGATCAACTGGGATTTTCATGCACAACCATCTCTAGGGTTTACAGAGAATGGTCCGAAAAAGAGTAAATATCCAGTGAGCAGCAGTTCTGTGGGAGCAAATCATTTGTTGATGCCAAAGGTCAGAGGAGAATGGCCAGACTGGTTCCAGTGGATTGAAAGGCAACAGTAACTCAAATAAGCACTCGCTACAATTGAGTTATGCAGAAGAGCATCTCTGAACCCATAACACGTCGAACCTTGAGGCGTATGGGTTACAGCAGCAGAAGACCACATTGGGTGCCACTCCTGTCAGCTAAGAACAGGAAACTGAGGCTACAATTCACACAGGCTCACCAAAATTGGACAATAGAAGATTGGAAAAATGTTGCCTGGTCTGATGAGTCTCGCTTTCTGCTGCGACATTCGGATGGTAGGGTCAGAATTTGGTGTCAACAACAGGAAAGCATGGATCCATCCTGTCTTGTATCAACAGTTCAGGCTGGTAGTTGTGGTGTAATGGTGTGGGGGGTATTTTCGTGGAACACTTTGGGCCCATTACTACCAATTGTGTCAATGCCACAGCCTACCTGTGTATTGTTGCTGACCATGTCCTTCCCTTTATGACCACAGTGTGCACATCTTCTGATGGCTATTTCCAGCAGGAGAATGCGCTATGTCTTAAAGAGTGAATCATCTCAGTCTGGTTTCTTGAACATGACGATGAGTTCACTGTACTCAAATGGCCTTCATAGTGAACAGATCTCAATCCAATAGAGCACAGTGGAACAGTCTCCAATAGAAAGGTGGTGGAAAGGGAGATTTACATCATCGATGTGCAGCCCAAAAATTCTGCAGCAACTGCGTGATGCTATTATGTCAGTATGGACCCAAAATCTCGGAGGAATATTTCCAGTACTTTGTTGAATCTATGCCATGAAGGATTAAGGCAGTTTTGAAAGCAAAATGGGGTCCATCCCAGTACCAGTAAGGTGTACTTTTTAAAGTGATGAGTGTATGTATATGATTGTCCGTTCATTTATTCTGTCATTATATGTTCATCAAGGTTAGCTAAACATAATTTCGTTTAAATAGCCTTCGTATTTTTTCTTTGATCTGAAGATTTCAATCTTTAAACATTTTTTTTAATATATATGATGATTGGTTGACTTCACCATATGGAAGTATATGTTCATATATGTATAGTTGTTAATTCATTCCATTCATTCACTTCAACATCAGTGTGTAGATGTACAGTAGGAGTTTTCTATATTTGACTTTGACTTAAAAAAGAAGTAAATGTTTTAGTATAATTCCTTTTCAGTCAGAATATGCCAGAAAATTTAATAATTAATATTTTTTTTATTAATTAATTAATCTATTAATTAAATTTAATGAATCATTCATTCATTCAATCGTTTTTGTTCACTGGAATGACATGATACTTGGGGACATCATGGATGTGATTCAATGTGTTAAACATAAAGTAACACTCTTCTATCTGTTGTGTAAGTTCAAAATCTTTTTTTAATGTACACTTGCCCCTAGTTCTTAATCAGGGCATTTAACATGAAGAAATCCTGCCGTTTGCCATGCACAGATGTGATTCAATGTGTTAAAGTGTGTATTAAGTAAATATGAAGCCACACTTTATATCTGTTCTTTAAGTTCAGAATAATTTTTTAGTGTACACTTGCCCCTAGTTTTGGATCAGGGCATTTAATATGAAGGAAGCCTGGCGTTGGCCATGAAGAGAGTTTGTCTTGTGTTGCCGGTCGCGTTTTTGTGTCTTCCATTAGCTTAAGTGTGTGTCTCGTCTCATCTTTCATGCGTGATGCCGATTGATGGTGTGAAACATGCCACACAGTAAAAGCCTTCCTTCCTGACTCCATCGATCCCGCTTCACACTCCGGCCGACGTATTGACGTGGGCGTGTTTTGATCAAGGCCTCGTTCAGATAGGGGTGACTTTGTAATTATATTCTTTTTAATTGCTTTCGCTTATCAGGGCTCTCATCAGCCAACGAGACCGTGCCGCGGCGGACAACGATCTGACGGCAGAGCGGAGCAGAGCACACCTGATGTTTCTCTCTTTTCTCTTCTCTCCTCATCCCTCTCTCCCTCCTTCTTCTCCTCGCAGTATTACTGCTGCTCTGCTCTTAATGAGTTTCCGTGTGCATTGCGGATTCATTGATAAATGACAGCTTTATCAGAGCAGATCGCTGAACTTCGCCTCCTGTAATTTGTTTGTTGAAGAGTGTTGTCTAAAGCAGATTAGCGCTGTATAGATTTAGTTTTCCCTGCTCTACACACCCTCTCATCCCTGCTTTAACTAACGACACTAAAAAAATCTTTTATACATTTTTTTTGGCTCACGTCCGATTTGCCTCCGTAAATCACATTTTTCTTGCAGGGTTTGTTTAGCGTGGCGGTAATTTGAAGGTTGTTGTTAAGTTCTGTTTGCTCTGCCAGAAATGCTTGCATGTTGATGATGTTGAACGTTACAGTGATTTAAGTCATTTGGTATGTTTGGTGAACGTCTGCCTCCCTCTATCAGAGAGCAAACATTGTGCCAGTCGCTTTTTTTGCTATTCAATACTGCTTTTTTGTGTGTGCGCGTGTGCAGGCCTCACTAGATAAAGCTCATTTACACAGTTCAGAGTTTTGGGCTATGCCTTTCCGGCAGTGTTTTCACCGCCTCTGACGTTAGATTACACCACATTACACATGTATAGCACACAAGCGCGTGCAGGAGATTTGCTCTCGCTCGTATCCTCCCAAATTTCCTTATGTTTTAGCGAGGGCTGTTGTGTTTAAATTTTTAAAGCCGTGTAGCTTAGCATGGGAAACAGGCCCCGGAAATGTGATTTAGTCATGCTCGCATATTTCGTGGTTTTGTACAAGGCCCAAAAAACTCCCCCTCAGCCTCAAGCTTAGGCAAATGAACTTCGCTCGCTTCAGCAAGAAAACTTAGCAAGGTTGTAATGTGAAATGATGAAATTCATATGAAAAGGCTGTCATTTGAGCTGAAAACATCTTTCTTTTGTCACATAAAATCACAAAAACGGATCATATTGTGTTGATGACTTCCTGATACTCTTGTCAGATATCTCAAAAAGTAGCTCACTGAAGAAGCCGTCGCTTTGTGATTGAGTTTCTATGCGGGCTTCAGTGTTTGCAGTTTTGAAATGACACCAATTATAATATCTGATATTACTTTAATGTCTATACTGTGCTTTTTCTTGGCATCTTGTTCCATACGAGCTCTAATTTTTATAATTGAGCTTTTGATTTGGTTCAAAGCAGTTCAATGAATCTTTCACAACTGAATGTCCAACATAATTGGAAACTGTATAGTAGAGGCAGATTACAGCCAGACACATTTAGGGACAATTTTATCATTAAATATAAGGTGCAGCTGAATAATTGAGAAGCGGTTGAGAAGAAAACAATGAAGTATAATTGAACTAAATGGACTGCCACTTGATGAATCAAATGACTGTCCCAAATCTAAACTGAGTCAATGAGTCAACTCTAAAAGATCATAAAACTGTGCTGTCTGGAAGAGAGGCATAGAGTGCTGACCTTGTGAATGTGTGTAAACACAACCACACCATAGTGAGATGATGCCATAGGCGCCTTAAGTGGATTACAACTTTTAAAGAGTATGTATGTGTGATTGTAGCTTCTGTTGTTTGGGAGCCTTTTTTAGTGTTTGTGTGTGTGTGTGTTATAAATGAAGCCATTTTACTTGCCTTTCTGTTGCATTTTAAGGAATTTGTTTGAGTTCAAATATTTAGTGTACATATAAACCCAGTTTTTAGTAAAACATTGGATTTAAAGATTTAAGAATTAATTTTTGATTGTGTGTTCACACTAAGGGCACCACAGTGGCGTAGTGGGTAAATTGATCGCCTCAAAGCAAGAAGGTCGCTGGTTTGAGCCTTGGCTGGGTCAGTTGGAATTTCTGTGTGGAGTTTGCATGTTCTCCCCGTGGTTGCGTGGGTTTCCTCCGGGTGCTCCGGTTTCCCCCTCAAGTCCAAAGACACGTGGTACAGGTGAATTGGCAGGGCTGAATTGTCCGTAGTGTATGTGTGTGAATATGTATGGGTGTTTCCCAGAGTGGGATTTCAGCTGGAAGGGCATCCGCTGCGTAAAACAAATGCTGGATAAGTTGGTGGTTTATTCTGCTGTGGTGACCCCAGATTAATAAAGGGACTAAGCCAAAAAGAAAATAAATAAATGAATGTTCACACTAAGTTTGACTTGTAAGTCACTGCTTATGTAATCCTATTTGAAGTAATCTTGGTAGGAGTTTTTTTTTACTCACAGTGCTTGAGTTACATATGACTAAGTAGACTTTCAGTGACTTGATGTCATTATGTAGACCACATAAATAGGTAATTTTGAATAATCGGGGCTGCTGCTTCACGACAAAATAAAATTGATCATTTATAGCAAAAAGCCTGGTCACAAACATCAGACGTTTGTGAATAGTCTAGACAGAGGCTGCATAAAACTTTCTTTTTTTGTATGCACGAGCACCATCCTGAGACTCTTTGACCTAGTGATGTTACTTTGCTTTGAGCCGTGGTGTGGACAAAGATGAGTGGTGGTCACTAGAACATAAAATCAAACTGATTATGATAGAAGCATTTTATTCGTGTCATAAAATATTTTGTGACAGAATCGGGAGTGATGTAACTATTCCGGTGACTGCACTTTCCAGATACGTGTGAGCAAAACTGCCATTGGTAAAAATCACAAAAGAAAAATGACTGCAGACCGACACGCATTACAGTGTGATCAGAACAGAGACAATAATATCACACTAGTGCAAACACTTTACATTTACATTTTACATTTTACAGTTACGTTTTAGTTTTATCTATAGTACATTTTATTATAAATTCTATAATCAAAAATACTTTCATTTGTCTCATGATGAAATAATGTGAATACTTTCTATAACATGATAATTTTTAGACTTATTTGGCTCTTTTTAAATGCACAAAACATAAAAAACATATATTTTTTGCCCTGGTGTTAGGTAAGATTTATGTGAAATGAATGGTAGATGATGTCCAAGAATCTTGTTTGTTTTGATTATTGCTCTTTTATTTTATGCTTACTGGAAAATTTAAAGTGTTTTTTCTGGGAAAAAAAATCATGAAAGTAATGGAGGAAGTTGTATTTAAGCCTACTATTTATTAAAAGTTATTCAATTTAAGGCTCGACGCATTAAAAAAAATATGAGTAGTTAAAATGTGGGGGAAACCGATCAGTCGACGAAACATAAAATCGATGGATTAATCAAATCGAAATGATTGTTAGCTACAGCCCTATTCTGAAGAACACATAAAACAACTTGATGAGACCAGAATTAGAGCACACTTTCAGATACCTCACAGTTTACTGTTAGTGTACTGTACTGTCTATGACTTTGCAAGATTGTGTCTTAGAAGTGTCAAACTGGCATATTAAAGTCATCCAACAAGGCAGGTCACACGCAAGACAAATGCATTAGAGGATAGGATGATTTAGTGAAACTCAGTGGTCAATTGGATCAACACTGCATCAGTGAATTGATCACCAGTTCAGCTCTGAACAGGGTATAGATCTGTTTCGGCTTATAGTGTCTCCATGTTTGGGAGAATTGGGACTGAAAGCTCTGCAGTGACCAAACCTTCATCAGCAGAAAGAATCAAGGCCTTTTGTGTAAGAAGAACTGATCCGGTTCACTTTAGTGGTTAAAGCAAGTTTAGTTCTTTTGGATTCAGCGGTAAATAAAGGAACTAAGCCAGAGGAAAATGAATGAATGAATTCAGTGGTGAACATTTTGTAAATCTGAGCAAAGACTGAACCCAAAGTGTGTACAGAAGTCAGTCAAAGGTGGAGGAGGAAGTGTCATATCCTTTTTTTAATGGTCTTGGTTCACTTGTTTGGTGTGCAGCAGGAATTGGATGGGAACGTTTGCACTAAATCAAATAAACAGAGCAATTACTGTTAGTTTTAATCGAACCAAATCCTGCCAAGTGTGAACACATCCTAAAAGCATATTAATGGAATATGCAATGAATGACAGCTGATTACGACATTTTTGAGCTGGATCACACTCTCAGATCATCGCTTTCTAATCACATGACCTCTCCCATTTCCTCTGCCAAACTTTTTCACTCCATCTTCTGTCTCGCCCTTCATCTTCTTTACTCTCATTCAACACAGATTAAGTTTTCCCCCTCCTCATATCTTTTTACCTTCCTCCTTCCTCCTTGCCCCAGCCCTCCACCATGTGTCAGGTGTGTGTGTGTGTGTATGTTTACTGCCATCATGAATAATGAATATCTTTTCTGTCTCTGTCTTATTTTTGGCAGATGTTGAAATGCTGCATGATTTTTGTTTTTTCCCCCTTTTATGTGTGTGTGTGTGTGTGCATGTGTGCGTGTGTGTGTGTGTGTGTGTGTGTGTGTGTGTTAGTGATGAATGCAGCTTCATTTTAATATGTTCTGTTTGTGGGAAGAAACGGCGCTGTAATCCTGTCCTCCAGCGCAGAAACACGCCGCTGCCAATCGTTTATTTTTCTCCTCCTCCCCCCGCGACCGCTGCTCAGGGCAAGACAGCGCAGCGTTTGATAAGTACACGCGCTCTATGTGACACCAGAAATCCCTGTCAGTGTTGTTTCAGTAGATACATGCAGTTTAGTGTGAACGTACACTCTGTGCCCTGAGATCACGAAAAAAGGCAGAACTTTACATAGTTTCCGCTCAACTGTTTTTTTCTCACACAGTTTGAGCAAATCTGACTAAAATCACTGTTATTGTGTTAACAGATTGACTGTTACTTTTATTGATTAAAGTACTATAATTTTGTATCTGCAAATGCGAGTGCAAAATTGATCTTCAGTTGTGAAAGAGTTTAGTGATTTAGTGCAGACCAAGTGTTTATTTTGCATCTGGACCGTGTATTTCAGTGCAACAGATAAGAAGTTTATATTTGACAGTGGAGTTTTTATTGGAATAGATTGCAATATTATAAAAATATTCAGCAATTTACAATAGAACAACTTTTGACATGTGTCTTGGTACGATTCAACAGTTTACATTTACAAGAACAGCACAAGTTAAACAATTCAGTAGTTTTTAAATGAACATTAGTGAAAAGATAAATGTATTAGCAGTCTGCATTCACACAATAAAACTTTGGAAGGTTTTGCAGTTCACCAGTTTATCTTTGGTGAGAACACTTCTCTTTGTTTAGTTAAATTCAACAGTTTATATTTAAACTTGACTACAATAGAAGAGTTTAGCATTTCAAAACATTCTGTAGTTTTGAAAGGTTTCAATTTAAACTGAATAATACAATCTACAATTCAGTAGCTTATATTTAAAAAGTGGTTTTTATAGTTTATATTCACACTATCAAGTTTGGTGCATTATACGGTGTAGTTCAGCAGTTGATGTTTAAATAGAACAGTTCAGTTGACATCTGAGCAGTAGACTACAATAAAACACTTTAATAGTTTTTGCTCCCAAAATTAGGTAGTTTTAAAGAAATCTATAATAGTAGATTATGTAAACAGTGCATTATACAAATTCAGTAATCCATATTTGAACTGTGTATTTTTGATAATTTACAATTGAACAGTTTAGCAGTCTTCATTTAAACAATTATTTATCATTTAAACTTTTTAAAACCACTTACATCACAGTTCAATTCAGTACTTTATAATGGAACAGTGAATTACATCAGAACAGATTAACAATTTGTGAATAAACCAGATTGTTCTGTTAAAATGTAAACAATTAGTTTGTATTTAAATAGCAGTTTACAAGAGAAGTTGAGCAGTTTACATTTCAACAAGGTTTTTGAAACCGTTCATCAGCAAACACCATAAACATGTTTCATTTAAATCATTTTACGATGAGCCAGCCAGTTGCATTGTCGTCTCCGTAACCTCAGAGCTGAACAGAACAGTTCAGTTGTTTATTTGAACATACAATTCACAGCAGTTTGCAGGGGAGCACGACAGTAGTTTGTAGTGAATATTTGTTACAAGGTTGGCATTTTAACATACACTCTGTGCTCTGAAAAGCAGAAGTGTTCCAGTTTCCAGAAAAGCAGAAGTGTTCCAGTTTAAACAAATCTGACTGAAATCACTGCCTTTTAAGCAAATCAAAGGGTGGCATTTTAACAGTTTGCACCCTGACAAAGTACTACTGAAAGTTACCCATTATTAATAATTGATTATTGCAGTTATTGACTGTACAGCAGGCTATATAATGTATTAAACTCAACCCGTTTCACAGATGCAGAGGATGAATTAAATAACAGCCATGCTTCCTGAGAGTTGAGACGTGTCTTGGTGTGTCAGTGTTACTGTTTTCCTCCCGCCGTAGAGGTGCCACAGGGTACTGTTAGCCTAAAGAGCCGAGTGCTCCTAAACGGCTGTTGTCTTCTAATTGCTTTAATAGCACCTGGCCGGTAATCCCAGGTAATTATTGAGCTGAAATTAGACAGCTACTTCAAACATCTCTTAAAAGGAGCAAAGACTGCCTCAGGAACTTGCAGCTCTCTTATCATGCATGCCGGAAAAGTGACATGGAAAAGAGGTTGCGGGTTTTGCATTGGCGTGGAGCTTAGTGTGTTCTGTCACCGCCCCCATGTAGCATGTGTGTGTATGCATGTAGTGAATACTTGTGTAGACCATTCTGTGGATAAATCACTATTCGTAATCTCTGCTTGATTATGAGACCCTTCAATAAAGGGGGGCTTTTTATAATTAAATGGTTAAAGGAAAACACTTGAATCCTAGTTCGAGATCAGTCTCGAAAGCACATTAAAAGGATAAACGAAATCATTTATGTTCTCCGTTTAATGAGGTTCAGACTATATGAATGCGTTTTGTAAACAAATATAATAGCATTATACAACTACTGTTCTTCATTATTATGTGTTTGTTTGTGTTGGCATCCTGAGCATTGTTATTAGTCTGTTTGTGTCTCTCTCTTGAGTAGAAAGGCTCTCGGAGCCCCAAGGGCCCCTCACTTGACTTTTTCCCTCTGTCTCTTTCAAGACAACCTTAACCTTTTAGATTGTGCAGACAGACGTAAAAACGCACAAATAACACACTTGCCCTCAGTGGCATTCGTTCACATCTTAGCATTTAATTATGATAATCTAAGAGGAAAGTGTTCGAAGAATTTGAAGGAACTAACAGCGTCTAGCCAATCTACTCAAACCACACCTGTAGGATTTCACGGTTCCCTCTATAATATTGTTGTTCTTTTTATAGTTTATTTATTTTTTATTTTTTGGTCTGTAATTTGCATAAGTCTTCTATGGGCCCCTCGTGAGCATTTTTTTCTGTCTGCGCGTCCTTGAATCCTCCTGCAGTAGCAGGTTGTGTCCAAAAGGGGGCGTTGTTAAGCTGCTGTACATGCGTCAAGTGTTGACCAGCTGATGTATAGCGCTCTTATCAGGGCAATGGCAGCGTCTCTCTTCCTTTGCACACACAGATCCATACAGATACCTGTCCTATGATAATGTATTTCTGCAGGATGAGCACTCTTTTATAGCATGTTAGATTTGTATTTAGATGTGGAATCTATCAGGGCTGCAATTCATCAGATAGCTGCAAGTTTTGTCTCAGGCTATTTGATTATGGTTATTAAAAAGTTCTTGTGATGGGGGGGGAAATGCAAGCGTGTGCACTGCAGAATGTGAATTCCGAGCGATACCGTATCCGTAACGCGCCGTCTCCATTTTTAACGGGATTATGTCCGAAAGTGGCCAGACTCCCGGTGCGAAGGGGTTCTGCTGCTTTGTGTTTCTGGATTTGCGGGATTAGAATTCTCGTTCCTCCGTTTAGTTGGACTCTTAATCCAGACTGATACAGCTTCAAAGGCTGGTCTTTATTAATCATGTGTTTACATTATCCATGGTCATACACTCCTTACAGACCAAAGCTCTCATTAGAATGAGCATGTAAGTCTTTTGTGTGCATTTTTTTTTCTCTGTGTGTGTGTTTGTTCAAATTAGACAGAGGGTTTTCAAAAGAGGCGACTTTTAACAAAGCTGAGCTCACAAAGCTAATTGGAGAGAGATGGGTTGGATCTGATGTTCTTGATTGGAATTTAAGGACTTTTGAAGAAAAGAGGGACAATAAGAGGGTTGTGTGAGTGTGTGGGGGAAAGATGTTAGTGTGTATTTGAAGAATAGCGAAGGCTTGGGCTAAATGAGTTTTGTGTTATTTGATGTGTAGTTCATGTTTCTGTATTATAAATAGTCGTGTTTCTCCAATTCATTTCTTATTTTTTATGCATTATTCAACATGTTCATATTGTGTATTGACTGTGGAAAAATGCTTTTTTTTTCTTTTCTTTTTTTCTTTGTCTGGGGCAACAATACTTCACACCTGTTTTTGGAAAAGGGATTTAGTTTCTTTTTTTTAACAAAGAAAATATAAAAATATATATATATATATTTGTTTACTTCTTTCTTGTCTCTTTCTATAGCCCAGTCCAATTCCTAGTCCTGTTCTTGGTGGAAGACCGAACGCAAGTCAGTCCTTATTAGCCTGGTGTCGAGAAGTCACAAAAGACTACAGAGGCGTCAGAATCACCAACTTCACCACTTCCTGGAGGAATGGACTGGCATTCTGCGCCCTTTTGCATCATTTCAGACCCGACCAAATGTAAGCCATACACACAACATATCAGTACATTCTTTTACACAAGCTTTCCCATACACAGAAACATTGTTCAATCAGTTTGACACAACCTACCTAACACTTTCTTCTATTTTATCTGTTTTTTGTCCTGTCTCTGTAATTCTGTTGCACTGTAGAAGCTCTGTCACGAAAAACAAATTCCTCGTATGTGTGAACTTACCTGGCAATAAAGCTCTTTCTGATTCTGATTCTCATATAAAAGAGACAGTTCATCAAGATATGGTATATCTTACCATATTAAACATAGGTTTGCAATAACATGCAGATGAGTAAATGAAACGTTCAATAGTGTGCTTTAAATGCTACATTAAATCAAATGTAATTTAGTTTTTTAATAATCATAACACCACCTTTTGATCTCTGACACAATTTGAATACTGACCAGCACTACAGACACTTGTGAATCATATTATCAGCCAAACAGAAGAGGGTAGAATGATTAGCACAGCATTTGCATAATATGCTTTTAGGAGAAAGACAATGGCAAACAGGTAAACTCTTTGAGCACCACACATGAAGGTGACAGAAATACTTCAGGATATCATCATCAATAGCCAATTGCATCTTAATATTCAACCTGTAATCATTCATTTTCTATCAGCTGATTCTTACGTTCAATGAAATAAGTTTTAATAGATACTGTATACAATAGAGAAAGTTGACTCTTAGCTCACAGTTACAGCCAACTAAATGTTTAAATTGTTTTATATACAATTTTAGATTGTTTTATACACTAGTTCAGTACGATCTGCCATATAGATAATTCTTGTTGAGATGCAAAAAATGTTAACACTCTTCTAAATCACTGTGAAAATATTGCAGTATATTAGATGCAAAGGGTGTAAATTTATGTGTGTGTGTGTGTGTGTGTGTGTGTGTGTGTGTGTGTGTGTGTGTATAAATATATATGGATGGATGGATAGATAGATAGATGGATGGATAGTGTATATACAATATTTGTATATATGTATTATATGTTATCATGGGCAATAAATATAAGTACAGTAGCACATTTTTTGGAGTATAAGCATGCAAGTTATAAGCATTTTAAACATGCCATGACTTATATTCCATAGCAGCTTATTAATACAGTTAACAAATGCCAAGAAAGCAAAACATTGGATTTTGTATGTACGGCAAATGAAATGAACAAATTATTGTTTATATGGGGTATTTTCCAGTCATTTTTAAAAATTATTTTTCAAACATTTGAATGAAAGAAGGTGACTTATACACCAATATAAGTTAAACACCAGTGGGACTTAATAGTATATTTTTCAATGACATCTTTAAAAAAAGTAAGTATATAAATATGGTAGTACGTTATTTTAAAAGTCTATCAAAGACTTTATTATTTTAGTCTTTTAAAAATATACTTGACAGAAATAAAAAGAAATAGTATAGTTTATTTGTTAATTATTAATCCCGTTAATCCATTTTCAGCTGTTGTCTTTGATCAGAATAATCATCAAATGATCCAGCAGTCTCTATATAATTAATAGTGACAGCCCTAAACTCTATCTATACACAACCCACTTAATTCACCTCTCTTTCTCTCTCTCTCCATGTGAGAATCTCACTCTATGTGGGGGGTCTAATATGGTTTATGATGGAGAGTTTTTAATCCCTCTGTCTTATTTCTGAACATTTCTGTGTCTGGTCTCATCAGGAATGACTCAAATCCTCCTTAATTACTACACTTACAGCAGATTCATCACAGTGCTGACAGCGCCACGGCCAACCACCCTCTGGGTTTAGCATACGCTGAAGTACCAGGAATCTGGCCACCATCTCTTTAAGGAAGAGATGGACTGATTTATTATTTTTGTTCCTTTGATGAAATATCTTACAATCATTTAAATGTGTTATTGCGTTCAAATATCGTACATTTTTTACAATACCGAGCATGACACGAAGTAATGCAGGGATAGGGGTGACACACATGGCTTAATCATTTCAAGATATGCTAGCATAACAACATATATCAACACTATATATATAAAAACAGTGCCAATATTCAAAAATATTTGTAAAGATATTGTTAAAAGTTTGTTTAATTATAACAAATGTACATTTTTTATTTATTTTTATTTGATATAGCAGCATAACCAATACAGTATTTCAGCTTAAAAGGGGTATATTATGCATTGCCATTCATTTGACTTTTTATATATAACATAAAGTAACAAAACGGGCGCCGCGGTGGCCTAGTGGGTAGCACGTTCGCCTCACAGCAAGAAGGTCGCTGGTTCGAGTCTCGGCTGGGTCAGTTGGCATTTCTGTGTGGAGTTTGCATGTTCTCCCCGTGGTTGCGTGGGTTTCCTCCGGGTGCTCCGGTTTCCCCCACAAGTCCAAAGACATGCGGTACAGGTGAATTGGGTAGGCTAAATTGTCCGTAGTGTATGAGTGTGAATGAGTGTGTGTGGATGTTTCCCAGAGATGGGTTGTGGCTGGAAGGGCATCCGCTGCGTAAAAATATGCTGGATAAGTTGGCGGATCATTCCGCTGTGGCGACCCCGGATTAATAAAGGGACTAAGCCGACAAGAAAATGAATGAATGAATAAAGTAACAAAACACAATGTAAAAAAATAAATAAACCAAGTAAATAAAACCATAATGATAAATAATATTAATAACAAAATTTTAAGTCAAATATACACCCAATAATAAAACTCTATACTAAATAATATTAAATTTTTGTTCTTGGTCTGAAGAGGAGACTGTGAGAGAAAGTTACAAAATGCATACATTGCAGATTAAAGCCACAAAGCAATTGTTTTAAGGGGCATTACATATTCAGTATATTTGGACGAGACATTCCTAAATGCATTCATTTGGAGGCTTAGAGAAAATGACTTTTTTTTTCATAACATAAATGTCATATACAATTTCCAACCGCTCTTGGGTTGTAGGAGTTTCAGGAAGTAACCAATAACTTGTGATCACTTTTAAATGTACATTTTTCTTGTAATTTTTAGTGGTTATTTAAGCTGCTTTTATTATAGTTTCAAGTTTGATATGTAGCAGTTTAGATGCTAACTAGCAGAAAACACTAAACCATTTTAAATTTCAGTCATGCAAATGCAAAATGTTGTGTTATTGTTACAATGCATTCAGCTATTATTATAGCAATGCCATTTGCTTCTGAATGTGTTTCTGCATCTTTTTTTTTTTTTTACATTCTATGGCTGTGTTTTGCGATCAGGGCTGTCGCAAACATCAGGCCCTGGTTGTGTTTTGTTTATTAAATATAATTCCTAAAAGAAAACATACTATTTAATTTGAAAATATAATTTTAATTTAATAAGAACATGTTTAAGTTAGTATTTAATTAGAGCAGATAACATTTTAAGCTATCATATGGTCATATTACAACGTTCACCTCAGGACGAAAAGTTAATGAAATATACTGTATACTGTAGTATTACAAGTGGTTTAATGGAAATAGCTTGTAAAACAGGCTAAATAGTTTTATAAGTGATGTTTGGTGTGTTTTTTTCCAAAAGAAATTGTGCCCTTGAGAACAATACACATCCCACATCAAAGTTTGAATGACACGTAGTGAGTTCTGAGTCTTTAACGTAAATTAAATGTAAGATATTGTATGTTTTTCAAGCCGCTCTCTACTGTTTTCTTTGCTAAAGAGAAAACACCTTAGGACACGGCTGATGGAGAACCACAGATGAAACGTTTAATATGCTGAATAAAGTGTGTGTGTGTCTAATTTTGCTTGCACTCACACACTCTCTAATAGTTGTGTTGATTGCAGAGCTGTGAAATTGCATGTTACAGTTCTACAGCCATTACATGAGACGCATATTTAAAGCTAACCCTCTCTCTCTCTCGCTGTTCTTTCCTCCCTCCTAGTGACTACAAGGCTCTCAATCCTCAAGATATTAAAGAAAACAACAAAAAGGTAAATGCTACACACTCTCTTTCTCCCTCTCCGTTTGTTTGTGCATCAGTAATCCTCCTCATAGGTGATTTATTTTGTTATAACTCTGATTCACTCCCACCCAGCGTTCTCTAATTGCCACTTTCAGAATGCGGCTCCCCTGCCGACACTGATGGAAAGAGCGTGCGTGTGTGTGTTTGTGTGCGTTTGCTCTTGTTTGTGTGGATGGAGCAAGTCACCTAGGAGTCGTAAGATAGCATCATAATTCATAAACATGCTATAAATAAACTTTACAGGCTTCTCCGTGGAGTGCGGAGAAAAGAGAAGGAGGGAAGGAAGAGAAATACAGGGATGTTAATCACACACTTGGAGGAACATTCAAGACAAAGGAGTCTAAATAGAAGGGAAACTCACTTATAAATGTGTACGCATACTTGTAAAGACCTCCCGTTAACTCGTGTTAAATTAAGCAAAGGATAATTGGGACACCTGACCCAATCCCTTATAAATTTCTCAAATTACTTACAAATGAATTTTTTATTGTTGTTTAACAAGACCGTACATAGTAGTATACAATACAACAAAGGAAAAATTACACTGTCATAGTTTTCTTATTTTCCCACCATCCCCTCAAAACAAAATACATTTTATGAATTATAAACAAACATAGCAAGCTTTTTTCATTTAGTTTAATATACACATTTTTAACAATAGAAATTTAAAGGGAAAAAATTAAATGAATAAGTAAAGATATTGCACATAGGCACATCACTTTTATATTATATTACACTCGGCTACAATAAATAAATACATAAATACAATGCGTCATACATAACAAAGCCAAACGGCTGAGCTTACATTTTCTTAATTATGCTTTATTTAGTGGTTATCTCTATTTTACCACTTTTTAATAATTTTTAATGGCGTTTTGAAATTTGATTTGGTCTGTTCTGGTTTACTTTATATGAACACAGCCTCTGCACTTAAATTTGCACAAAACACCTCCAAAAAATATTGGTGATTTGTTTTTGGTAATACAGTAATACAGCTAACAGGAACATCCTATCACAAGTCAGCAGTAGGAATTTGATTATCACTAAGTAAGTAAACGTTTATTTATATAGCACCTTTCCCAGACATTGAGTCACAAAGTGCTTTATTCATTCATTCATTTTCTTTTCGGCTCAGTCCCTTTATTAATCCGGGGTCGCCACAGCAGAATGAACCGCCAACTTATCCAGCATTTGTTTTACGCAGCAGATGCCTTTCCAGCCGCAACCCATCACTGGGAAACATCCATACACTCTCATTCACACACATACACTACGGGCAATTTAGCTTACCCAATTCACCTATACCGCATGTCTTTGGACTTGTGGGGGAAACCGGAGCACCCGGAGAAAACCCACGCGAACACGGGGAGAACATGCAAACTCCACACAGAAATGCCAACTGACTCGGCCGAGGCTCGAACCAGCGGCCTTCTTGCTGTGAGGCGACAGCACTACCTACTGCGCCACCGTGTCGCCACAAAGTGCTTTACAACAAGAGAAAAGTAAAAGAACACATATCAATAAAAGAAAACATGTTAAAACATATTAAAAACAAGTTAAAAATCCAAATAAAAAAACACTATTGCTGTTAATTAAAAGCTTGACCAAAAAAATATGTCTTTAACTGCTTTTTAAAAAGTTCAACTGATCCCAGATTTCTCAGTGCTTGAGGGGGAGAGTTCCAGAGCCTTGGGGCCACCACACAGAAGGCACGGTCACCCTTTGTTTTAAGACGAGTCCTGGGAATGGCTAAAAGGTCTTTGCCACAAGACCTCAGAGACCGGCTACAAATGTGATTATGTACTACTACTAGGGCTGCATGATGTTGGAAAAATTTGACATTGCGATATTTAGTTTTTTTTGCAATATATATTACAATATGAAATCTATTTCTCCAGATGAATTGAGTAGCTCTATTTAAAAAGATTTCATTTATTTGGATGAATTGAAATGATCAAATCTTTTTTTCTATGCAGTGCGTTTGCATAAATTATAATAAATGACAAATACAATACTTAATATACTAAATACTTAATATAAGTACATATAAATACAACAGAGCAAAGATAAAAGTAAAATAAACAGCGCTTTTTAGAGTTTACACTTAGCTAACGATTGGTTATAAAGCTTGATTGGCATGCTGTCACGGTAGAGAGCCCTGAGCTCATAAGATCCTCGAGCCCGTGGCTCCCTCTTTTTTGCTAGGCGAGAGGGGAGTTTGAGCTCAGGTAGATCTCGAGAACTCCTCTGCTGTAGTAGCTGATGAACAGATAGTGATTGCTCTTAAGAGATTACTACTTACTAGGAGCATGTCTATGGTGTTAATTTGGATTAGTCAGTTAACATAAATTGTATGTTTTTGGATGGTGGGAGGAAACTGGTACGTGTAAGCTCTGCACAGAAACGATGGTTGGCTTGGTAAAGACAAGAACCAGTGACGTTCTTGCTGTGAGGCAACAGTGCAAACCACTGGGCCACCGTGCCACCCATCTAGGAAAGGTGGAGGAGTAGGGGTGGAAGGGGGATTCTTCAAAACGAAGATGGCTGTGATATGGAACTTGGGGTATTTATAGTGGCTTAGGAATCGTCTGATTGGTGAATCATAAATTAGATAATGCTGGACCAGCCGCAAGCAATCAAAGCATGTGATCCTCTTGGAATTAGTTTATAAATAAATTTGACTTATTTTTTTTCTGAAAAGTATAATAGTGTTCAGGTACAGAAGTTGAACAATCAAACATAAACTCATCATTGTATAAATTGTTAAAAAAATAGTAATATTTAAGAATATCTTTATCATTTTAATAAATCTAATCCTGCGATGTGACTATCGCGGACACACACATTACAATATCAGTGCTCAAACAGTATATTGTGCCGCTCTAATCCCTACCATAAGGTTGGTAAGATGTATTTGAAGCTTTGAAGTAACCAGTTACTCTAGACTTCAGTGTCACATGAAATTCAGAAACAATCTAATACGCTGATGTGGTAATCATGTTTTTGTTGATGTTGATGTTGATTATGACAGTTTTTAAATGTCAATATTAAAGTATGTATACTAAAAACGATGATAAAGGAGGCCATGGTGACTTCATTTTTGAAATCTAATAAAAAAATGCAAAATTATTATTTTAAAAAATCAATAAAAGTGCAAAACAAAGACTAAAGTCAAGGAAATACTTATGATAATATCAAAAGCAGTAGTAAACAGTAATTATAAAATACATTTGTTGTTATATTAGGGTTATAATAATGCCAAATGCTGCTTTTAAGAGACTTTTTCACTTGAACAGAGCTAAGCGTTTATTCCTCTATTGCTTATGATAATAAACTAAAGTTCTTGTAATCGAACAGCTACAAATATAAGACAAACACGGATACAATTAATAAGCCAATTATAAAAACTTTCTGTAAGAAGCTCTAAAATGTCTCTGGAAATAAATATAGGGGGCATATTTTGGAAATTGAATGGGTGATTGCTGAACCTGCTGTGCATGCCTCCTTTTTTCTTTCTTTTTATTCTCTCTCTGTCTCTCTCATTATTTCACATTATACCTCATTCCATCCATTCAGCTGTTTCCAGTGCTGTGCGCGACGACTGTTCTTTGAGAGAGAGTGAGAAAGGTGTGGATATTACTGTCATCTCTCAAATGCCTGTTTAAATAAACCGCCAGGTGGCTGTGCCAACAAGGATTACTCCAAGCATTTCTCTCTTTCTCTCTCTCAAAACACACACACAATGCACAGCACCGCAACACATGAAACAAATGTACATTTGCCGAAGAGTTGCTTCCTGGATTAGTTTGGAATCTATTTGGATTTGTGGATGTATAAAACGTAATTCCTCTGTAACTCCACTCCACTGAACGATCACTGTATTCTGGAGCACCATAGATTAACTCTTATTTCAGCCCTCAGATTAGCTCTATTTAGACTTTATTAGGTGTATTTAGCGTGCTCTCCTTTCCCTCCGTTCCTTTCATCTGTCATCACTTTATCCCTGCACTCAATACCTGCAGTCACTTCCTGAGTTCATTTCCTGCCCTCTCATTCTGGGACTATCATATACACCATTTTTCTCTCTCCGACACAGCAAAAAGTGCATGCTTTTGCTCTCTTTCAACAATAAATGACTCTCCCGAGCTGAGGAGGTTAAGAGCACTCTCTATACAAACCCCAAACACACGCATTTATATATATATACTGCATTCATTTCCATGTGATAGAATCAGCGCGACCCTCTCTGGCCCAACCGTGATTGCAATAATCTCCATTGAAATATGACAGATAAGAGCAATCAATAGCAGAGGGGAGAGGAGAGGACGGTTTGCTCATACAGGCAGTGAAAAGAATTATTTTTCTCAGTGTGTGTTGGGAGAGAGAGAGACTAGCAGTAATTTCCCATGATATCTGATCTGCGCGCACACGTGTGCATGTGTGTATGTGTGCCGTGATAAATGTGCCCCTCTGGCTGTGCGTGAATGTGTGTGTGTGTGACTGACAGCGATGGATACCTGTCAATCATTCAGCGATGTCATTCACAAAACAAAACGCTTTTCATTGTGTGTTTAGCGTGGGGGAGGGATGCATGATAGCAGGAAGAGAGTCTTAAATACACAATAATCACACAGTTCACAAGGGTTATTTGTGCTGCAGTCTTATTTATACACAGATCGAGAGCAAACAACCCGTTTCTGTGGGCTTGCTAGTACATTAGAAGCATGTTTTTTGGGATTAAATGATCTGGATGTGCTTGCTCACACAAACTCAAACTGCTGTTTACAGGCTTTGTTTATTTTAATCAAGCAGGATTTGTTGTTTTGAGGCAGAGAGACACCTTTTTGTTCTGCCTTTTCTTGGGCGCTTGAATCGTCCCTGTAAACTGACAGTGATGCAAATATTAAACGTATTATAATCTATTTAATGTAGTCATTTAAAAAAGTATTAAATATTTACTTTTCTGTTGGGTGGATCTCAGGCTTTGTTTTATGTAGTATGTAGTATATATGTTCAGATATAAAATGTTCAATGAAAAAGAAAAAATATTAATATTAAATGTTAACATTAAAAAATATTTTAATATTTTAATGATATAATATTTAATAATACTATTTAATTATAATAATAATAATAAACTTTAGTTTTAAATAGCGCCTTATAAAGTAGTATCTCAAGGCACTTTACTGACATATAAATTGTGCAGCACTAAAAGATACATACATAGATGAATGGAAAAAATGTTATAATAAATATAATAAAACACACTTTAAATAACTAAAAAAGTAATAGATCTAAAAGTCAAATAAAAGCTACCCTATAAAGTCTGTTTTAAGACATGACTAAATACTCTGGGAGTCTTCATTGCAAATATCAGAAGGTAAAGAGTTCCACAATTTAGGTGTCGATGAAGAGAATGCCTGCTCTACCATAGATTTTAGCTACGTTGACAGATATTACGTTCGTATTTATGCATAATATAGCATTTTTTTTCTGATATAATCTGATATTATTCACAAAGTGTGTGTGTGTATGTATATGTGTGTGTGTGTGTGTGTGTGTGTGTGTTTATATTTTTATATAGATTTAGAATTTATATAAAGTAAATTTTGGAAGTTACAGATGTTTAATTTAATAATTTAAAAGAAGTCTTGAGAAAAAGAAAAAGTTAGACCTTTATTGTGGCGAGCAAGTTAACACAGTAGCTCATGTTTAGTACAACTCTTTGGTATTCTCATAGAGGTGGCTTATGCTCGTCAGGCGAATTGGAAGAGTTAACAGTGCAGCCTCGAATAAAAACCAGTCGCACTGACTGCAAACTGCAACCATTTAATTGCTGTCTGGAGCACTCTTATTTGAATATGTTCTAAAGGATCCAGTGACATTGGAGTACTATTTGTTTTAAATGCATTTAAATACAAAACATTTGAAATTAATATTATATAATGCAAAGAAATTCTGTCTTTGTTTGCATAGAGATTACTTTTTTAAAAAATGCAATAAATAAATAAATAAAAATCTTAAAGACACCAAAGGTGTATTTGTACTGTCCTGATAATAATAAAAAAAACTCTCTCACACATGTGAAGGAAAGAAATGAGTTTTGGGTCCTATTCAGCTCGAGTGTGAATATAGCTTAAGTTTAAAAGTCCCAGTCAGGCAGTTCAGTTTCATTTGTTCCTCCAATTATTCACTCATTCTTTAGAGTTGAAACCCAAACAACATACCTTCAGACTCATTTTGTTTTCCCACCCTTCTTCATTCTCCTTTTTCCCTATTCACCTGTCTGTACCTTACATTTTCCTCGCTCTGCAAAGCTCTGCGTCTCCATCACTATTGTTAGCCTCCAGCAAACAGGAAAAAGAGAAGGCACAAGAGAAAGAAAGGAAGAAAGATGTGATTAATTGTAAATTGAGAATCGGCTTACCTTTGATTATACCTCCCCTCCCTTTCTTTTGCCTTCTCTCTCTCTCACTCATGCCAATAAAGGGGACAAACCTGATAAAGTCGCTAGATGGTAAGCGGCTGAGCTTGAGACAATAGTCAACAGGCTGAAATTCTGTCGGCCATCAGCTGGGCTCTGATAGCAGCTCTGATAAAGCGATTCAGGGGGAGGGCGAGACACAAGGCTAATTTGTAGGCTTTTCTTTCTACTGTTGTATTCTCAAATTCTCCAGAGAAAGAGAAAGTAACTTTTCTTTCATTCGTTCGGTGGATTATCGTGATAATGTCAGTCAGTTTACTTTCGCTTCTTCCTTCCGTTTCTCTCTCTCTCTCTCTTTCTCCCTCTATCTCTCGATCAGGGATTGAGTTTGGCTGTTTGATTATCTGCCTGTTCTCCTCAACCGGACAAATCAGTGCAATTATACTCACTGCTGAGAGAGAGAGAGAGAGAGAGAGAGAGAGAGAGATGGAAGGAGGGCGAGTGGGAGATGTCTGCGATAAGACTGAGGCAGGATTAGTTTAGTGTTTCTTGGTATCGTGCTCTCTTATCATGGAGAACCATCCTTGACATTAGCTGTCACCGCCAGCCGCATCCTACTGATCCCAGCTTGTCTTATCCCAAATCTAATTCTGGCATGCACCCTACACCCTAACTGCTTCTCCCTCCCATAACCCAGCAAACCCGCTTCTTCCCTTTGACCCTGTACCCCATCCTTACCTTTTTCCTTCTTGGTCTTCAGTCCTGCCCTGTAGTAGGTAACCCTGGTTCTGGTTCTCACCCTACCTTTCATTTTCACCCTGCACCCTGCCTGCTTTTCTCTCTCTCCATTTTTATTTACCCCAAGTACAGTAGTTTGTGAAAGACTCGACATGTGGCAAGTGAAGTTCAGCACAATAGAGTTGAAGGCAAAATTATTAGCGCTCGCATGAGATTGCAACTATTTCATTGTGCTGTTTAATGGAGCAAGGACATTTTCACAGTATTTTCTGTAATATTTTTATTCTCAAGAAAATCTTACTACATTTAGTTTGACTTTAGTTTGATTTTACTTTTTAAGCATTTTTAAGGTCAGTTTTATTAGCCCCCTTAAGATTGGCTAAAGAACAAACCTCTGTTGTCCAATGACTTGCCTAATTAACCCAACCTGCCTAATTAACCTAGTATAACCCTTATGGTGGATTCTTGTATCTTGCAAAATATCCCGTAAAATATTATGTACTCTCATAATGGCAGAGACAAAAAAAGGGTTATTAGAAATTAGATATTACAACTTTTAAGTTTAACGTTGGGGATAAAAAAGGCTTTCTTAAAATATAAAAACTATACAAACAAAACTGTATGTTTGTAATGTTTATTTATTATTTTCAAATGTAGTATATACGGTATGTTTTTACATAATTATTTTTTAAAAAGTTTATTTATTTTATTTTATTTTATTTTTTTATTTATTATATTTTATTTTTCACCCACTATCAACTAGAGGTGTGATCCTACACTGGTCTCATGATTCGGTTACGATTATCTTGGCAAATTCTGCGATTGGCTCTAATTGTCAGCATGGCTCTGGTGGTGTTCAGCAAACAGTGACGTGGACACTAACGTTAAACTGCTGTGGCGGTCAGCTGATCCATTATAGACTGTGACACAGTGGAAAAAAATTGCTATGCAGACACGCTCGTGTCTGGATCCACAAGTAACATTATTATTGTAACAGCCGAGAGAGAGGAGAAATGCTTCCTCACGAACATGCCAACAGGTCAAAGGGGCCACAGAGAGTGAGAGAGAGAGAGTTTACAGCTTTTATTTTCTCCTAGCTTGTTTTTGATGTACTTCCCTGTCAGTAAAAGGCTGTGCAGCAAACTCACAAGCAGTGAATCGCAAACAGTTATCTGCTTTTTGAGTAGTTGGAGCGTTTCAATTTCTCTCCTCCCTCACCATAGTAAGCTAACGCCACATAACGCATATGTGATTAATGACGTCAGTACATAATAACTGGTTAAGGTTACTACTGAACCGGTATCGCATTGTTTGCATCTGCATCACAGTGCATTGAAGAAACAATTCATTTTGACACCCCTACTATCAACAGTGAATTTTGGAAGCTACATCCAGCTGTTTACCATATCACGTTGTTGTCTTCTGGTGACTCTGATGTAAATTATTACTTTTTTCTATCTTTTTTCTTGCTCCATCAGTACCTGTTCAATAACTCTGTTTAAGTCCATACCTTTTCTTTGTTTAACTTGTTTTAAACATCCTCATTTTATTCTTCTGTCTACAGGCCTATGACGGTTTTGCCAGCCTGGGCATCTCTCGGCTTCTCGAGCCATCAGACATGGTTCTGCTGGCAATCCCGGATAAGCTGACAGTGATGACGTACCTGTATCAGATCAGGGCTCATTTTAGTGGTGAGGAGCTCAACGTGGTGCAAATCGAGGCCAACAGCAGTCGCAGCACGTATAAAGTTGGAGACTTTGAAACGGACACAAACAGCTCCATCGACCAAGACAAGTTCTACGCCGAACTCAACGATATCCACCGCGAGCCCACCAATCAAGATGCTGCTGCAACCAACGGTGGCTCTGATGGAAATGAAAACCAGGAAGTCAAGTCAGTCGCGTCAGCAGCAGGATCTGGTTCTCTCTCCGCCTCCCCAGCGGAAGTATTAAAAGAAGAAGCTCCATCTTTACGGCCATCCATGACTGACTCTCCAGCAGCTTCTGCGGTCACAGAGTTTCACCCGCGACCCACCCAGACCACCAGAACCAGCCTGGAGACCAGCCGACCTCCTGCTGCAGAACAGAAGAAGCTCCTCAAGGCTGATACACTGGACATGGGTGACCTGCCTCAAAGGCTGGAGAGAGAAAAGGAGAGACTTGAGGTCAAAGACTCCCGGGAGCAGCACGAGGCCCCACGGCCTGCCGAAAGGTCACCCATGTGGCAGGCTGGGTGTTCTCTGACTAACACACACAAACTGGGCTTCACGTATAACAGAGACTCTGATCTGATCAAGAAGAAGAGAGCCAGTTTGCGCCACTCTGAATCTGAAAGCACCTCAGACAGCAGCGCTCAGACCAACCACACACACATACCAGCTAAACGCACACAGGTAAAGGTCAACAAACACACACATGCACATTTATGCCCTGTGATGCAGTAAACTTCATATGCCAATGATGTGGTGAACGTGGATGCAAATGGCAGATTTCAGTCATCAAAGTATAGTTTAAATGGAATGGGATGGAATTTGGCAAATTTGAAATAAATGAAAGTAGCTTTGTAGAGTAAAACTATCAGGATAGCGGCTAGTGTCTGTAAATACACAACCAAGGGTGCTCTCACATTATGCTATCTGAACCTGGCCCTGGTTCGTTTGACAAGTGTGAGTGTTCTAAATCGGGCCCACACACTGTTCAGCTAGCTGGCCCTGGCCCGGTTGGCAGAGATGTGCCAGAGCTCGGTTCGGTTAGGCTTTGGTGTGATATGCTTGGAGTGTGAGTGCAAAGCTCGCCTGAGCCGAAACTGAAGACGTGACATAACTTTTAAGGGTCTATTTCATGCTTTTCAATGAGCACAAACTGTCATAGTTTATTAAAGATGCAGACCCCTCGCTGCACGTCCGCTGCACCTTCAGCAAACCTCCTAATGCATGCGGCACAAGGACTTTTATGAGAATTTATGAGCCTCAAAAGTTGTGGATCTATTCAAAAATATACTCCTAAACGACTGCATGTCCCAAACGACTAAAAATAATACAAAACGATATGACTAAAGCAATTTCCACTTTGTATGCCCTAAAAATGTATTTGATATAGTACAAATCATGTACATACAGAAATCATGACAACTTACCAAAATATAAATTTGGTTAAACTTGCAATTGTGAGAAAAGGGGAAAAGGGGGGAAAATCTGTCTGTCTGTCTGTCTGTCTGTCTGTCTGTCTATCTACCTGTCTGTCTGTCTGTCTGTCTTTCGGTCTGTCTATCTGTCTGTCTGTCTGTCTGTCTGTCTGTCTGTCTGTCTATCTTTCGGTTTGTCTGTCTGACTGTCTATCTGTCTGTCTGTCTTTCGGTCTGTCTATCTGTCTGTCTATCTGTCTGTCTGTCTGTCTGTCTGTCTGTCTGTCTGTCTGTCTATCTTTCGATCTGTCTGTCTATCTGTCTGTCTGTCTGTCTGTCTGTCTGTCTATAACATTTTTTTTTCTATGTTTTAATGTTAACGGCAATAAATACAAATTTGGTCAAATAAACTGAATTAATAAATCAGAAAATGTTTAATTGTTTCATGGTTTCAATTAGACAAGCTCATGTAAATTATTCAAGCAGTAAAAAGTTCAGAATAAATAAAATAGTTAACAATGGAATCCTGGAGGGGGAAAAACAACAGTACTTTTTTGTGGTGTCCGAGAGGGCTTAATGTGCTGCACTTGCAATTACAAAAAATGCCAGCAAATTAAGAAAAGATTCTCATCGTTTGACAGCACAAGTCCTGCAAGCCCTCACAATGCAAACACACACACACAAAAAAAAAACGCTCTGCATTTTCTTCCAACTCATGCAAATAGGATGGAACACAATTTGTTGCTTGAGTCAATTCCTATTTTGCTGACGTTTTTATGTAATTGTATGTTTTCTTAAATTGCAATATGTTAAGCTCTCTCAGCCAGTGTAATTTTTCTGTAAAAATAATTTCAGAATCATATTAAGAAAATAATGAAGAAAAAAGTTTTTTGGGCCCTAAATATTTTTGTTCAGTCAAATAAATCTGTTTTTTTCTGTTTATTATTCTCTTTCCCCAAGGTCCATGTATGTTTTGTCTCTGTTTCATTTTATAATTCTGCATTTTAAGTGCAGTGTAAAATACTTTTTGAAATTCCTTATTCAAACGACTGGAAAAGTCATGGAAATAATATGTAAATTCATTAGAGAGCAATTGTGGGAACCATGTTGAGCGTTCAGAATGATCAAACCACACATGACTAATGTCAAACACAAGCAAGTCAAAGCGTTAAATAAAAATACACAAACAATACACATGCACTCAGGTAACAAACACACACTTGCTCCATGAATAATGCCTAAACACTCCCAGCTAAAAAGCAGTTCCAGCGGAAACGGGAAAGCTGCCATATAAAATCAAAGCACATAACACTGTTTGAAGCTTTTAACATGTTTGATATTTTTGCCATTTTGTGAGGCGCCTGATCGGCACAGACAGCAGCCGCGTGTCACTCGGAGTGGCATGTCATTATGTACGGGCCGTCCCGCCTGCAGCTCTAATACTGACACGGGTTATAGCGTGTTCCGCATGAGAGCCTCTCCTCATCTATACAGCGTTCTCACACACACACACACACACACATACTTGCAGGTATTCCAGCACAGCCGAGTTTTATCACACACTCTATGTATCACTGTCATTCCTTCTTCTGAATAACTTTCCCGCTTAGATTTGTCCTGATTTTATTTTGATATGTCATCAAGGCCTCAGCTGTATGTTACCATAGTGACAGTTATTTGGCACCACCTTAAATTCATCGGCGTTGTGTTTGGTTGTTTTATTGAATGTGCTGCACAGTGTAGATGCGATGTTAACAGTCATCACTTTATCACCTCTCAGCTGTCAGAATCACAGCCAAACCAATCAGCCAATCAGCTGCCTGCCGGAGCCCATAATGACAGCCTAAAACTGATATCGTTTGGGCGAGATGCTAATCTGACTCTCGCAACATATAGCACAGATGAAACGACCTCCGATCTGATGATGTGTTTTTGTTTTTTCAGGAAGTTGTATCTGCCCCAGTGTCTAACACCAGCGAGGAGAAGGTGAAGCTGTTTCTATGAGTGGTTATACATACAGTAGTGCTATTTTGTTGAACGTAAAACTGAATGAAAACTCTGTCTCTGATTTCAGAAGGTGTTGTCCCGTCAGGAGGAGCTGAAGGAGAGGGCCAGGCTGCTTCTGGAACAGGCCCGCAGGGATGCCGCCATGAAGGCTGGGAACAAAAGCACCAACAATGCACAGTCGCCTACAAACACTCCGCAGATTATTGATGTGAGTCACACAAAACTTGCTGCATTTTCATATTTCATTTTGGATCATTTTCTTTCTAGGGGGGGTCAAAATTATCTCATAATGCTATCCGAGTGTTTTTTTGTTTTTCTTTTGAAAACTGCCACACTTTTAGCTCTTAGACTGGTTGGTTTGAGCATATGTTAACACCTCATCAAAACAATTAGTCCAAGTTGGCCTAATGGCCCGTTTCCACTGAGTGGTACACTCTTAAAACAAACGGTTCTATATAGAACCAAAAACGGTTCTATCGAGCGCTTCATATATGGAACCCCAAAAAGGTTCTATATAGAACCATTTTAAGGGTTCATTAAATAGAACCCCAAATGGTTCTTTGAATTCAAGTTAGATGGTTCTATTTAGAACCATTTAAGGGTTCTTTTTTATTATTGAATTATTGTTACTTATTAATGAATAAAAAATAAAACCAATCCAGACAATTCAAATTGTTTAAATTTATTCAATTCATTATACAAAATATTTTTTAAAATATTTAAAATTGCACCTCTGCATACTTTGCATTGGACAGCAGATCTACCTTAACAGTTTAATGGCATTTTACAATGTAATTGAAATGATTTCACTTTTCTAAGCTTTTTTACTGTTTGAACAAATACAGTGCTTCACTTTCACACATGTCTAAAATGAAGAGAAATATCTCACAATGCAGATAGAAACAATACACAAACAATCAAAACATCTATTAAATAACACTACAATTTCAAAAAGTGGATGGTACCTGCATGTATTGGTCATCACAACATCCATTTTTATACATAATTTAATAAAAAAACATTACTAAAACATTGCAAAATGATTAGACAAAACACTGCAAACAGCCATTTCACAACCTGTAGCATGTCCATGTCAGTCAGCCTCTCTTATAAGGTAAATAGTTTTGTCCATGGGTGGCACAGTGGCTCACTGGTTAGAACTGTCACCTCACAGCAAGCAGGTCACTGGTTCGAGTCCCGACTGGGCCAGTTGTCATTTCTGTGTGGAGTTTGCAAGTTCTCCCAGTGTTCTTGTGGGTTTCCTCTGGGTGCTCCGGTTGACCCCACAGTCCAAAAGCATGTGTACGGTATAGGTGAATTGGCCATAGTGAGTGAATGTGTGTAGATCTATGAGAGAGTATATGGGTGTTTCCAAGTGCTGGGTTGTGGCTGGAAAGGGCAGATTAGTTGGTGATTCACTCCACTGTGGTGCCTCTGATAAATGAGGAAGTTGAAGGATAGCGAGTGAGTGTTGTCCATTGTAATGCTGAAACTTCAAGCCTTGGTGGAATCAGGAGAGCTGCTGAATCCTGGATGGTGTAGGACCTTTGGATTTCTGTAAAACAATATTTTAATGTTGAGTACTTTTAACCAATTAACATAAGTCATCAAATAGAATTACAGTTATAATTAATACAATTAAAGTGTGTGTGTGTGTTTGGGGCAAATAGTATGTAATATAGGGAGTAGTTACCTTCTGCGGTTTCCGCTGCTGGTCCAATGAGACTATCATGGAGCACTTCCTTCTTTCCGTCCCTTTTTGGGCCATTTCTTTTAAAGATGTTTCTGTGTTCTTCACCAAGTTTTCTAAGCAGCATCCTAAATGCAAAAAACATTTTGGTTACTTCATGTGTAAGTTTCCAAATGACATATTTTCAGCAATACAAGTTTCTTAAAGTCATCATGGACGCAAAACTATTTGGTACCCAAATGTAACAGTGTTTACTCACAAGCTGTGGCACTCCAAGAAGAAGAAACTGCTCCATTTGTTCTGCAAACCCCTCCATAATCTGTGCTCTGGAAAAGGGTGTTTCATTCGGTTCTTGACTTATGAATATCTGGTGTCGCATTCCACGTCCATCACAATCTGAGGTAGAAAGACAGCATTTTAGAGTGTGTAAATATGAATTTAAACCACAGAATTAATCTACCTTTGGCATCAAATGTATTGAACTGAACTTGCCTTGTGTTAAGTTCCTCAGAGTACAGTTCACTTCCTTTTCATCCCATTAATTTGTTTCATTTTGCGAGATGATTGATGAGCTCACCACTGAAATCCTTTCATTTTTAAATTTGTTTTGCAGACATTGCAACAAATCCTGTAGGCAAATTTACACTTTCTTTTAAAACATATTTTCTTTGCAGGACTTTTTAATAAGCAATGACCTTAATATTCTCACTGTACAAACAGCAGCAATAAGTAATGGAACATTTTTGTGATAAATATATTTCAGTACACAACAACCAAGTCTGACATATGCATGTTATAAAATACAATATTTACCAGGTGTCCTTGTTGATGATAATTGTGTCACAATTATGGAAGCTGGGATCCTTCCTCTTCAAAGCTACTTGTGTCCTGCAGCCCAGGTTACAATACAATGTTAAAGTCTTTTATAATATTCATTTCATAATACTTAATACAGTTTGTTTAGAATTAAAAGCAATAATACATACCGAGCACAAGATTTACGATGCAGTTCAGTGTCCAGGCTGTTTGAAGAAAAGAAAGATATACATTAAAATATGAATTTTAAACTTATTTAGCACAATATATACATATATGTAGCCTATATTTAACAAGGTTCAACATTTCACAATACATTTAGCCTGCATGTTTGTATGTCCTTCATAAATAACACCTGATCTTTAATCTATGGATTATTAAAATATGTTTTGGCTTTGAAAGGTTTTAATAATACCCTTAGCAATTATTACTATAGCGCGTGCATAGACTCGGGCGGGCGCGTGCATAGACTCGGGCGGGCGCGTGCATAGACTCGGGCGGGCGCGTGCATAGACTCGGGCGGGCGCGAGCGCGGCATGTTCCCTTGAGGTTTTAATGCAGACTAGCCGGCGTGTACACTACTTTACAGAGTTTAGCCCGAGTTAAACTGGGCTAAACTCACACACGAGCAAGCTGGAAGTACTCGTTTGTTCAAGGTTGGAGATAAAAACTGCACGAAAGCGGAAATCGGCTCATATGAAGTTACCATTAAAAGAGCGTGCACGCGCTTCACGCTGCCTCTCGGAGCTCGCCTTCAAATAACGCACCTGTTTTATTGTTATTGATGTTTTAATTAATACTGACAAACAAATAAAGCGAAACTGTAACTTATTTCGAACAAAAAGCAGAGCAAAGTCAGCTTGACACAGATTCCTGAACCGAAGGCTGACGACAGAAATCCATCAGAAAGTTACAAGCACAGTATTAATCCATATTAACGTTACCCCTTATTCAGTCTGTCACCATATAAGACAAGGGAAGAGAAACATCACCCCGTAATACAAAATATTTCATTATTATAGTTTTAAAAGAGTAATAACGTACCTGAATGATGGAGCTGCAAAAGCGGAGTTCTCCTTTTCAAAAATTAACCGTCACTCTCCAGGCTCGTCACCACCAGTCCACAAATGAATGACGTCACCAGAGGGCTTTTTCATGATTATTAGTTTAAAATAATTTATTAAACCATAACAACACACTGTACAGTCTGAATAAACTGCTTATTTAATTATTTCACAAAATAATTCGTCAAAAATGTTAAATATTAAGCATATATAAATATTAGTTATATGGTAATGTACAAACCTGCATGAAACAAAAATCCCATCATACATTGATTAGGTTTTTGACCATAACAGTCATTTTATTAGGTTTTGACTCAAAAAGCTTTGTCTCTCTGTGTTATAGCTTATTATTATTTATAATCTTTACTATATAATTATGTCATAAATCTCACATTATAGAACCATTTTAATCAAAAAGGTTCTTTGCACTCAAAGGGTTCTAAATAGAACCATTTTTTGGGTAAAAGGTTCTACTGGCCAAGTATAGAACCCTAGGGTTCTATATAGAACCTCAAGGAACCTTTTTTTTTAAGAGTGTACGGTACGGTACAGTTCGGAACGCTTTTAAGGCCGTTTCCACTGTCTAAAAGCGTACCGAACCGTACCGTACCACTTTTTAGTCACCCTTTGCAAAGGGTCCCAAGCGTACCAAAGGGTAACTAAAAGGCGGAGCTAGACGTGCAGTTGAACGCTATTAGTTTACAGAGATACGTCATTTGCTCGCGCAACAAGCAGAATGAAAACAAAGGACCCGCCATGTTTAATACACAGCCGAGAGACAATACACTGAAATTATATAAACATATAATAATGAGCCATGGTCGACCTGAGCTTAAACAAACCTTGTCGTCGTCTTGAACAGCCACAAAGCCAAGAGAAGAGTAGATTCTTATGGGTTACGAGCCCATAAGCGTGAGCGCGAGAGGTTTCGCTTTGTCTTTTGTGCTAGCATGCGCGTCAATATTTGAAATAACAAAATTCTTAACCTGGACTATTATAAACTCGGAATGACGGAATTGCTCTCTAACGAGAGAATAATGACGGAGAGGCTACATGTACTGGTGAAGATTAAAGATACAGATGAGAGGTTTGCACTGACTGGGGGCTCTATTTTGTATTGTTTTTTAACCTAAATAAGGCATAAATGTCTGCTGTGTGTAGTTTTTCTGTAATTTGGTAACATCAGAGACTGTGTGGGGCTGTATGTGTTCATATATGCTGCATTTATTTATTTATTTTATATAATCGCGGACCGTAGGCTATTTCGCATCATTGATCTAGTTATAATCAGATCATGTTCAGTCAGTAATGAACATTTATACACCAGTGTTTATGTGCGAAAATCGAGCGAAAATGACGTCGACTGAAACTCTGTCGTACACCACACCCACCAAAATAGTACCCTTTTGCAGTGAAAACCCAAGCCTGATAAAGGTGACCCGTACCGACCCGTACTGAACCACTCAGTGGAAACGGGCCATAAATGTGGAGGTCTGGTGAGAAGACAATCTGACCTACTGGGCCAATAACCAAGGCTTTATTACAATATACGATTTATTATGTAGATTTTTTTTCCTATGTTTGTTTTCCTAATGCTTTTCATAAATAATGGTTGGTTATACTGGAGCAAAAATGAAGTGAAGCGTCTTGTTAAAAATGGGTTGGAGGCACATATTTCAAAAAAAACACACACAAAAAAAAAAACAAGTGAAGCCAGGAATGTTGCATTGGTTAGATAATTTGATTATATGTTAGGTAATATAACAGCAGCTTCAAGGAAAGCCACATGAATACATACAGGACAGAGCCTATTTGGCCTGAGGGGTGACCGACATCAGTGAAATTATTAACATAAAACATGTTATGTTCTGACCAGAGGGATGAGAGTTTAATTTTACGTGATAAATTTTACTGCCCCTCACTTTTGATCCGTTGAATGCATTCTTGTTGACTTAAAGTGTGTGTGTTAGGGCTGCATGATATTGGAAAAAACTGATGTGGCGATATTTTATTTTTCTGTGATAAATATTGCGATATAAATACAGTTTCATAAGAAGGCTGAATAGCACTATTTGAAAAAAAAGCTTTTCTTACTTTGTCTCATTTCTAGTTCAAATATCTAAAAAACATTATTATATCAAGTAAAAATATAGTTTTGTTTTAAAATTCAGGTAAAATAAGGCAAAATTAAGAGTTTTCCTTGCAACAAGCACAATTATCTGCCAGTGGGAAAAGTTAAATAATCTTGTTTTCACTTTGAAATCTAGATTAGACTAGAAGCATAAATTGTATAAATTCTGAATAAATACATCAATTAAATGCAATTATGTAGTCCCTGTAGTTCAACTATAATCCAGAATTAGCATTGCATATCTTTGCGATGTGACTATTGCATACATAATATGTTGTATAGATATTGTACATACTGTACATATACATTTTTTTCCATTTGTATATGAAGCATTTGGAAAGTAGTGCAAATACAGGTACTTGCATGTATGGTACAGTACGTACACGCATATTAAAATTACATTTTCCTAGTTTCTAACTGTGGCTGTTACCAAAAATTCCTAAAAAGAATTTTTATTCTTCAAATTAACACACTTGTTGGTTCAAACTATTCCATACAGTATTGTACAAATACATAGTAGGTCCTTACGCCTGTTCCTGGCTCCTCTCAGGATCTGTCAGACATAAAGTAAGTAATAGAAAGTAATAATGTTGAGTTACCAAGAGTCTGCATGCCGAAGTCTTTCATTTCACACAGGACAGGTCTTTAAGGGTTACTCAAGGGCTTTAGGTAGTGACCAGTCAGAGAACATCAAAGACTAAATAAACATGCTCTGCTGAGCTCTGGTGTGCTGCAGGACGGCTGACACTTGACGTCAAAAGCTCCGAATAACATTTCAGTCCTCCTGACATCCTGTTTTAGAAGAAGAAGAACAGTGTGAAACGCAACAGCATAAACATACAGAAGCTCAGAGGAGGGGTTTTCAGGACATGATGAAATATCTGGCATGTGGCGGATTTATTCAGACGTTTTGCTGTATGAATTTTAAAATGGAAAAATGAGATGCCCTTGAATGAAATGCATAAGAAAGCCAAGAACAGGACCTCAGTGTGATGCTGCCATAAATTAACTTTGACTCTCTTTGACAAAAGTCCTCTAATGAAAGGAAGATGGTCCAAATTAGCATGTTTGACAGTAGAGTCATGTGTTCATGTGTGACAGTGAAGCTATTTATAATATTGCCATAAAAAAAAATATGTTTGCCGTTTGTTCAAACTGCTTATTTAAAATGAGCTGAAACAATACAGTTCTTGAGTTTTTTTAAGGGAAAACTTAATTGTTTCATGTTCAATCCACACACATTTTTAAAAGCTATTAGGTTAGCTTAATTCTTTCATGTTGTCCCAATACAAATCGATTGTGTGGAACCTAGCATTTATTAACATTGTAGAAAGAAAAAGAAAGAAAGAAAAATATTTATCAATAAAGTAATACGATTTTTCTGAAAAACAATTAAACAACACAGACATTTTTAACATTGATAATAATGAAATAATCATGTAGCGGATGCTGAAAATCCCATACAAAATGCGAATGTATTAAGCTATTAAATGTCATACAAACGTCATACAAAACATTAATTAGTGAAAGGTAATTATTTCGATCTAACTAAAAGAAATATTTCACGTTATTTTATTTTTATTTATCTAATATTGCAAATTTGGTGTGCATAAACTTTTTTAAAAAGTGAAGAAAATACTGCAGATTAACTCATCTTTAAAAACACTGGATTAAATGATTAAATTAAATTATGAAGTACTTTTAAACAGTTATTTTATAGTGCAATAACATTCACAATTTTACAATTTGTACTGTATTTTTGATTAAATAAATGCATCCTTGGTGAGCAGGATAAGCTTATTTTGAAAAGTTTAAATATCCTACTGACCCCAAACTTTTGACCGGTAGTGTAAATATATTTTTTCTTTCTTTCTTTCTTTGATAATATTACAAATAGTAATATTATATAGTAATATATAACCTTTGTCTTTATCAAAGAATCCTTAAACGTATTCAGGTTTCTGGAAACACATCAAGAAACACAGCCATTTTTAACGTTAATAATGATAAAATAATGGTAATGGATGCTGAAAATTCCATACATGCCATACAAAACTATTAAACAAAAATAGTAAATAATATAGTAAAACGTAATTATTTCAATATACCAAAAATAAAAAAACACTTTTACAGTAGTTTTTTTAAATAAAATCTAATGATGTGGCTTTGGTGGGCATAAACTCTCAAAAATGTAAAAAAAAAAAAAAGAAAAAAAAAAGAATACTGCAGACCCTAAATGTTATAATGGCAGTACATTCATTTCAAATTATTTGTAGTTTTGTTTGTATTCTTTTGAACATTATAAAGTGATGTAGAACACAGGCTGTCAGCTTATTTCTCTCACCTGCAAAAGTCCTCTATGCTCTTGATGAAGGGGAGATGGTCCTCTTCCCGTAAATTAACCACGAATTAGCGTCTGTGTGTGCGTTCACAGCGCCTCCATCCCAAGGACGATGTGCTAATGAGGCTTCAGTGCATTAGCGTGCCGGAATATTGAATTGTTTCACTTTTTAATAGAAAACATTGATCAAACGGGAGCGTGGCTTGGCACGCTGGTAATTGTTAGTGATTTAGATTAGATTAGTTGATGTCTTGTTTTGATTAGTAGGCCCTGTTATCTTATCACTGGCCTCTGCATGAAGCTCCTTCGCTAAGAAGAGACTTTACGCTTTAGCATGCAGAGGGAATATTTTAATTAAATTAAGACTTGCTCCATTCTTTCAAAGCTGAGGTAGAGATGGAGGGGTGAAAGTGAGGATGGATGAGAAAATGAGGGGGTGTGAAGTCATTGGGGTGTAGGGAGCTTTTTAGTTATGCACTTTAGCATGGGCTGAAATACTGTATGTGCTTCCCTTTTACTGCTAATTGCTCCTGACATTCAGATGAAAGATAAGAATACAGGATTGATTTGATTTCTAGAGTTAAAGTTCAGGTTAAAACTTTCAAATTAAATTTGCTGTGTTGTGACTTTAATGCATGTCTGTTAGATTTGAGGCAGTGTGTATGCTAATGTGCCATTTAAAAATGGGGAAAAAAAAGTCTACAGCAATTCTGGACAAAGTTATACAAAATGTTTGCCATATACATATAGTTTTATTCCCAACAATTGTAATGACAGGGTATCCTTTCAAAAACAAAATTTTAGGCCTTAAAGTCTTTATTTTGTGAAATGAAGTCTTGTCTTAAACCGTTTAAACGGGTCATAATTTTCACCAACTAAACATCTTAATAAAACTTTTAGCAAAACTTTATTCGTAACTATTATTATAACAGTCTGTTGTGCATACATTTAGTTTTCAAAGTTTTTTTTTTTTTTTTAAGTTGTGTTGAACCAGAGTCTGCTTATTTTGACACACAATTTAAAAAATGTGGAATCAGAATTAGTTTTTTTACATGAAGCAAGTAAAAAGATTTGCTGGGCCAATAAAAAAATCCTTATTGTTTAGCCCTATTAAGTCTGAAATTTCATTCCGCATGGTCTTAAAAAGGTCTCAAAGTCTCAAACTTAATTTTGACTTGGTGAAACCTGCAGAAACCCTGAATGAGCTGCTTCTCTTTGAGGGTAAAATGTATTGTGGAAAGTCATTGATTGTCACTATTTCTTTGGCTGTGCTGCTATTAACTTTTTATTTATTTATTTATTTATTTTTTAGATGCATTAAAAATATTTCCCTCCCTAACCATCATGCTATAGTTGAACATTAAGGGTCATTTAGTGTTCTTTTTTTAAGTTATTGTTTTCTTTTAACTACGATACTGATAACAGTAGAGCCATGTATTTATGTTACAAAAGCATTCAGTTTTATTTTGAACTTTGTATTTATGAAGTAACCCCTAAATAAGCAGGACAGCTTTTAAAATATTTATTCATTTAGAAAAATATATGTAATGAATTTGTAAAAATCAGCTTTTCCATAAAAAAAACATATTTAAGTAGTTTTAATGTAGTTATTTAAATATAATAAATATTGTAAACCATTGAAAAGGACAAAAATGTAATGCATGCAAAGCCATCAGTTTATTTTTAATTTTTGTTTATTATTATTATTTTTTTTTTAGAAATACTTGGCCCCCGATTTCTATTTCACCACGATTTAGAGGAGAAAAGCAATGTTTGTCATCCCACTTCAAGGGCTCCTTTGAATAAAGCACAGCTTCTCCCCATTTACAATATTGTTAGCCGTTAGCATGCAGAGCTGATTGTGTGTGAGGATGGCAAGCAGGCCGGTCATTGTCCTAAGTCAGTGGTGTGTTTCAGTGGGCCCGTCAGTGTGTCCACCCCTCTCATCAGACCTGCACTGTGTGTGTGTGTTTCTCTTGTTCTTTTACATGCCATGTTAATTATGCTTCATTGTGCAGTGCTGGCTCTCTTGCTTTGATCTTTGCCACTGCTCTCTGTCTCTCTCACTCACTTTTTTTTCACTCTCTGTCTCCCTGCTCTTTGCCAACTCTGTGTATATGTGTGTGTTTAGGCCTTTGATAGCAGGATAACAGTATGAATTGTTTAGTAGTGGTCATTGTACTAGGGGTAGGTGGCCTTCACAATCTATTAGGACCGAGTCTCTGAGTCGCTCTCATGTTCTTCACCGCCTGCTAAGAGCAAATCGCTAATTAATCGTCAATTAGAAAAAGCTCAGCACACGTCCCCCCCCTCAAGTCACTATACACACATACACTCTTGAAGGAATGTTTAAGGTGTGTTTGTGGCACAGTGTTGATAAATTGTTTTGTTTCAATTTGTTTTTTTTTTGGAGGCAAAGTCAAATATTGAGATAGGAACACATCTGAAATTCTGCAATGTGAAGCTTATTACAGTAAATTTAATTAAAGCTTATGAGTATTTACTTTCTTAGATCGTAAAAAAAGGGTTTGTTATTATGTTGTTAATATTAGGTTGTTATTGTGTTTTAATAAATGTATTATTTAATTAAATGAGTTTTTTGAAGACACTTTGAGTTAACTTACTATTACTGGTGAAGTTTGCTAGTATTATGTAATGTTTTAGTAGTTGTACATATTTTTAATTAGCTTTGATTTTAGTTTTTTAGTTTTTCATTTTGTTCATGCAGTAGTTTTATTATGTGCTACACTGTCATGTTTTTGCTATATTTGTTATTTTATTTCAATTTAGCTTTTGGCATTTCTGCCACTTTTAGCATTTCAGATTTAAGTTTTTCTAATCAAATATTTGTTCTAGTATTTGTTTATTTTATTAATCTCACAGCATTTTCATTTTTATAATATTTTATCTCAATTATTTTGTTGCATTGATTACCTTTTGACTGATCTTAATTTTCTAGGAACATTCCTTGAACTCCTAAAAAAGGTCAGGAATCTTCTCTCTGTTTTCTCTTCTTCATTTCCAGCCCTCAATGAACAGAAAGCAGAGGAGAGCGAGTGATATAATTTTTTTATTTATGTAGTCCTTTAAATCATAAAACGGGTGGGAGGGAGTCAGAAAAAGGGGACAGTGCATTTCTTCAGATTTCCTCAAGCATTAGTTGATCAGTGCAGTAATTTCACAGCGCTTTGGCCAGGGTAATTATGGAGAGTATGGAGAGAGAGAGAGCCGGAGAGGGGGAGCAAAAAGAGAGGGAAAAGATTCCAGGTGAGCTTCCTCGTGTTCACTGGCTCGTTATGATTAGTTTAATTGGACTGTGTTTGATTTTTACCGACGAGGCCCTGCTTCACCCTCCTGACTCTGTGTGACAGTGCGGTGACTTTTCTGAGCCGCCCGCGAACCTCCCTTTCAGAGAGAGAGATGGGGCAAACCTTTGAACTGGCAGAGGCCTCCCTGCGCGCCTGTGCGTGTGTGTTTTCAGGCCGCCTCTATCATGTTCGCTTTTCAGCCTCGTTTCACTGCAGCGTCACACATCAAATCAACACGTAATCAAATATGTAGCTTTCTTTTTTTTTTCTTCTTCTTCTGCGCGGATCTGTTTTCTGTGTGGCGGGCTCTCTCTGTAGTCCACAGTTGTTAGCGTCGGCCCGCCTCTGATGCGTGAGAGTCAGTGGGAAGGCCCAGGGAAGACCAATTGTCCCAGCAAGCACTAGAGACTCAGAGTTAATTGGGCCAATTAGGCCACAGTCGTCCTCCTGTTTCCTGTTCTTTGGGTCTGACGCCCTCAAACGATTCCCCTCAGACTTTCAAAGGAACCGTGGCTGCGTCCTCCATATGCATTTTAACATGCTAACGGGAGTGACTACACATTCCCATTGTCTTTTAAGTTGGAAACCTTTCTTTTTCCGGTGGATTCTCATCTAATGAAACAGACTGGATAGAAGGTAGTTGAAGGGCTGTGTGTGTGGAGATCAAAGCGGTTGGTTGGAACAGAGAAAGAGAGAGAGAGAGAGAGAGAGAGAGAGAGAGAGAGAGAGAGAGAGAGACACCCCTCCAGTCTCTTGATGAGTTGTGATCAAGCTCCTGCTCTCTCCGGTGTTACGCACACACAGTCATTTCTCAGTGGGTCTGTCTCCTCTTTTTCCCCCCTTGTCTCTCCCTCTTTTTTCTCTCTCTTTCCAGCACAACAACCTCTGCTTTCTTCTCTTCCACTGCCTCATTCCTTTCTCTCTTTCATACCGCCCTTCATTTTTTTTAAACTTCATTCATACGTCGCTTGCTTATGAATAAAATATGAAGGATAAAAGCATAAAGTTTTAAGTTCATTTTGATTTGAAATTGCAATTGTTTAATCCAGTTATTTCAGTCTTGCTGAAAAAGTGTTTGTTTTGCGTGTGTGAGAGAGAGAGCTGAGAGTGTCTGTGTGAGCACTTTAATTAAAGAACGTAAGTACACGCATTAGTATAATATTTTCCATTAACTTGTTGATTTTCTGTGGCATTAATGCATTTTAAATGGTCATGCTCCAAGTCTCGCTTAAGACCAAAAGAGATAGAACATGAAATGTAGAAATGGAACTTATTTACTGTTTTAGAAGTAGATGTTTTATGGGTAAGTATTTGATTTCCATTTAAAACACTTTTTTTTACATTTGAAAGCTGTTTTTTTTTATTAAATAAAGAAATGAATTAATTAATTTAGTCAGTTTAGAAATGAATTCAATGGTGAATAATAGGAGTTGTCAACCCTGAGCATATGCAATTTGCAAGTTATAAAACAATGCCTAACTAGTCAGTATTTAATAGTGCATACAATTGTTTTAAAAAACTGAATAGTTTTTGCTGATGAAGAATGCATTCGATTCTGTTATCATAACGCAAACACTTTTTAACATCAATAAGAAATGTTTCTTAAGCACAGTATGGGCATATAGGGTGCCACGGTGGCCTAGTGGGTAGCACGTTCGCCACACAGCAAGAAGGTCACTGGTTCGATCCCCGGCTGGGCAAGTTGGCATTTCTGTGTGGAGTTTGCATGTTCTCCCCGTGGTTGTGTGGGTTTCCTCCGGGTGCTCCGGTTTCCCCCACAGTCCAAAGACATGCGGTACAGGTGAATTGGGTAAGCTAAATTGTCCATAGTGTATGTGTGTGAATGAGAATGTACTGTATGGATGTGTTTCCCAGGGATGGGTTGTGGCTGGAAGGGCATCCGCTGCGTAGAACAAATGCCGGATAAGTTGGCGGTTCATTCCGCTGTGGCGACTCCGGATTAATAAAAAGGGACTAAGCCGAAAAGAAAATGAATGAATGAATGAGTATCGGCATATAAGAATGACTTCTGAAGGATCATGTGACACTAATGGCTGATTGAAATTCTGCTTTATACTCAAAGTAATAAATTACTTTTTAAAATATGAGAAAACATTTAAAATCTTTTTAAATCGATCTAACCATTATTTAATCATTTTCACAATAATCATTCACTTGAAGTATAGTTAGTCCGTATAGAAGTCCAAATTAATACCCCCCTGTGAAATTTTTTTGTCGCTTACAGAAAGATTATTTATTTTAACTTATTTTAAACATAACAGTTTTACTATTTAGCTAATTGCTTTAATGCTTGCCATTGTGTCTGTGCATAATGTTTATCTACCTTTTTTGTGAGATACTAGTATGCAGCTTAAAGTGCCATTTATAGGCTTTACTAGGTTATTGTGTTAACATGTTAGGATAGCAGTGGTTTGTTCTGTAGACTCTTAAAAATATTTCTTAAGAGGGCTAATAATATTGAACCTAAAACTGTTAGCAAAAAATCTATATAAATGGCTTTTATTCCAGACTGAAAGAAATAAGACTTTCTCCAGAAGAAACAAATATTATAGGAAATACTGCGAAAATATCCTTCTTTTGTTAAACACCAATGATACTGGAAAAAGAAAACTTTCACAGAAGGGCTCATAAAAATTAAAAGCAAAAACTTCTATCTTTTCAATGTAAATGATGAAAGCAGAGAAATTTTAGCGTAGGATAGATTATTGCATTTTTAGTAAAGGTTACAAAGATCAACTTTCTGGAGTAATAAAAAAGAAATTTCAGAGGATGTCACTGTATTGCAATTTAATGTGTACACAAGTGAAATGTTTATAACAGCAGTTATGTGCAATTGCAAAAGATATGAAGGACATTTTCAATTTATGTTCACCTTAACACGTAATCCTGTTGTTATTGTGAACTATTCCTCGATAAACATTGCAAAAGTGATGTAATACATTGGACATCCTGTCACCAACGCCCTGTTATTTTTCAACTCCCATTGCTCATTTCTCATTTCTTGATCAAACTAATCTCACTAAACTTGGAAACGCATCACATTTAGGAAGCAATCCAACCTTCATATTGGTTGAAGCAGGTGTGTGTTGTTTGTACTGAGTAAAGAACAGCTTGTGGTGAATGGCTTTTTTTGATGGGTAATTATGTTGTCATGTAAAGGACAAAGTTTTCTTCCTGCTAGCACACAAACGCCTGCTCAACCTGTTAAGCTACTACAGTTTCACTCACATCAGGGGTTTGTCTTGCCAACTGCCCACATTCAGATCTCCCTCCATCTCTGTAACCCTCTCGCCTCTGGCTCTCTACAGTCGGATATTGAAATAATCATGTTTTGTCCTGTTTATTTTGTGCTTGTTATGTTCGTTCATGTTTCCTAGAAGTGTTGTGTGAGTATTTTTGAATGTTACAGCATATTTACTCTCTCAGTGGAGGATTGATGTTTATTTTCATAATCTGATTTATTTTTGAACAAAACTGATACTAGTTAGTCCATTAATATAGTTGACTAAATGAGTGAATGAAAATAAGTGAATGAATTTGAGCACTGAGTGTACTGGAAGTGATGCCATTTTGTTTGTTGATAAATCTCTCAAATGGATTATATAGTTCATGATCAGACCCTGTGATCGTTATTTAATGCTTAAAGATTTGTTTAAAAGTAATGAAACCTGTATTTTTATTTCTATTATTTTTTAAAATGGTCGTTTTGCAATTACATTTATTTAGAAATGTTCACCGATATGATTCGCCTGTGAATGCCATCTCCTGGTCAGATATCTCATCATTTGACTCATCGTTTCAGAAAGACTTGAACAGACTCCTCCACAAATACATCAAATAAACTTACTTGGTATTTTTGACTAATGAGCTGTATTTCAGCTTCATCCGTGTCTGTCTCTATCACTGACGTCTGTTTATCTGACGTAACGCATGAGAAGCAGACACGCAGGTCAGAGCGGTGGGTGGGGAGAAGCAGCTCATTTGGATTTAAGGCAGAGGCTACAAAAACAGCTACACTGTACTCAGACACCAATAAGGGCAGATTTTACTTTTATTTAATAAATATTCCAATTTTTATCAAAAGAAACCTTAAAGTGTTTTAGATTTTTATCTTTTTTATTATTATTATTATTATTATTATTATTATTATTATTATTAATATTATTATTATTATTATCACTTATGAATTTTACCTTGTGTATTATTTATTGCTGTTGATGACATTTAATTGTTAGAATATTTGTATAATTATAGAAAAGTGGTATTTATAAAGTGTGTTAACTTATTTTTTTACCATGACATTTTTTTGCCATAGAAGCTGATATGGCAATAAACTCAAAATTCTCTCTCTCTCTCTATAAAATAAATAGTCTGTTGGGTATTTTGAGCTGAAACTGTACAGAGACATTCTGGAGACACCAAAACCCAATCTTAAATCATAAAATAGGTGCCCTTTAATTTTCCACAGTATTTTCATTGGATTTTCAGCACTCAGCGGCTACTCCTTGCAGAGCTTGCATTTAAACGTTGTACGCATGAACAACAAATGAATGCTTAGGTCTATAAAACTGACTATGTTTTGGTTAACTTACAACATTGATGTTATCTTTTAAATGTAAAAGCAATGTTATGTAATCAACCTTTCATCTGAAGTTTATTGGTTGCAGAAAAAATTGCATAAAGTCCATTGGATGATAAAAAATAGGAGTTTTGTACAAAATGAAACCAGAGCGAATGCATATTTACTGAAATGAATCTACTTGGTTTCCATTTAAACAATAGTGCACATGCACAGCGTACACGCTACAATTTTTTTTTAGTTCTGTTTTATCCAAATGTGTCTCTTCAACCATATGTTGAAATGAGCATGTTTTGTCCTGTTTAGTTTGTGCTTGACATTATTTTAATTTGTGTGCCCTGTGAGTTTCATAAAAATGCCCTCATGAGGTTCATTAAATTCCAGATGTCTTTCTGAGGGACAAACCTGGCCCAATGGCTTTTATTCTTCTCTAAAAAGAAATGGGTTTCTAACTGTTTGACAGAATTTTTTTTGTTGAGCCGGGTGCTAAGGGCAGTCTGTGTAGCCCGCAAGACATCTATCTCTATCTCCCGATTTATCTGTTCACCCTCGCACCGCACCAGTATCATCTACACACATGCAGAAGCATAATTATGCCATGTACAACGGCCTTTGATAGCATGTACAGTTTTCTTCTTAATTCTTTATCAAATGCATTGATCGTGGTGTATGTGCATTGATCCAGGAAGCACATCTGCAGCCCGGCGATAAGGCCACGGTGGCATCTCTCTCTCTTTCTCTCTCGCTCGCTCTCGTTTGGCTTGAGGCTAAAGCAGGCTGCTGTAGGATTAGCTGATGCTCAACTACTTGCATTTTAAGTTGACACCTCAACACCAAGCAGAGGCCACATTACAGAGGAAAAGCTGCCCCATTCGTCCACCCAATGCTTCCCTTTCCATACACTCTCGCCCTCTCTCTCTCGTTCTCTCTCCCTCTCTTTCTCGACTACATATAATTGGATTTGTGAACGGGAGCAGCCGAATGCTTCCTTCAGAATGGCCGGGGACACAAGGTGAAGTTTTCTCATTACAGACCACGAAGCCAGGGGACAGATCATAGACGATCTGTATTTTCCATTTAAAGAGGACAGAAATGGGAGCGAAGGAAGAATAAAAGAGAGGAGGGTTTGATAGACAGTGCGCAGAGAGGGAGGTGAAGAGGACAAGGAAGTCTCTTTATTTCGCAGGTCACTTTCTAAAGGACGGAGTGAGAAAGGGTTGATGAGCCCAAGACGTGGCAATGTTTTTTATTTTCTCAAATATGCGTCAAACATTACATTCATGTTTGGTTGCTTTTGTGAAAGTAGTGGATATCTGGAGTGTGTGTGTTGGGGGTGGTGTGTGTTTTTGTATTTGTGGATACTATGTGTGAATTCATAAGTAAATAGGGTTGGAAATCAAAAACTGATTGCTGATTACAGCTGGTGATGTTGTCATGGCTAACAGTTTTCTTTTTTCCCCTCTTTTTTTAAAGTAATTTATTACCGTTCAAAATCTGTACATGCACAATTTAGAAGAACATAGCATTTCCTATGAATGTACACAAGCACCATAAAACCACATGCTCAATCTGACAATAAAGTTATTACATATCAGTTATACATATCAGTTATCATAATTAAAATACTAATGCAAGTAAAAACAGTAATCCAGTATGCAAAATATTTTTTTATTATTTTTTAAAATGATAACAATATATATTTTTAAAATCAGCTCAGTGAATAGTATTGATATGGTATCTATAATTTACAATAAAAGAATAAAATCACTCAAACATTAAAAGTGTTTAAATGATTTTGCTTTTATTAGCTTTTATGAGAACATTAGTTTAACAGTCATTTATAATTTTGTGAATATTAGAAAATGTATATACTGATATAACAATAATTTACACTAATAACATTTATTTATTTTTTTCCATCAAAAGAATTGTTACTCCTGTGCTGTTCTCTGAAATCTAGAATGATCTCTTTATTTGACCAACAGGTTGCTGAGAAGTTAATAGAATCAATCCTGGAATGAGAATAACTACAGATAAAGTAATAACTGTGTACACACGTTAATGTGTGCGGCATTAGGATGGGATAAAGATCCAAATACTCTGTTCTTCTTCTGCACTGCTTGTGTGTGTGTGTGTGCGTGGTCCTCCCCTTCTCTCCACACTCAGTGTGTCATGACAAATATATCTGTTTGTGCTTCACTGGCTGGCACCGTCTCTGGCTGGCTGGCACGGCTGTGTTAGCGCCAGGGCCCTGAGCCTGTGTGTGTGCCCAGCCGAGCGACTCCTTCCATGGCTCGCTGCACCCCCGCAGCCCCCACCCAGCCTCCAGCCCCCTCCAAAAGAGCAGCCAGGCTGGGGCAGCCACCCGGACCCCATGCCCACTGTGAGTGCTTCTGTCTGGGCCTCAGCTTCACCGCCCACCCCCTCTATCCCTGGATCTTCAGTCCAGAATCAAGCCAACAGCCCTCCACTATCTGCTTTTGCACTTCTCTCCCCCCATTTTTGCTTCCCAAAAAAATGGAGTGAAGTCTTCCCACACACCACGCTTTCTTCTCCACCTTTAACTATCACTTTGTCATCGTTTCTTCCTCCCCTGATGTTCTTCTTTTCATTTCTTTGACTTATTCTTGTGGATCCCCTCATTATCCTTGGAGATCTGCAGCTGGGAGGTTGGATGGGCCACTGATCACTCTCCCCTCTTTTCCCTTTTCGTCCTCTTTCTCTTCGCCTCAGTCCGAGCAAAGCCCAGTTGGAGAGTCCAGACTGAACTGTCAAGCTTCAGTGTAACTGAAGAAGAGCCACTTGAAGTCCATTTGAAGAGACAGTCATTAAAGAAATCTCTTCATAAGAGGACTGACCGTTTCACACCTCATTGCTGCTGTAGAAATGGATCGTTCCACAGTGGTTGTTCTGCACAGTGTGCGAGGTTCATTCATTTGGGGGAGTCCATTTGTATCTCCTAGTGATTGTTTTGCTCCATGTATTTTGACCTCACACCTTCATAATGTTCCCTTTCAGTTTCTCAAGCTTTCAATTAGTTCTTTTCATGGACATTATAAAATACTACTAATAATAATAATAAAATACTAACATTAATAATTCAGATACCAAATAAAAGAGGGACAAAGTCATGATTAAAACATTTTGAATGGTAAGACTTTTCCAAGTATGGCATAAATACAGCAAATTGTGTGATGTTAATTATTTTAAAGGAACTATTCTGAAATGTGTTAAAGGGTTTTTGAAAACTTTTCTACCATTGTTTATAAAAAAATTGGCTCAGTAAGATCTGTTTTTTTAAGAAAGTCTTGCTTTTATATATTATGCATTTATATTTTTTAAAAGTGACAGTAAAAACACAAAAGTTTTCTATTTTGTATAAAAGACATTTGGATAATGCTGTTGAACTTTCTATTCATTAGACAATGCTGTTTTTATAATAAAAATGTTTTAAATAAATTTGTATATTAATATACTTTTGTAAATTAATTGGAATTACTTCTGAGGAGTGATCAAAATTATCATTTTCATCTTTTCTATGTTGCATTGATATGTATACATAAGCTATTTAAGATTCAAAATGTTATTGTAAATACTGTTTGTTTTGGATCAAAGCAGCACAGTCTTAACGGGATAAGACTTTAAAACTTTTTCAAAATCTTACTTTTGAATGGTAGTATATGCCAAAAATTGCTACCCATTTTAATAAACCTTATAAAAGTAATTAATATTATTATTTGTCATTACATGAAATCATGTTAATGTCTAGAATCCTACTGTATAGGCCTGAAATGTTTCCAAACAAATCTGTCTTTATCTGTTCAGGTCCAATGCAAAACAGGCAAGATAAAATGTAAGAACTCATTTTTTTTTCACACTGAAGTCAGCATCCATTTAATGTGAATCAGCATTTATTAGTTTAATACAGTGCCTGTCTGCCCCTTTACAGATTTGACCAATTCAAGCCCCTTATAAATGTTTCAGCACAGTCGGCGCGGATGGCATCATCTCCCCTTTCCTCTGTCTGCTGCTGTTCTTCATCTCTTGTTAATTTTCCTTGACTACAGTATTACAGAACATTTCCAGAGTTGCCTAAAAGCAGTTTACACTGGGCCTGCTGCTAATCCTGTCCTCTAGGCGCAAACACACAAGGAATCTCATTTTGGGTGCTAATAGCTAGACCAGCCCTGAATCACTGTATGTAAAGCAGTGTGTCGAAGGTTGTGTGTGATGATACCTCCGAGGTTGAACTGATCATGTGCCATTTTAGACTTCAGCTGCAGAAAGAATGACAATTATATTAAGTTCTATTGTATGATGAGCACAAGGAAAAAGCCTTACAGCTCAAGCATTATTATGGAAGTAGATTTTTATTTATTTATTTATTTATTGATTTATTTGTTTGTTTGTTTGTTTGTTTATTTATTTAACAACACATGGTTCTGTTTGTTTTTATTGATTGCTCAAATTATTGACGTTCATATTATTGACTATTTCAAATCCATCCATCAGTTACGACAGATGTATTCATATTGCAAGAGCATATTTGCCCAATTTAGCTTTGGCACAAGCGCTCCTGTGTTTTCAGATGTAACCTGGCCTTAGCTTTGTCTTGCATGTTCAAATTGCCCTGAGACCCCAAGGGCCTCTGGGCTGGACCCCTGAAAAGTGCTCCTGGGATTCCCTCATCTGCATCTCTCTGCTTTATTGTCTTTCTGAACAATGGCTTCAGACAAACAGTGTCCACAGAAACAGGTGAAATGGGGTTAATTAGCTTAACGCTTTTGTAACCAGTTGGGTAAATTCACTCTGCTCTTTTGCTCCAGAAACCTGTTAACACCTTGAAAAATATGTGCGTGTGTGTGTGCTGTGTGGCTAAGCAAAACTGACTCAATATAAATGAATGGTAGTGGTGCTGTAAATGTTACACAAACGTTTTACGCTGCAATAACAGTCCAGCACTGTGTAGTGTATTGTAAAATGTTCATCGTGTACACCATTAATACATACATACATGACATGTCATTATTAGCAGGTACATTACATAGACATACAGTAGATTCCTGTTTCTGTAGGCTGCTCTGTTTTTTTTAAGCCATTCACAATATTTTCAACCAGAGGCTATATGAAACCTGTTTTCCTTTATTGTGTATGTTGCAGTCGAATGTGGCATTCAATACATGGATCATGGACTAATTAGCAGCATTTACAACCATTTTGGGACGAAGTTGTGTCTTAATATGTTCAATAATTCATGGCTTTGTGTTACTGTACAGTAGTTGGCAGCAGTGTGTGGCTAAGCAAACCTGACTCAATATAAATGAATGGTAGTGGTGCTGTAAATGTTACACAAACATTTTACGCTAAAGTTACTTTTAAAAGTAATATATTTAGGGATGCATGAAAATTAAATTCTTGGTCGAACCTGGATATTTTGGAGGCTCTTGGCCAAAAGATGAAATCTTTTGTAAGGATTCTTAATTATTTTATTAAATTATGTAATTTTGTAAGATTTTTACTTAATACACAAGCCAATAATATAAGAACATTTTATTGACAGTGAAGGAGCCGAGAGTCATAATTTTACCAGCACATTGGTGTTTTTCAAAAGATATTACTATAAAATGGTTACTTTTTCTGTGGTGATTTGCTTTGATTTACATTGTTTGTTCTGACTGTGTCTGAAAACATGATGGAACACATCATGATGTAGACTCCCGTTCTCTATTGCAACCAGCAGAAATAAATGCAGCTGCTCTTGCATTTTGGTTTACGCAGCAAAAAAACAGCCTTTGCATGGTGCAATGAAATTAATGTATTTCATAGTGCAGTGCTTTCTGCATCTGGTGTAAAAGCTGATTCACACCGCACATTGATTATGACTGGAGGGAGAGTTTTTTTTTTTTATTTTTTTTTTTTTTTTTTTTTTTTGGGTTGTTTTTTGGGGGGGGGGGGTGGTTCTGTCAACGAACAGTTGGTGCATCTTTAAAGAATCTTACTCATATTAAATAACAAATTTTAAAAAAGAGAGATGTAATGTATTTTAAAAGGAACTTTGCCCCACACTGCTTAGCTATACTGTGATACAGGTAAAACTTTGGTTGGGTTAAGTCAATGTAATGAAAGTTAGGTCAATAATAATAGCCAGCAGCTATAGATTTGAGAAAGCAGCATTGCTATTTCGATACATAGAGATGCTCTTGAGGGTGAACTTGACCTTTCTCCATATGTCCACACATCACTTTTCCATTGCAGTCAAGAAGTGGTAAATGGAGTTTTATTTTGCAGTAAATATACTGTGTAGCAAAGTCTGTATGGAATGTGTTCAGTTATGTACTGGAAAGATTATGCATGTCAGGCACCAGCAAGATTTTGCCACATCTGTCTACTAACAGTCATGAAGTCATGAAGTACTGTAGCTGATGTTTACATTCGAGTCTATTTCTCTTGGTGATTCACACAAACCACTCATAAACATGTAGTCATGGGGAAAATGACACTCCAGCAAGTATCTCATATTTATTATGTCTGGACCTATACAGAATCAATGACAAATAAACCATGCAGTGAATCTGTCGCTGTCTCTCCCTCTCTGTGCCAGAGACCCTCCATCTAGGCTAGTAAAAAAGCTGCTATCAGTCTGATCTGATGGGAGAGAGAGGAGTGAAAATGGCATTTCTGTCAATTACTTGAGATGGCACCCGTTCAATAACCCCCCTTTTCCTCTGCTTGTGTGTGTGTGTCAGGAGCGTGATGAAGAACGGCGCAGGCAGCTGCGAGAGAGAGCCAGGCAGCTGATAGCGGAGGCTCGATCTGGAGTAAAGATGGCTGAACTGCCTCTCTATACTGACTCCACCTCTATTGCCTGTAGTGCAGCTGGGAACAACTTAAAAGGAAGGTCAAAGACAGCTGGAGGTGAGTGCAGGGGGGCTTTTATAGGCCGAACACGCACGTACGCTCACAATGCATAAACACACGCACACATGCATGCACACTTTCTCATAAGCATGCAAACTTACACGCATATCTGCATGCATTTATTCTGAAATATCTCTGCTCTAAGCCTAGTGAGCTGTCTACTTAAACATGACACCTTGATTAGGCTGAACTTACATCCTTCATGAAAATGTACCCCCATAATGAATTACATCATGCTCTTATGGGGGAAAAAACATCCAAGATGGCCAACAAAGAAAATGAAATGTTAATCATGAACATATTTTGTCCTGTATAATGAATAAATGGGTATGAGTTTGGGTTTAAAACAACACTGGGTTATATATGGACGAAATACACTGAGGCCCCGTTTACACTTGTGTGTTTTAGTTTTAAAACAGCGTTTTAGCATTAAAACGATCTGCGTCCACACTAGCGTTTCACCTAAGCGTCTCTCAACAGATCTCCGTCCACACTACGCCACCAGAAACGTATATCACGTGACCATTCACACACTGTGGGCATGCGCGTTCAAGTATAAACAGGAGGAAGCATGTGTCTCGCTCGGCATTTGGTTATTGTTAGTCAACAAACGCTGGTTGAACGATGATCGCGATGGCAAAGAAAGCAAATGAGGTCTTTTTGTGGACAGACGACGAGGTCAAGTTGTTACTTAAAGTAACAAATTAATATAAAACATCTATGGCTATCGAAAATACAGTGTTTACAGTGAAGGCTGGTCTGCTGTCTGCCGGTGACGTTTTAGTCATGTGCGCTTGACGAATAAGGGAAGGTTACGCAATGACCCAAAGGCCCCAATTACGTAGCCAATCTCAGCAGCCACGCCTCCGTTTTCAAAGGTCTCGGTTTCCCACATTCACACTGAGATGGAGCAGCAGCGTTTTAGAATGAAAATGGCCTCTCCAGCGTTTCCAAAACGCTATGTTTTCGCGCCTCGAAAACTCCGGCGTAGTGTAGACGGAAGGCGTAACCGTAGCAAAACTTATGCGAAACGAAAACGCAGTAGTGTAAACGGGGCCTCAGACGTTCAGCAAAATATATTTTTGTTTCAATTGTGTTCCATTGGAGGAATAGACATGCATCTTGCTTTTAGTTTATTATAAACCTGGACAGAATTTGCATTATTTTCCAAACTAACTCTTTAATATTGCATTGCATTAGCAGACCTTGAGGTAACACACAGATGGGAAATCAAACCTTACGTTTAATGTTTCTGTTGTGTTCTGACACACTTTCTGTCACTGTTTGTTATTTGTGATTCCCACAGGCTCCTCAAGAATGTCATGAAAATGTTCCTAACAGAACCTTAAGGCCGAGTGCGCAGTGTTTGGCTTCTGAGATTTTTAATTTGTTCATGAAGCTTTAGTATGTGTGTGTTTGTATGTGTGTGTATGTCCATTAAGAGCCGGTTATGTCCATTAGTGGCTTAAAAAAACCTATTTTGTTCCTCGCTCCATAATGGCAACCAACACATCTGCTTTCAAGGCCCAAAGGAGCATTACATTAAGAAACACACCAACACACCCACGTCGCCTGAACTCTAATTTGAGGTGTTCACAGAGGGCTTCACTTCCATTTGTTCAGGCAGTCGCTTCCCACATAATCCTTCGGAAATACATCAGGAGAACTCTGGCGGTGCCCTATGCCCCAAGACGCACACATACACCATGCCCCAATTCATCATCGCCATCATTATAACACACACACACACACCCATGCCGGGTAATCAGAGGCTCATTGTCCACAGAGCACTCCTATAGACCGCATCTTCTTCAGCTTGGCTTTCCCGCCGCGTCCTGCGTTATCATCAGCCACCATTTCTTCCTTTTATTTCACATTACAGGACAATGGGATGGCACGTTAGCGTAGCACTAACCGCTGGGTGGACCATGCAGTAACAGTGGGGCATTAGCATTGCGGACAGCTGCGGCGTGTTATTAAACGTGTTTACGCCAAGGGGTGTTAGCGTTGTGGCTAGCCGCTGCGTATAATTAAAAGACATGCGCGCACATCGAGGGAGAGGGGTGTTAGTGGCACGTCGAGGTTTTGTTTAATACACGAGGTGTTAACATAGCAGGCTGGCCGCTGTGCCTAATTCTGTGGCGGCCCGTGTCCGTGTGTACCATTTCACAGCTCAAGGGGAGACACAATATTCCTCTCCTTTTATCTCTTTCATCTCGCTCTCTTTGACGCCCTCCATTTTCTCTTCATCCTCTCCCTGTCTGTCTAATAGTGTTCCCTCCTCTGCAATCACGCATTTACCGCAGCTCGGATACGCCACAGAACACCTTTCGTGGCCTGCAGAGATGGACAAACCCGAGTATGGTACAGAACAGAGCAGAGCTGAGTAAAAAACGGGTCAGAGGGAGGGAGAGCAAGAAGAGCTGTGGAAGAAAAAAAGGTTTATTTGGCCTTTCGGGCTGTTGAACTCTGCTAATTGTAGAACTCATTAAAAATCAGGTTGGAGGGAAATGCTATAGGCTTGATGCACAAGGCCTATCGTGCAGAACGCATAATCCTACCAACACACACACACACACACACACATACTCAAATACACACAAACACTCGGCTGTAATTCGGAGAGCTCGAGCTGAGTAGAGCAAAACATTCGCCAGCAAAACTTTCACCGACTCCAGCAGCATGCGTTCCGTTAATTAGCTTAGCACTGCCCTGTGTGTGTGTCACCGTATCATGGAAAGTAAATTAAAAAGCACACGCAAAAGGGGGGAAAGGAACACATTGTCGTGTTTACTCTTTTCTCTGATTGTCAGAGCACTTCTCTGGGGATGTTAGGTTTCACTTAGTGCTGCATGATTATTTCTAAATAAAACCAAAATCATGATTTGACTTGGTGGGACTGTTGTAAATCTAAAAGTTGTACTTTAATTAAAGGGTTAAATCCCTTCAAAAGGGAAAGTTATGTCATTAGTTACTCACCTTTATGTTGATGCAATCCCTGAGACTTTCTTTCATTTCAGAATTACAATTAAGCTATTTCAGATAAAATTTCATAGCTCTTAGACTCTCCAAAGATGGAAAAGGTCCTGAGATGTTCAAAAAACCTCCAGAAATGGCACCGATAACGTTGTCAAAACATTCCATGTGACTTCAGTGGTTTAACTGTAGTCATTCAAAGCTCCAAGAACACTTTTATGGGCCAAAAAACTGTAAAAACTACTTTGTTTGCCTTTGTCTTCTCATCTGCAACAAGTCAGGGTCCGCATTTATTGACCGTAGTAGAAGCACACCCTAATTTCACATGAAAGGAAAGTCATTGGTACAGTTTTTTGGAACACAAAAGTGTTCATGGAGGTTTGTACGCTGTTCAAGCAGTAAATGAAGCATCAGAAAACTCTTGTATTTCAATGGAAATATACCTTAATTTATGTTCAAAAGATGAACAAAGCTTTCAGGAGTTAGGAACGACCAGATGGTGAGTAATTACTGACAGAATAAACTATTTTTGGTAAACTAACCCTAAATCTATAAATATAAATATATCTCTATAAATCTTTGCCCTGTGTGAGTCAGAGTAAAGTGCTGCACTGTGTTCATTTACACGCTCACAGCTCATGAGCTAATGTTTTCAGTAACTCAGAGCAACTCCGTTTAGAACAAATATTGCTTCATATGAACCACATTCAACCATTTTTCAATATAAATTGCATGTGGGGCTTTCCAAACACTCTTTCAAAACTTGTTAGTAAATTAACAAGAGAATCTGTACACCTGAAGTATGTGCAACTCAAAATATACCTGTGTTGTTGTTTTTTTTACCAAAATGAAAGCATGTTAGAAAATGAAAAAGTGCTGTTATTTTACAGTTGTACAATATAATAAGTTACATCATTTTGCTTTTAGCAATTGCTTTTATTTACAGTGATGTATTACAGTAAGAATATTAATTTAGAATATTAAGACTGTATTGATTATTATTGTTATAAAATTGTTTGTTATTATTATTATTATTATTATTGTTGTTGTTGTTATTATTATTATTATTATTATTATTAAAGTGTAGTAATATTGCTATATAATCACGAATGTTTCTGTCAAATTGTACAGCCATTTAAACAAGCACGATCTATAGCACAAACACTCATATATTGCGTTTTGATTTATTTTTATTCTCCACACCAAATCATGCAGCCCTATTTGTTTTGTCTCTTATTTAACTTTGAACTGGCCCATCAGTGTATGTGTGTGTGCGCGCAGCTCTGCTCTGGTTACCATATAACTGAATGAGATCGATGTGTTTGGATTGAGTGTGTATTGTCAAGGGCTCTGTGGGATTCAGATCTGTGGATGCGGAAGAGGAACTCTGGAGGAGATTTTGCCGTCAAGGCCAAATCTGCCATGCAACACACACACACACACACACACACACAAAGCTCATCTCTCTGCCAGACACTCTCCACCATCTGCCTGATTTCTCTCAGCTCAAACACACACACACACACACACACCAATGTGACAGCACAAAACTTTTTGTTCAGGAAATGACGTTTAAGTGTCTAAATGAGTCGGACTCTTTACTAACATGCAAAATGACCTTTTCCCACTGTAGTAGCGGCTCACAGCTTTTACTAACCTCCTCTGTCTTTTTCCTCTTGTTTTGTTTTGGGGCGTCTCTGTTTGTTTATGTGCTGGCAGATGTTGTGGATGGGGTGAGTGTGGAGGATGAGGATGAGGAAGGCAGGAGTGATGTTGAGGCGACGGCGTCTGCATCTCGCGTTGATGATGTCACTCATACTAACCCTGAGGAGGAGCTGTCATCCTTGTGTCTAATGGAGGATGACTTTACTAACTCTTCCACTGACCTGGCCTCTCTGGGTAACCCAACACTGCATGACCTCTGCTTGTGGTTTATTGGTGCAGCTACTTCTGACTCGATTGCTCTGCATGTGATGATAATTTGCTTCTAATCTTCGTTTGGAAATGTTAATATATAGTATTATTGTTATTATTATTTTTTTGTTATTCTTTTGAAATAGCAGTATAATAGTTTACTTTTAATTATGACAATGTTTATCTATATGACTAACAGCAATAAATACAGTGTTATTATTTTTATTGTAATTATTTCAATATGTAATAATTTATTATTGACAAGAAATAATCCAATTATTAAATTAATAAATTTAGAAATATTTTAAGTGCTCAGCATAAATAAGACCATTTTGAAAATGAATATTTTTTATTTATTTCTTTATTCCTATATAGTTAATATAGGTCATCTATTGTAATGCATTTGAACAAAACAGATTTATTAAACGGATTTATTTATTGCAATAATGCTTTAGTCACCAACCATCTTTAGAAATTAAAAGATAATATATTTAAATTCATGAGAAATATATATATATATATTTAAAAAAAAAAATTATTTTGTAGTTTGTAATTTTTATATAAATATATATATATATGTGTGTGAATGAGAATGTATGAATGTGTTTCCCAGAGATGGGTTGTGGCTGGAAGGGCATCCGCTGCGTAAAACAAATGCTGGATAAGTTGGCGGTTCAATCCGCTGTGGCGACCCCGGATTAATAAAGGGACTAAGCTGAAAAGAAAATGTATGAATGATAATACATTTCGGCTATTAATTTGAGACTACTGAAGGGTGTTCTCATAAATTCTGAGCACTATAGATTTTATTATCTAATAAAATATGTATATTTATATACCATAAATATATTTATACGACAGTTCTGTCTGGTTCTTGAATTTGATTAGCTGATAGCCGTGCGATATTCTGCAATATCAACACTCGTACGGCCTCCTCACCCTTGTGTATTACTCCACCCACATAGAGTGACAGCAGTTCAATAAACTCACTACAGTTTGACAAATATGGCAGCTGTTTGGCAACATAATGTACTTTTGAGGCTATTTTATGCGAGAATGTCGTTGTTTAGATTTAACTAGTTTATTTATTAGGGTACACTGAAAAATTTTATTCTAAAATTCCTCGAATTTACAAATTTTTTTAAGTGGTTGTAAACAATTTATATTGGCTGACAAATTAGGTTGAACATTATTACATTTAATTTGTTTAAATTTAACCCATGTAAATTGTTGCAACAATTTTGCAGAAAGCATTTTTTCAATGTAGTGCTTATTTAAAATTTGTATCATTTGGGAGATTCAGAGTGACGACGGTTGGCGTTGTCCATCTATAAGATGGCGACAGAGACCACATAATGCATTCTTAGGGGAGGAAAAACTCAATGAAAAATGTCTAATTACAGCTGATCAAATCTTTATACAAGTGTTAAGTGACAATCTTAAGTCGATCTCGCTCTTTTGTTTGTTGTAGTGCTCTGTTTATACCATAGTAATCTGGTAGTGTTTGATTTGGCCTTTTCGGTGTTGATAATTGTGAACTCCCGATTGCAACAGAGAAATACTAGGAAATCTCTGTAAACTGATGGCATTTCATGCTGTTCTGACTTATAATCTTAAAATGTGAGCAAAATAACCCGTTCGTCATGACTTTAGACTTTACACTAGAGAATCATTCAAATACTAGCACTAAAGTGATGTTTGTGAAGTAGCAACGCAACTGTTCTAACGCCAGCTGCAGATGAATGGCGGAAGAAAGTAGTTCCTCATACAAAAGGAGTTTGACTTTTTTTCTTTCTTTTTTTTAATATACACCATCGAACTGTTGTATAGGCTAAACGCAGTATCACGCTCGTAGCAGTGCGATATGGCTGTATTTAGTCACTGGTGGGACTCTAAGGCATTTTGTTTCGTACCAATGCATGCCTCCCACCAGTGCTGATATACAGCCATATCGCACTGCTACAAGTGTGATATTGCTCATATATTTAAATAATATTTAAAAAATATTTGAATCTAAATGTGTGAGTGTGTGTTTAGTAAGATTACTTTACAGTATAAAACAAATATTATTGTATTCATATTGACATTTTAACCCTTTAACAGGCCTCATAACTACCTAACCTTATTGTAAGATTATAATTAAGACAAAAAAAATATCATTTAAAAAGAAAAAAAAAACTAAATTTGCTTAATGTCAGGAACATAACCAAAAACACTGGTCAAAATCTGTTTTCTTCGAGTCAGAGTTAAAGGTAAGAAAGTTTTGGATAAAAGGTTACAGACCTACAAACAAACACTGCAAACCTAAAGCTTTTATCAGATTTTATCTAAATAAATCACAAATAATCCCCTGTCGCAATTCAGAATTCATCCAGTTTTGAAGTGGCATTACTTTCTTTTTAAAGCATCATAATTTGTCTTTTAATTAAAAATGCCATTCAGAAACAAATAAGCTCCTCTTTTTCCAAGGAGTTGCTTCTGTCTGTCACGGTGTATATCATTCAACTACTGTCTTGGAGAAATTCTTTTCCCCCTCTTTTGTTTTTTGTTTTTGTTGTTTTTAATGCTTTTGTGCTGTGCCCTTACTTTTAATTAAAAAAAGTATTTGAACGTATTCTCAAAACAAACAATTATATCTCCTGAAGAGATGTGAAGTCACTAATAATTACTTTTTTGTCTTCCTGAGTCGCATGAGAGATAGCTAAAAGAAAACCTCTAATATTCTCTCTCTTATTTACTTGTACATTATCTACTTTTATTTGTTTCATTCTTTTGTTTTTGTCTGCTGTTGTGAAAAGAGAATCTATTTTTTTAAGTAGTGTGACTTAAAGGCTTCACTTTTTTCCATGACACAGTTTAACCTTGTAAATATATCTGAAATTAAAGTGGTCACTGGTGAAGCTGACTAAAATATCACATTGACTCACAGGTGTGTACATTTATGATGATGCACATTTATGATGTTTGTGTTAGTTAGATGTGTGTGTGTGTGTGTGTGTGTGTGTGTGTGTGTGTCACACACACACACACACACACACACACACACACACACACACACACACACACACACACACACACACACACCTGCACCTTTATCCAGGCTGTGCTGAGGCCTGATAAATGACTCCTGTGGTGTTTTTTTGGGGGAGAGAGAGGGATGCTGGGAGACGAGGAGAACAGGACCCACATGAAAAGCTTCCTCACCTCACTTTCATCTCCAGCCCAGATGAGAGTGAGAGAGAGAGAGAGAGAGGGCAAGGCTAAACCTGCTAGTGAAAGGTTAATAGAGAAAGGCAGACTCGGAAATATAAAAGACTGACATAAACACGTGTGCACCAAACACGCGAAGACGAGTCTGTATTGGGAGAAAGAGAATTAGTAGTTATTGTTCGAGACACTGCAGGCAAAAACACTTTCTTGCACCTGTAATTTTTTTGTTTTAATAATTGGTTAAATGGAAAGACACATCCAAATGTTTATTTTATTTTATTTTATTTATTTGTGTCTAGATTTCAAATGAAAAATTCACTTACAGTTAATCAAAAAGAGTTTTGACGTAATTGACGTAAAAGTAATTGACGTAAAAGTAATTGACGTAAAGCTACAGATTTTTTTTTTGTATTTGAGCTAAATAAATGGACAATGTTTCAACTGGAGTCTGTCCATGTGTCCACTGAATTAGAGCTAGAAGAATTGAGAGTGTTTCAGCTTGAGTCTATTCGAGCATCCATTGATTTTTTTTATATTTTATTTATTTATTTTATTTTTAAGTATGCAGCTGAAGCTGTGAAAAATCTTGTGTTGAAATACACAGCACTGATTAATTCCCCAGAGGATTAATTCACACAAAGTTCATTGTGGCACACACAGAGGCTTACAAAAGCAAAGCATTTTTACATATTTTATCAAGTTGCAAAGTTCTGCTCCCTTATTTTTGTTTATTTGTTTTTTTGTTTGTTAAAAAAAAGTAACATAAGAAAGGAGCGTAACAATATTACAAATAGCAAAAATCTATCATCACTATAAAACATACTTATTCATGTTACAATAATAATAAATTTTATGTAATTAATATGTAGCATTATTTTAAAACTTCATTTGTTTATAAATAGACCATACATTTTAATATAAAAAAGTATTTTAATTATAAATAATATATTTTGTCATTTTATGTAAGGGATTTTAATCACATTTTATGTGCATCCAGCCGATTGTTTAACAGATTGAAGCCTGGCAGACTTATCAGCTTTTTTATGAGATTGAATGGTTTTATTATAAGAAAGCTACCAACTAAATTTATATTATCCTGCTTTTATTCATATATGTTTGTATTTATTTATTTATTTATGACCTTTTTTATATTACACTGCTGCCTACCACACAGCGTCTATACAGACAGTGATCTGAGATGTAATAAATGACACTTTAATCAAATGTAACTACACTAACCTATTGTTTTATTGTTATTGTTTTATTGTTATATTTTATTGTTTTCAGTCGCAAGAGGGTACGGTATACACAAGCTAAGATTTACTGTAAACAACCATTTGCCAATTTACATGATGTGCGTGAGTGTCAGTTACAAATGAAGGGGGAAACTCCAGGTGTGTTGTGCTCCCAGCATCTCACTATCTCCCCAGCATATATATGTGTATATGTGAGTATGAGTGGAGTGAGAGGGCCAGTTTGCTAGAGGGCAAACATTGTCCTGTCCTCTGCTTATCTGTGTGTTGAAGATGAGTGGCCTACTGCATATAACACTTCCTCTCTTCCTTCCTTCCTTCTCTCGCTCTCTCTCTCTCTCTTTAGGTGTGACGAACAGCAGGCATGTGGACCTGAAGCTCAAGAAGATCACAGAGATTCGGCCACATGGCGGCAGCTCTCCTTCCTCTTCATCCTCCTCTTCATCACTGACGGCCTCCAGTACTTCACCCCTCAGCCCTGAATCAGGCGGCTTGCAGGTATCAACAATAAACTGTTAATTGTGTTTACGTAGTAAGCAGCGCTGTTTTACTGCTCACACTTAAGGATTCGTTGTGATCACACCTTAAACCACAATTATTCTTGAAATAAATTATTCAAAATTCCTTTATTTTGTTGGTCTCTTTTGCACAGTTCTATTGCAACTACATGAAAACTGTTTCTCATTAGACTACAAGTAGACTATCTGCTTAATCAACTGATACTGATCCACTAACATTTTTCTGACCCAAGCCTAAATTATACTCGACGCGTCTGCTAGTTCGCTTGAGTGCGCCCGGCAAATATGACATCATCGCAGAGTTTCTGGATGTTCGCTTTGGGTGCGCGCGACATGATTTCGGCTAGCGGAGTGCATGGTATTTTTTGAGACTCGAGCGAACAGTGCGTGCGGCGCAGCGTCTGATTTGAGTAGAATATGAATCACTTTGAAGAGATTTTGTCTGAAACAGGTACGACTGTGAAGACATATTGATGATCAGTGATCATAGAGATAACCAGGTGATCAATAATTCTTGGCTAGAAATTGCAACAGCAGTGGGAAAGGAGGAAAGTTTTTGTTAAAAGGTTTGGAAAAACCTGAGGGATAAGTTTATTAAAGCCAAAAGAGGCCAATGGAGACACAGGTACACAATTACAAAATATGTTTTTCCACCAGTCATAGGTTTTACACTGATGTATACATTACAATTGAATTTAAATCAATTTAATCTTAACAAAACTATTATGAAGTAACGAATTATTTCTTTGATTACTGGACAGGAATATTTGAACCAATCAGTGTACAACATGATGCCGTTTTTCTAGGCTTTATGGTGATGATGGTCAGGAATGTTGGATTATTATTGCCTTTTTAACATAAGTAGAGGACAGAAACTAACCAGACAGTAATGTGTGAATTGTGGAGCGGGCTAAATAAATAATAAAACATCTGTATTATTTAGTAGTTGTACTTTTATTCTTGCCATAATAAAAATATATATGTTGAGGAACCCATGTTCTGTTGTCATTGATATTTTAATACACTTTAATAGGTAAAACTGTCCGAGATATGAACAAAAGCAAGTGATGCATCAAAGTTTGATTAAAACAAATCTTGAATGGTTACAAAAATCTTTATAATCATTAAAATAATTTATAAAAATAATAGAAATAACTAATTTAATAAACATCAATAATATTAATGATATGATGTAGTTCCGGAAACTTTCCACTTCTCGGTTTATCTGTCTGACTTTACGGTCAGTTTCTTTTGACTGCCCCCTGTCATTTTAAAGAATATCACAGCGGCGAACGCTGCTAGTATAAAAGCCTCGTCCATTTCGCGAGGAGCGTGCGCACTCAGCGGAGGCGCGCGATGCGGCACCAGGCGAAAGTATAAATCCAGCTTCAAGGAAACTTTTCGAGTACATACTGTATCAACTTACACTAACCCTAGTCATAACCTAACAGTCTACTAATACTCTAAGGATGACTAGTTGCCATGTCGTTGCAATGTAACTTACAATCAACAAAGTGTGTTAAAAGGACCTTCAAAATAATGTGATACCAATTCTTCTTGCTGATGAACAATTACAAAAGTAACAGCCAATCAGAATCCTTCCTGGCAGGTGACAAAATGTCTGTGTTATAGGCATGGGCCGGTATAAGATTCTGCTGGTATGATAACCTTCTATCACAGTTTGATAGTTTCACGGTATGATGGTATTGTGATTACTGCTGTAAAATATATTCTTTTTAAATGTCTTTCTAAAAAACTAAAACTTTTTTCCCCTTTTGAACCCTACATTTTTTATTCATAAATATATCACTATATTTTATATACTTTATATTTAATTTTGTGAAAGATTTAAAATATTTTGGAGCAGTAAACATGCCAGGCTAAATAATTCAAACTAATCATTGACTTCTGCTGTCTCTGTTAGTTAAAAAAACGGATTTCTTTACCATTTAAAATGACATATTTGGATTTTTTTTTTCTGCTGAAGATACTGTTGTCCTAAAAAATCTTACTCGTACCTTAGGAACGGTATTACAGAAAATTTTGCCAGTTTTAAAACCTTGACTTTTTCAAACTGTGGCATACCTTGAAAACGGTTATCGTCCCATGCCTACTATATTATTTATAATAAACTGAATTGTCACTAAATTGGCAGTTAATTCTGCTGTGACAACCCCTGACAAATCAGGAACTAAGCCTAGGGATAGTGATTGAGTGAGGGAATTGTTGGTACAGTAGGTGACATTTTAGTTGTCTTTATATTAGGGTTAATTCATGTCGTATGGCCTGTAGCTTGAAAGTTTTTTTTTTCTTTTTCAGAAGTGTTAAGACTTGCATCTTAATACATGTGTAAACAGGGCTTTAATTATTATTTGGTAGATTTAGTCACTGAAATGTAGACGTGGGAGGCAGTTTTTTTATTTTTTTATTTACCTTTGACTTATCTTCTTTCTTTCTTTTTTTACTGAAAAAGAATAAACTTACTGATACACATTTGTAATAATAAACACACAACAATTTGTGAGGAAAAGCTAAATGATATTTTTTTCTTACTATGAAATCATTACTGTTGAAATCATGTTATGGAAGTTCAACAGTAAGAAGTGATTTCCCTGAATCTTTTTATCTCTTAGTCTGTGTTAGTTGGGTTAAAAAGCCAAGACGGGCTGATTTTCTTTCGTTCACCTTCTCTTGTTTATTGTTTATCTTAGGAAAACCTCTCACACATTAAGCCAAACACATGAATGACATTATATAGCCATTACCTCACATCACACCTGACCTTTACTGACAAACGAGAGAGCTTAGGAGTATCGACAGCAGCTTGTGGCTCACGATGTAAACATGCACTGGATTGATTTGCTGTGTTTATTAAATACCAGCTTTCTGTGTGTAAGATCACGCATACCTGTGGACTGCTGACTGATGGTGAGTGTGTGTGTGAGTGAGTGTGTGTGTGCGCAACGATGGCCTCCTGTCTCGCTGTTGTATTCAGAGCCCCCAGGTGGTGACTGCAGGGCATGTTCACTACCTTCCCCACCTGTTTGCCTCTCTCTCGCTCTCTTTCTCTCTGCTGACTGAGGGGATTTCCTGCGAGCAGATGTTAGCAGGCACTTTGATGCACAATGACTGCAGCCATGTGTTGGTTTGGGTCGGCAGGCCTCATTCAGCAGCAGGTGTGAAATGATTGGTCTAGGTTTCCCAAGGACTGGTCATTAATAGGTTAGATTCCAGAGACTAGTAGGTGTGATAAGTTTGTAGCAAAACTGACTAATACTTAAGTAAGCGATAATTTGGTTTTGGAGAGGAATTCAATTATTGGAAATAATTTACAAATTTTGTTTATTGAAAAGGTTTATGAGTTGATTTCTTTGTATAGTGAGATGGCAGGCGCTAAAACACTGTCAGAATCATTTTTGAGTATGTGTGTAGGAAAGAAAATTGCAGCATTCATAACAAGAAGACTTCTTATTTTAATAGACTTTAGTTGCTTTAATATACAAACACTAGTCCATTTGTGCAATGCTTATTTAATTAATTCATTTAGATTTTACTAAAACTAATTCATTAATATTTTCCCAATTTCTGTGGGTGTGTCATGGTCTAAATTCAGTCTTATGAATAGATTCATCAATTCCACTGTACTTATCATTATTTTCTGTCATCTATACATTTTTTTCTTACTAGCAACAATCCTGTACAGTATTGTACAGTATGTCACTAGCCTCTGTACTGTAAACTTGCTCATGAGCACTCCTGGTGCATTAGCATAATGTTGTTCATTGATTGCACATCTGGACAAATCTTCAGAAAATAATTATAAGAAATGATATGCATGGAGGCGCCACGGTGGCGTAGTGAGTAGCTACAGCAAGAAGGTCGCTGGTTCGAGCCTCGGCTGGGTCAGTTGGCATTTCTGTGTGGAGTTTGCATGTTCTCCCCGTGGTTGCGTTGGTTGGGCATGTGGTATAGATGAATTGGGTAGGCTAAAATTGTCTGTACTGTGTGAGTGCGAATGAGTGTGTACGGACGTTTCCCAGAGATGGGATGCAGCTGGAAGGTCATCCGCTGCGTAAAACATATGCTGGATAAGTTGGCAGTTCATTACGCTGTGGCGACCCCAGATTAATAAGGGGACTAAGCCGAAAAGAAAATGAATGAATGAATGAATGATATGCATGGAAATTTAAATCAAGATCTCATACCAATTTGACAAGGAATTATCTAAAAGCATTAAAAGCATTTTCTTTTATTTAACTACAGCAGTGCTCAGTTGTTTAAATAATTTCTTAGATGAAAAAATCATCAATTCTATATCAGTTTATTAGACTAATCTTTTCTGCAAACATATACAATGTCATTCAAAAATTTGACAAATAATCAATACACCTCTCTAATAATGAATATCATGCAAAGGGAACTGAAATATGAATTGCAGCTGTGCTAAACTGCTCATTGGATCATATACTGTAATTGAATACAATTTTACTGCTTGTAACTTGAGATTACAATTCACTCAACTCACTATTCAATATGATAGGATTGTATGATTCACAAATAGGATCTCACAATACAATTTTTTCACTTCACTATTTTATGTTTAATCAGAAATGTCTGTATTATCAGAAAAGAGTTCTATGTAAAATAAAAATTAATTTCTCCACTAAATGGAATTTTTAAAAATAAATTTTTAATCTAATAAAAAAGGAAATGCAAGTAATAAAATAAGTTTCTTGAATTTAAACAAAAAACATTTGGTTAAGTTTTTTAAGACTTTTTTGTTACCTTAGCTTTTTTCTGACCTGAACTGAGATTTCTGCTCATTTACAATGTCCTTTGCTGATGTCTGACAACTCCAAAAAAAGCTTATGTCTGATGTGGCTTTGTATCAGATACATAGAAGAACATTATTTATGTTTTTTACACAAACTTGTGAATCGCTCATTAAAAGTGAAATAGAGCAAAAACCAAGAACAAATTTGCTAAATGTTTAAATTTCTCTCTTCTCTCTGTTGTCAGATTTAATCTTTTTAGTACAGTAATTGTCATGTGTATTGTCATCGATTTAATAATAAGCTTGAACTGGTAAAAATGATCAGAAATGATGCACTGAAAAGGAGATCACTCCACAGATGAGAGAGAGCAGACAGACAAGCAGACATCAGAAGAGTGAACTTCACTTCAGTGCACTATTATCTCTGCCTGTTTTTACAAGCTAATTAAATCATCTATAATCAATGATAGTAAACAAAGAACATGAAATTGTACATTCCTTAGTCTGGCACTCCTCGGATTCGAATAAAGATGGAGCTTTCTCAATATCAACACCCTCTGTCGATTTAAACTGCTACAAATTAAGCAAGTTTGCAGTAAACACAATGATCATTGCAGTTCAACTTATTTGAGTCATCTTTTTTTTATTGATTTTCAACCGACTCTCTGTAAATCATTACATCCCTACTAGTAACTAAGACAAGCAAGTTATTTAAGTTATTGACTTTTAGTGGGCTGGGCCTTGTTCTCTCATTCTCTGTGACGTGTCCAGCACCTGCTGCAAATCTGCAGGCCTGCACAACAAGCCAAAACCCACAGGAGGATCAGTCGTGTTAAGAGTGCTGCCGCTCTGAGCCTCAGTGCTTAGTGGAGTTTTAAAGAAAGAGACACTCATCTTCTTTACTGGAGAAGAGAGTAAGGATGACAAAGGACAACCTTGTATTAATGATTCAGGTTAAAAAAATCATGCATCCTCATGCATTTTTAAAGGTCCAATCATAGAAAAGGCTAACGTTAGCTTTATAGCACTAAAAGCCTTCGTCCCACCCTGCAAATTGCCATCCAAAGCCATTGCATCTGATTGCAGAACACGCACTGTTCAACATATCACGCAACGTTAGTAATTACAATCCCACACTTTTTTTAAAAGTAGGCTGTTGATGTTTCCCTGATATTCTGATATTCCCTAAACTTCATCCGTGAATGCACCCATGACATAATCCAGTGTGTGCAGAGGTGTATGCAATTGCATATTTTGACAAGAAGGCAGGACAGCCTATCATAATGTTCAGACCTACACTCTAAAAAAAAAAGGTGCTAAATAGCACCAAAACTGTTCGGCTTGTAATGAGGGGGGAACCTTTTTTGGTGCTATACAGCACCTTAAAAAATAGGTGCTATATAGTACTTTTGTCAAATGGTGCTATATAGCAGTGTTTCTCAACTGGTGGGTCGCGACCCAAAAGTCGGTCGCAGGAACATTTTCAGTGGGTCGTGGAGTGTGTGGTAAAAAAACAACAAAAGTTTAATTATTTTTAACTTGTTTTGCATATATCGGACTTTTATTTTGAAATGCACGCACGACAACCGATCCCTTTGGAATCGATGTAGGAAGCGTCACGTTGACGAGCAACATAGAGAGTCAGCTGGTGGAGCTGTCATGTGATAAGACGTTGTCAAAGAAATTCAGTGAAGTAAGCCTCTCCTAGTTTTCGCGGTCTGAGAGTGCGATCAAACCCATCCCATTCAGAACTACGTATTTGTATAAAAGTGGCTTCTCTTCCTTGGTGCAGCTTGAGTCAAAGCAAAGGAACAGGTTGGACATAGAGCACGATCTTCGGGTAGCACTGTCTACCATCACCCCTGACATTTTGTTAAATGTCAGCAATAACATATTGTTTATTTCTAAGTCTTGCTGATTTTCCTATGATTTTTCTGTCACTAGTTGTGTATGTTAACAAATAAATACAAATTAAATTATAATTCCTAAAGATATATTACAGTTCCTAAAATTTTGGGTCACGGCTTGATGACCATGTAAAAATGTGGGTCCCGTGGCCAAACCAGTTGAGAACCACTGCTATATAGCACCTATGTTTTAAGGTGCTCTTAATGTTACTTTACCCTTTCCGCAAATAAAGCCGGCATAAGAGTTATGAGAATTAGCTATAAGAACAAGTGCTTACCAGTAGTAGTGGTGCTACAGTATATAGCACTTTAACCCCCCAAAGAACACTGAAAAACCTTTATGGTGCTTTAAAGGTTCTTTACACAGTAAAAGTGCTATATAGCACCTTAACCACCTTGAAGAACCACTGAAGAACCTTTATGCTGCTTTAAAGGTTTTTTACACAGTAAAAGTGCTAAATAGCACCTCAACCACCATAAAGAACTACTGAAGAACCCCTGAAGAACCTTTTTTTTAAGTGTGTAATGTTTTGATTGGATGAATTTTTCTTGGTCCTACACCTTCCACACAATATTAAAATGCGTATAAATACCACTTAATTCAGTTTCAACAACTTCATTTAATGATTTCTACCAGGATGTAAAGGAAATTTAAACCAGCATAATAAAAAATGTGTCAATCACCTTTTGCACCTTTAAAACAAACACATCAGGATCGCATTCTTTGTTTCAAGCCCAGCTGAATCTGAATCAACCTCTTCATCCCTGGAGGATTCTCCCATCCCACAACTCCTAGAGGGCCTAGTAGGACGTTTTGGGACAGAGCAGTTTTTTTACTCCCCAGAACACACACACACACACACACACACACACACACACACACACACACACTGCAGTCCCTCAGTGCTCCCGGTTGTGTCTCATTAGCAATTGTCTCTATGCACTGTGAGCCTCCTGCCATGGTGGCACACGATAACCGCCTGCAATGAGCAGCAGACCGCAACATTAGTCACGCATCCCACAAACACACACACACCTCTGCCAAAATAATACCCACCACCACAATAATGATCGGGCGATAACAGATTAAAAGGCGAGGATCGTGATGTGGGGATAGCCCTGATATCTGCCCCAGCCAGGGGTACCGAGGGGGCGTGGGGGCAGGTGTTTCAGGGACGGGGTTGTTAGCGAGGGTTGGAGGCCTCGGGTCCCCAGGGAAACAGGGATTCTAGCGGGGCTTTGGGTTTGAATCCTGTTTGTTTTCTTTGGACTTTAACATGAGAGGAATCAGACGGGGTTAAAGGGCTTTGTTGAGCTGTCTCTGGAGATCCAGGCTGTTGAATGTGTCGTTTTAACACGTAACACGCTCACGCCTTTGGTTTATGGGATGACTGTGCTACGCTTTCTACTTATGGGGTGGATTTAAGGTGAAATTTTATTTTTTTTCCCCCCCCCTCCTCAGATTGGCAACATATGTTTTGTGAGTCAATGATGTGATGCTCATTTTTGTTGTTTTTACTCATCCATCTTGTCTTTTAGAGTTTTTGACTAAAGCATTATAAGTATACAGTCCATGAAATTATTTAAATATGCTTATTCTGTGATGGACAGTTTCTAAACTTTTTTAGCTTTTTTATTTGTTAATTTGGGTTTTAATATGTCCAGGTGGACTGTGGTTGGACACATACACCTAATGCACAAATACACTTTATTAAACATATACACATAGACAACACCTTTATGCAATAAAACTGCAGGGTAACTATGTGTATATACAATAACTTATAGTTGATTGTAACTTTACCTTAATTTGATAGTAATGCAATAATGTGCACCTTTTGTAATGCTGCTTTGAAACGATAATTATTATAAAAAGCGCTGTACAAATAAAAGAAATTGAATTGAATATATGTCTTTAACTGCTATGTACCGCGGTCTGTTTGTTTGTTCAGCTCAGTGTAGGTGGGGTTTCGGGTTAAAATTGCATAAAAGTGCAAAAAGTTTAAAATGATTACTTCCTAACTAGAATTTAACTAAAACTAGAATAAATTTATTTATCCTTTCTGTTTTTTATACCTTTTATGAAACAAATTGGCCCCCCTCAATGTTACATTTGTATCGAAAGATAGCTGCAGAGTTAGACTTAATGCAGACAGAGCATGTGTTAAAATTTAAAGTAAATATCAAGTGTGTGTTAATAACAGTGAAGTGTGTAGTAATTAAAGACTCATACTGTAAAGTTGGACATTGATATTTATCATAATTATATTGATTAAAAACATTGCCATATAACCTTCTTTATATATATATATATATATATATATCTTTCATTATCATTACCACAGCCTTTTATATTATTGTCCAAAGTACAGATGTGTGTTCAGAATCTCACCAAGCCTAAAGGGATGTCTGAAAGTGAAGTTACAACCTGTCATGATGGCTGAAAAGAAGCTGCCTATTAGGGTTTTGACAGCTGATATTGTCCTATTAAACACATGGGATCAGTTGGATAAACAGCCATAACTGTTAATATTCACACATACAGACTCTGAGCGTCTCAGAGATCAGGCTAAATTTGTTGTTCTCTGGAGACAGGCTAATTGCAGCTTTTGTTTTCAAAAGTTATAATTTAAGAATAAACAGGCCAGAGGCACTGTGTGTGTCTGTTGGTGTGCCCTTGTCTTTATTAGCAGTGCTGTTTGCGTACACACATCAGTGAGCTAGCGTCTGCGCTAACAATGTTTCTCTCTCTCAGTCTCAAGCAGTGGAACGTGTTCGCTAATTGCGAACTTTATTAGACGTTTCCTATTATTATTGACGTTGCAAATGTTATTCTGAACGCTGCCGTTTCGCTTTCCAGTCTGCTTGGCTTATTGGGCCCCAGCACATAATAACACATTTCAATATTGAGGTGATTGGAAGCCGCAGTGAGAAGCTGCTAACACGTGTTCGCTTCCAAGACAATAGTGCTTTTAATTTGCATAATCTGAATACATTTTCTGGCTCAGGTTTTGTTGAAAGTAGACTTAATTGCCTTATTTCCTTTGTGCTTGTGAGTTAATGTGGGACTCGGAGATGTACCAAATGCTGCAGAACCTTCCCTCGACCGCTCTTCAGGCGTGTGCCGCTCCATCGTTAAACATTTCTTGCCCATGTGTGTCTAATTTGTTCTTTTCTTTAATGTCGGCTGGCGTCAGAAGCAACTTTTATTCAAATGACTCTGCTCTACTTTTAAGTTAACTACTCTTTTACTCTTTTCCTCCCCTCCCTTCATCCCTCCCCCTTTTTAATGCGTTTACAGAATAATGTAGATGAATTACATGCCGAGCGTCTCCGGAGGGCCACTGAGCGCCTGCGCAGTCCCGTTGTCTTCCACAAGGAGTCTGCTGTCAGGAAAACGCAGCTCAAATCCTTCAGCCAATATGTGGAGACCAGGCCAGGTGAGGTCCTTTAACTCTCGCTGTCACTTTCTCCAAATTGACTGCATAATTTATGTTGTGGGGTCATGTTCTGTAATCTATAAATTTAATGTATTTAATGGATAAAGGCGGAAAGGTCAGATTTTTTTCCCATGTCTTAACACTATAGAAAAAACTGAATTCTATATCTTTTCGAAAGACTATAGTATAGCGTTCAAAGCTTTTATTAAAGTTTTAGGATGAAGACTTTTAATATCTGTTATTTTTTACCACAGTGAATAAAACATTTCCACATAAGTTTAAATAAGAATAAATGTGGATTGAAGTTGGTAGATAAAACTAAATAAAGAGTATACTTTTGATTTTTGGACTTTACAACACTCTAGAGCAGTTGTTCTCAAACTGTGGTACGTGTACCAGTGGTACGCAGAGGAATCGCTGAGTAATTAAAGTTAAAAAATTAACACACTTTTAACCCTTTGATGCATACGATAACACAGAAGTGATCAGTGATTTTTTTTTTTTTTTAGGCTAAACCTTTTATTTTATTTTCAATTTTCTAATGTTTGTTATGTATTTTTTTCATTTGAAGCTATTTTCTTCCTTGTATTTGTAACGGTTGTTGATGGTGTATCCCATATTTTTATATCCCAATGTTGACAGGTATAGTTTAATCACTCACTTTTCTGACACACAAGCTATTTAGAATGTTTTAAATGACTGATAAATAATAATAATAATAATACATGTTAATAATAATAAGAATTAATCTGCAACGTTTTTGAACTGTGCAGTGCTGTAGCTGCTTAATTACGCCTACTATGCTGCTGTATTTTAACACTGGTCATTATGATGGTACTTGGAAAGACAATTTTTTTCTGAGGTGGTACTTGGTGAAAAAAGTTTGAGGACTACTGCTCTAGAGTAATAGAAAACAAAACTTTACAGCCACAACTGGAATGAAAATAGGAACAAAATAGACATTTATGAATTAAAAGAAGCCTATGCTGAAATAATAATTGTCATTATAATGTGCCTTCAGATTGACTGTTGTAACCTTTCAAGGTAGAAATTCTCAAAACTCTTAATAAAGCTTAAGAAAACAAAACTTTTAATAAAACAACAGTGTTCGTATAAAACGTATTTAAGGAAAATCAAGGTTCTACAATTGTTTTGGCTTTATTTGAACAAAGGTATTACTTTGCAAACTTAAAAAAAAAACTTTATGTGTTTCTATTTCTGTTGAACACAAAATAAGAATATTGGAAGCCATTGATGTCCAACGCAGAAAACAAAAAATGCTATGGAAGTCAATGGCTACTGGTTTCCAGCAGTCTTCAAAACATCCTTTGTGTTCAACAAAAGAAAGAAACAGGTTTGAAAAAAGCAGAAATTTCATTTTTCGTGAACAGTACTAAGGTGTCAAGAGGCCTTCAAGCAAACTTCAGGGTGTTTATATATGCCAATTAATTTAAATCTGATTGTTTTAGGTTTTCTTTTTAAAGATGAAATGTCATTATATTCATCTATAGTGATTTTGTATCTGTGCCCAGGTGGGAATAAGCTCTATCTCTTGTTTCAGAGGTGAAAAGACAGAGATCTGTGCCTGAAGCGGCCGAAGAGAGAGGAGCTCTGACAGAGGCGGATGGACGAAAGCCAACAGAAGATGAAGTACTTCATGCATATTTAAATTCTCCGTCAGCACTGCTCGTTCTGGTGTTGTCTGTGACATCAGGTCATAGTTGGACGTCACACTCGCACACAGTCACTCACATCTGTCTGAGGGCCAGAGAGGGGTTTTAACGCTGATGTCAATCTGTTCTTCCCTAAAGCCGAAGAGACCAGCCAAATTAGACTGCTGTTCCCTGATAATTGTAAGATTAAGGAAAAAAGAAATAGGCTGAGCAGTGATACCTTTTTCCTCTGTACTCTTTTAATTTGTTCTAAATTTACCCTTCAATTTTGACTTTTTAATTACAGCATCCATCAAAAATTATTTAGTAAAATTATTAATCCAACATATAATGGGATTATATTAAAGGAATTATAGTTTATTAAAACTATGAACTTCATTTTTGTTTTTTAATTATTATTTGTTTTTATATTGTTTCAGTTAGTTGACGATACAATGTAAATTAAAACTAATTTAACTATAACAAAAACAAATTATAAAGAAACTATAAAGACACAAACGACTAGGTAAATAAAAATGAATATAGCTTTCCTTTTCTACAAGCCCTTTTATTTTTTTGTAATTTTCCCTACCTTTTCTTACTGCATTTTTGGATCCAATGTATGAATCCATAAAGTAATTATAGTTAACTAAAGCATATAAAAAACTAAAGCATTTTGGATAGTTATAATTATATTATGTATATCCAGCTAATATCATTTTTTATAAACTGTAACTAAAATAAATGCATCTAATAAAATGTTTTAAGAGGCTAATAATATTTATTTAATGTTATTATTTTTTTGATCCACATATTAGATGAAACGTCTCCATTTTCCCCGATTTCTGTTTAACGAAAAGAAGATTTTTTTCAACACATTTCTAAACATAATACTTTTATTAACTCATCTCTAATAACTGATTTATTTTATCTTTACCATGATGACAGTAAATAATTATTTATTAGATATTTTTTTAAGCCACTTCTATACTTCTATACATGTCCTGTGAAATCCTCCTTCCTCTGTTAAGCATCATTTTGTACAGTTTTTTTTTTTAATAATTTCGATTTCACAGAAGGGCTAATAATTTTTTAACTGGTTGTCTGAACATGCAGGCTGATTTTGTGAAATATTTTAATTACTGCACCGCTCTGGCTCTAAGGCCAGAGAACAGAAACTTACCCTGGGCAGAGATTGAGAGAGAGAGAGAGAGAGAGAGAGGGAAGGTCAGTGGAGACCAGCTCTGCCCCTCTCTGTGTAGGGGTTAATGGGTGTTGAACTTGCCCATTACCCAGCTCAAGCTGAATTACCCAGCGAATGATGTTTGCATTAATATAATATATATGGAAATTTCAACACTTAATTATGGCAGAGAGGCGAGAGTGGAGGGGAGGGGGCTGATCATGTGTAAAATTGATTTGTGGGAGAAGTATTTGATAGAGCGGCGAGGAAGAGGAAGGTGCAGTTTGATGGACAGCAGGAGGACTCAGGCAGAAAAAGTGCTGTCTGTGGTGGAAAAAAAACTTTCTTCCCCATTTTCCTCTTTCCCATTATGAAATAAGGTGCATCAGCACTAAAAATATATGTATTTTTTGCAGCAGTCTTTAGGATGTGAATTTCAATGAGTGCTCTTTACCCCCTCCCTCAGGTAGGAAGGGTGGAAAGAGAGGAGGGCAGAGAGAAATAAAGGAGGTGTAAGTGTGTCACAGTGTTTACCCTAGTGCATTTTTTTTGGTTTTAAACATCCAACCTTTTCTACACTTACAACTGGCATCCACAGTACTCCAGAGATTCTGACCCTCAAAAACTTTTGAAAAGGCTGCAGACTCCATCCCATATGTGGTTGAAAAACTGGGGTTGTGTTTCAGTTTACCAATCTCGCAAGACAAATTCACAACTGAAGCTTAAGCCCAATTTTATCATTTATTATCAGAAATAAGTATTTATTATTATATTATGTACTATCAATATAGCTGTATTACACAGACAAATAAAACAACTATAGGCTGTAGTGATTGATTAATGCATTAAAATATTATTTTTGATAAGAATTTCATAAGAATTTCACCCCTCTCATATATCTTTTTACACTGTATATGATCATCGCTTAGCCTTAGGTCACAGATATATTTTCAATGAGTGGGAGAAAGGGGATATATATGGCTATGGAATATATATTACTTCACCTAATGGCTGTTTGCTTGTTTAAACTGACAGTGATAATCAATGCATTCGAAAAAACAGCAATCATAAAGGCAAAGAAATAACATTTCTTGTCAGACTATATAAAAAAGTACTCCTTTATATAAAATGCAAGGCCAAAAATCCACCACTTATGGCTTGTGTTTTTTCAAGCGCAACTTAAAAAAAGAAGCCCAGGTTGCGTATTTTAAACATATTTTAAACCAAAATGCATTTATTGCAAATCCTTCCTTGATTTGTCGAGCACCATCAAATGACATTCATGCTGAGTTTGATTGATTTTTGTTACATGCTTAAGTTCAAAGTGATAGAAAGTGTACCCTATATGTTTTTCTTTATCGTACAATGCCACATCATGTTTATTTTTAGAAATAAGTCTGCAGTTTAGCTATTGTATTTCTCCCTAATCACAGTCTTTCTAGTATTCCCCCTGAGCAGAGTGTGGTGCCAGCAGTGTGTTTCTGAATCTGTACATGAGAGTGCATCTGGGCACGTGTGGATCTGTCAGATCCCTGCTGATAGGCCCTCAGGCACTGACCCACCTCTCTCATATATTTCAATTTTGCCTCTGTGTGTCAGACTGCTGTACTGCTGGATTCTCTCTCAGGTCATTTAGTGAGTGTTTATATTGGTGTGTAAGTGCTCACTTCTGCCTGAGGCGCTACACGTAAAGTCAAACCTCATCGTTTAGAGCTACAGGCCGCAATTTTAGGAAGTTTATATACAGGAAAATTAATTAATAAATAAATACGTAAATCAGTCCAGCAATCCAATGGCAAAAAAGTATGATATTGTAGTACTTTATATCAATTTCATTTATTTTTATTTTTAATATACATGCAAGCCATTTTTAACTTAAGAGCGTGTACTTTTTTAAGCTACAGTCCTTAGCCTGGGCAAGAAAATCTAAAGATAATAAAAAATAAAATAAATAAACTTCAAACATAGTGAGAAAAGAAATTATATTATAGTTTTGCGTTGTTTGTTATTAACATGGAATATATTAGATTAATTTTAATTTCCTTAATTCTGTTCATTAAATTTATTTGTACATTTGATATAAATGCATAACATATTTTAATTGTAATTATTGACATTCAAACTTGCATTTAAACTGCAGTTTGTAACAATCTGAAAGAAATATAAAAGACCACAACCTTAACAACTGTTGAAACAGAGACAGGAAAAATTACGTGGCTTTGTTTACTTTTTTATTTGTTTGTATTTTTAATAATATAATTGCATTAAAATAAAATTGTAGTTACACATGTATGGTATTTTTAACATGAAAAATTTACATATATAGTCAAACCATTTAAAGCTACAGACTGTAATTTCAGAATCAGATATTACTGTACCAAGAATTAAGACAATAAAGTAATTAATGAAATTTAACCAGAACAAAAACTATATATAGCACCTCTGAGTTGTTTTTATTATGTTTTATATTTTTATTTAATATACATGGGCGCCACGGTGGCGTAGTGAGTAGCACGTTCGCCTCACATCAAGAAGGTCGCTGGTTCGAGCCTCGGCTGGGTCAGTTGGCATTTCTGTGTGGAGTTTGCATGGTCTGCCCGTGGTTGCGTGGGTTTCCTCCGGTTTCCCCCACAAGTCCAAAAATATGCGGTACAGGTGAATTGGGTAAGCTAAATTGTCTATAGTGTATGTGTGTGAATGAGAATGTATGGATGTTTCCCAGAGATGGGTTGTGGCTGGAAGGGCATCCGCTGCGTAAAACAAATGCTGGATAAGTTGGCAGATCATTTTGCTGTGGCGATTAATAAAGGGACTAAGCCGACAAGAAAATGAATGAATTTAATATACATGTATGCTATTTTTAACATGATACAGTCATTGTAAGTTAATATGATAGCGTTTCGTTTTAGTTACTATGAAAATAACAAATGTTGACCTTTTATCATGTTTTAATCGTTAATTTCCTTAGAACTTACAGTGAGCAACTTATTTATTAATCTTCCTTAACATTAGAAATAATGAAATCGTTTCAGACAGTTCACAGCCATTAAACTGATGCTAACGAATTTAAATTGTAATAATGTATCAGTACATGTTGAAATACAATGAATATACAATAGCGAAAATAAATAAATGCTCTAGAAGCATTTTTCACTATTAGCTTTTTTTTTTTTTTTTTTGCAATTTACCTAATTCGACAGAATGTTTTCCCCCACTTTTAAAAAGAATTCCCCATTACCTAATTTCCAAAGAAAGCACATAAAAGAGCATTGGCTTGCTTAATTAATTAAAGCCGCACATTCACCAGTCATCATTATGACCGCTGTTCCCCTGGCATTATAAAGCCCAGATGTGATGCTTCATTTCTAACCTCTCATCACTCCCCCTTTCCTCTCGTTTGTTCTCGCCCAGCAGAAAGCGTTCAAAGACACCAGTCAGTACGTGGTGGGAGAACTGGCGGCGCTGGAGAGCGAGCAGAGGCAGATCGACACGCGGGCCTCGCGCGTGGAGAAGCGTCTGCGCTATCTCATGGACACAGGTACGCCGCCCAATTACACTGTAAACAGTTTTGGCAAATTGAGCGTTCACAAACTCTTATGGAGTTTGGGAAGTGTGAATCTTTGAAGCCGGGATGTTGGGGCGGCAGCGGGGATATGAAAAGGGGCGGTGAGGATGCAGGGAGGCTCTCTGGGCCGCCGTGATAAGAGAGCCTTCATGGGAGCTGATAACTAGTGCTGATAGCGTCCGCCAGCCAGCCACTATTGAACAGTACCGTGCAGCCATGCGCAACAGAACCCCATATCTGGCCTTCAATGATATGCTGTAGAAGAGAGAGAGAGAGGGTGAAGAGGGGAGGAAGAAAAATGGGGAGGGCTGATGTTTGGGGGCTGGACCGAAAGGAAATGTTGAAATAATGAAAGACACATATTAATAGATACATGCACTTGCTCTCCTCCTCCTCTCTCTCTCTTTTGCTCTCTCTTCTCCTTGCATATACACATATGAAAGCATGTGGGGCGATCTTTCAGGTGTATATATAGCAGGGTCTTTGTTTAAATATGGAGCTCAATAACTGAAAATTGAGAAAAGCTGAGGCTGATATGAAACAATCATTTCTCAAAAACGCATTGTTGGGAAATAAAAAAAAGCGGGGAAGTTTTTGTTATGCTTCTCTATCGGGATATCATGACTATCACAGTTTTGTGTTTGCACAGCCTTCCATCTGTCCCTCACTTTCTCTCTCTTCACTCTCACCTGGACCCTGTTGAAGTCAAAGCCACTGTGTCCATTTTGAAGGGGTTTTATGTATTTTTTTTCTCTCTCTCGCTTTGAATGATAAATGGCTTGAACGCCCTGGCAGGTGGAGAACCAAACTAGACTTTTTTTGGGAAGATTGACACTCTCACACAGAAATAAGAGGCACTGTTACACACTAGAGCGCGTGTACGAGTCTCACCTTAATGTGCTTACCTGCCTGAGCGAGTGCACGCATTTCAGCACTGCAAACAGGTAAATTTACACCGCTGTCAGCTTCACAGACGGCAGCCTCTATAGCCAAATATACACAAAACTAATATGTTAAGCTCAGTATACACATACTGAGTTTGAAATACTGCTAAGCTGTGTGGCACTTAATTCTCTTAAGTATTATATATTGTAATTTCATGGGCTTTTAGTGACAGTTTAACATAATTTTATCAATCGATTTTAACACCTCTTACGTTATTATTCAGATGAATACTTGACATTACTGATCAAAGGTTTGAGATCAGAAACTTATGTTTTTGAAATCATTCTCTACACCTCAAGGCTACTTTTTTGTTCAATACAATAAAAATAGAACAAAAATGTAATATTGTTGATTAATTTTCCATTTAAAACAGCTGTTTTATAATTGATCTTTTTATATAATTCATTAATAATTTTTATTTAATTTTTTGGTTAAGCTGAGTTTTGATTTTCAGTGTCACATGATCTGCATTGTAATATGCATCTTATATGCTGATTTAGTAATGTAATGAGTGAATTTAATTGTTATTTGTTTTTTTCTAAAAAAGACAATGCATTTTTCTTTCTCATGTATTTGTGGAAAAACATGATTCTATGTTTAATTACTTGTGTAGAGTTTTGATATTTGATAACTATTTTTTTAAAGGTAAATATCATTTAAAAAGAAAAACTCTCATTTTGAATAGTTGCCGTTTTCAATGAGCCTCAAATCAGCATAATAGAGAGATTACTGAAGGATCCCTTGACACTGAAGCAGTGGGTTCTGAATATTCAGCTTTGCATTGTCAGAATAAACAACGTTTCAAAAAAAGTATTATCAAATAAAATGTATTGGTCAATATTTCACAATATTACAGCTTTTATTTAATTTCTGATCAAATATATCTTTTGATGCATGCATACATTCTTATGGGATATATGTGGAACACCCGTATGCATATGTATATACAATATAGGCCCACATATAAAGTTATTATTCTATACATGTAAAAACTAAACTAAAACTCCTCATGATCCCTGATACCCCTCCCCCTCTCATTATACGCTCTGCCTTAGTCTGCTGGTTTTTTGCGTTTGTTTCCCAGATGAATTCACAGTAATTGGGCTGGTTAATTTATTTACTGTGTGCAGTTCACAGCACATTAAAGAATGGAGATAATTGAACACGAATTGTCAAGTGTCTTCTGATATCAGGCGTATTACAGAAGGGAATGCGTATAAAACTCTATTTCCATGCAACCATTGTTTATGGTAATTAAGTACACAGATGTATTCCTTGGTTGCCTTCCAAGCTTATGGCGACTGCCATTGTTGTCTTCTATTAATATGTAATCAGTAAATAGTTTAATTTTCTAATCTGCAGTTGGAGAATTCACTTTCTAACAGCTCTTAATTATGGCAGAGCCCTAATGATGCAGCCGCTGATGGGCTAGGAGGCCGTAAACGGAGCGGCGAGCGCTCGGGGGAACGCGGAGGCCTGCAGTGGCTCCTGCCTAATGAACTTGTTATTCCCACACCAGAGGGAGCAGTGTCCTTCACACACACACACACTCGCCAGCAGCTCAACCATTACCTCAGTTAGCCACATCCTCAGAATTACGTCTAAATACGTTATTGTCATCCGATTTTCTAAACATATCAATTTTGAGCGTTTTTTTTTTTGGGGGGGGGGGGATGAAATCAGAAGCAAGAGAGGAGAGCTATTCGCTCGCCTGCCATTCTGTCCGAGCACAATACCGTCCCGAATCACATTGAAATTTTTCCGCGCGCAGCATTGAAATGTGTGTAAATGTTATCTGCACGCCTTTTGATATTCAGCAACCCTTCTGAATGCATCTCCCTGACATCTGCTCAGCATGCATTTATGCACACATATGATTTTCAAATTGCTTTATAACCTGCAACAATGAACGCAATTATGAAAATAATGGCATTTAAAGGCGCTCTAAAACCCACACACCTACAGAGTTCTCGATAAGAGATTTTTAAAAAAGCACAGAGGGAAAGAATGAGTTTTAGGCGAGATTAACATATGTTTAAAAATTGCACTTGAGTCTGATAAGATTGACACAGGTTTTATTGCATGCTAATCCTTTCTCTTTTTCTTCGGCGCGGTCACAGAAATTCATACAAGACGGATATCATCAGCTTAATGCAGTTTACAGACAAGCCATCACAATCTCTGCCAGGAAAAAAAAACAGATGTACAGCAGTGTCAGAAGAGGCCTGTTATGTTTGTTTTATTCTCCGGGACGTGGCTGTCCTCTTCAAGGCTTCTCGCATACCTTTTTATATTTTAGTCTCAAAAACGTCAGTCCCTTTTTTTTTTTTTTTTTTTTTTTGCTCACTTTTCCCCCCTCAGTTTTCCCACATTAATTCTCTGTGCCCACATTCCAAAGCAGTGTTGGCCATGCAGAAATAATTGCTTGAGTGTCTGCATTTATAGATCTCAGCTCCGCCAAGACTGAAATGGAATTGCTCGTGTGGCTAAGGCAACATGCTTGTAACCACCCCTTAGTTTGACTAAAGATTTAAGCTTGGCTACGTGAGTCGCATGGGGAAATGGTCTCCGAGCTCAGACAACAGCTAACAGCTAACACAGCTTTAAGTATATTATCAGGCAACTTCTTTCAGAAACGTATTGCTAAAGAAGCTTAACATTAATTATTGTAACTTTGGGAAGATTACATCCACAGCATGCTTGTAAGCGGTGGCATAGTCCTCTTGACCTCCTATGCAAGAGCTTAAAGACACTAGAATGGCATTTCAGCTGCATTAATAGGATAACCAGTATAATCTTTCCGCAGTAAGAGAAGGAAAAGTGTTTAGAGCATAATACTCGCCCCGGTTCTGGGGACGAGACGGGTTTTGTGATGTCTCACGCAATCGGCGCACACCGGCTTCTATCAGCGTAATCACAAACTCTTTTTCTCTCCCTCTCTGCTGTTCGCTTTCTTCTGTTGTCTCTCTTTCAGTTCTCTTTTTTCCCCCTCTGTCCTATTCTTTCTCCTCCATGGGATTTGCATGCTAGTTCGGTTGCTTGTCCACTCTAATTTTAAAGACCAAAGAGCTCGTTTAGCCTTCCTGCTAAGCGTGCGCCATGAGTAGCGGAAAAGTAAGCCTGGAGACAAACGCAGGAATTCGGCTCATAAGGATGGCTTTTATCGGCACGACCAAAGGCCAGCGCTGGATCAGGAGGTGACCGCCTATTCAGGTTTAGTGCTGGACTATGTGCTCGACTTTCAAGAGCTGGTTAACATCAGAATGGTCCATTTTCAGCTGCTGGCTTTTGCGGCCTTTGTTCTTCCCCCTGGTTTGAATTCTCAGCGGACCGTTACGTGGCCAGTGTAGATCGCCTTTGTGAAGTCATGTATTCTGGCTACCTAATATAAACAGGTTAGACCTTTAGCCTCAATTAATGCATGTCGTAAGACATTAGCGCTTCACAAAATGAGTGTGATTTCTCCTCGAGGCAGGAAAACCTTATTCCTCCTCACATCAGCCCCTTTTTAATCTCTGAGGCCGTTTGAATGTTCGAGAGGCAAAAACAATTTAATTAGTTAAGTTGCATTGACTTCGCATTTAAACCCCCAACCAGTAAACCCCTCCCTTCGAAAGCTTTTCCCAGATGTGAAGAGGGTTTTTTTTGGTCTGGTGTCAGGCTTTCAAACATTCTTTAACAGTTGGATGAAAGGGGATTTTAAGGAAGATTAGAGAAGGGGATCCTCCAGGCATTGTCTGAGAATCTTAAGATAAAACGCACGGGGTGGATAGTGTCGGCGGAGGGGGTGTTTGGGGGGAGGGTTTGTTGGTTGCAGGAGATACGGCCCGCATTGAGAAACATGTAATTTAGATTTTTTCGAACGGCATGGAAAAATGATGAATCGCCATCGTTGTGCTCCCTCTCCATCCCTGTTTGTTTTCCTTTTCCCTCTATTCCTTTCTTTCATCCCCCCCATGTGTTTTGCAGTGGCCTTGCTGTCCTCTAAATTGTTGGTGTGAAGTTAAGTTAAACGCTGCTACATGTGGCATTGCAGGCAGGCAGTGATATGCCTGATTAACATTTTCAAAAGGGGCACAATGATGGCGCTTATTATAATCTCTCCTTTATTGAAGCATCTTGAGGCCTTTTCATCTTTCCCCCCCTTTGACTGCCATTCCAGTAAGACCCAGCCAAAAGCAGCTAGTGCCGTGCCACTGCGGCTCCATACGCACAGAAAAACAGAGAGCTGCTCTCCACAATGCCAGCCAAGACCTCAATGATCTGCTGAGCTTTTTTTTAGCTTAGTTTTTTGTTGTGTTTTGTGGCACTGGTGTGCGTGTCTGTCTTTTTCATTTTTATGGGATTTTCATCTTTAATGTAGAGGACGGTAAAGAGGAGACGAGAATAGGATTGTATGAAGCAGGCTGGCCTTGAAATTGCATCCCATGAGCAAAACATTTGGCCATTATTGAGATTTGTCTTTGCATTGTTTAGATTTGGGAAGCCTGGTATAGTTTTTTTTTTAGCTCTGCAAGTTAGCCTTTGTATGTCATTCAGTGTGTGGTTGTTAAATTTGTTTTGAATTTTGTTTAGTCAGGTTTTTCCTACAACTTCTGTGCGTATAAAAGGCTAAGCAAAACAGTTTGGGTGTGCGGAACTCTGTTTGCATAATTGATCATTATTTGGTTTACAAATTGTCTCCTGACAACATAATTGAATTTCAGTCATGCACTTAATTAATAGACCTTTTCATATGGAAACTGATTAAGACACACTTTACAATTAAGTGTAATGACGCGGGGTTGGCCTGTAATTAGGGGCATTCACGTGCTAACAGCCCTGCTATGCTAGCTCAGTTGTTGTTCATTTCCCTTTGTATGGGCCTCTCTAGGCTACACATTCCTCTAACGTACTACCTGAACCTTATCAGCACACTGGCTCTCTCCCCAGTCCACCTTTAGCATGCTAAAACACACTAACGACACCGAGAGCAGCTCATTTGAGCTAATGGAAATGACCATTTAAATGCTATTGTTCTGCTGTTAGCCGCTTAGTAGAGATGGAGAGATAGCGAGGAAAGCTACTTTTATAGTTACTGTAGGGAGGAGACTCATTATCAATTTGTCCTTAAGCAAACCTGAGGAGAGAAAGAGAGGGGAAAAATGGGAGGGTTAGGAGAGGGGGAGAAAAGAAAACGCCAGAATCCACAATGCAGATGTGTGGAGGGCGGCTAATAGTGTTAGCACATCCATTACTCTCCTCAGCTTAATTCATTAAGCAAATTGGGCGGGAACCGTATTGGCCCTGTTGAAATACGTGCAATATGACACTGCTCAAATTTGTTCTAACACATGGCCCGGGGAGACGAGCCGACCGCTCTAATGGGGGAGGAGGGGCAAATTATGCAAAGGCACACGGCGGGAGGGAAATGACTACAACGCAGAGGGAGTAGCACCTCCACACTTAACTAGACCATTTTCCTTTACTCTAAACCTTGCCACTTATTGCACTTGTATTACCTGAAATAGATAGTTCACCCAAAAATCTGCCCAAATTCATTTACATGTCATTTCAAATCTAAATGATTAACTTTCTTTACTGTGAAACACACACAGACACACAAAAGAAGTATTTTAAAACATATTCTTGGGTTGATTTTCCCAATACAGTGGAAGTCAATGGGGTTCAGTGTTATTGTTTTTTAGGAATAAAATTGGTTGAGGCATTCTTTAAAACATCTTTTATGTGATTCACCATAATATGCTGACATATCTATTAAATACTTCTACCTTTTGAATGCTTTTGACACTCCTCTGAATGCTGAGAATCTCAGAAGCCAGCAGATGCGCTTCACCCTCACCAGTCGTTTGCTCAGACGTTTACTTGGAAAACGGATTAAGCAAATAAAAGCAAATCATATATTAGTAAGAAAAACATTCTGCAGGTGTTGACGGGATCTTGCTGCTTGTGCTAATTTGTCGTCTCTACAGGTAGCCATTTCAGCATCTCTCGGTGGCCGGGTGTGAATCTAAATAGAGAGTTGCTGAAGCTCTGATAAACCCCCCAGAATTTCACACCTCCAGAATGTAAACAGAGAGGTAGAGCAGGTCTTAAGTAGAAGAGATAACAGAGATACTCCTGAACGTATACTAATGTCTTAACAAAATGCTTGCATTTTAGATAGGTGCGGCACCATCTTTAATGCTAGTTTAAATATCTCCTGTACCTCATATTTACTTCTAGTTTGTTACTGTAACTGGAACCGTTAACATCTGTGGCCCACAAGATTTGCAGACTTTCAGATGATGGTCAAAAGTGGTTAAAAGTCATTGTTGCCACTATTTAACATTCCTCAATTTTTTAATTTATGGTTCATCATCAAGTAAAACTAATTATGCTGACGTGCTAAAGGGCTATTAAATGTATAATTCACTAAAATGAAAGTTATGTCATTTGAAACTTTTCTTTCTTCCATGGAACATTTTTTGTTCACATAATGTTGTTTGAACCCCCACTAATTTTAATTATATGGATAATAACCACTAAATCTTTTTTCAAATTATTCACAGAATATTTAATATATTTCATGTTTTTTGACAACTTGAGTAAATAATTAAATAATTGTTTCTTTAAAATCGAAAGTATACATTAGTTGCCTGAGTTCTGTACTTGTGGCATGATGTTCATCCTTGTATGTACCCACACACGTTGTCTGTTTGCAGACAGTATGCGGGCGTGGGCTGAATGTTTAAAAGAAATAAAAAACTAGCCGATACCTGTGCATGCGTCAAAGCTGAGTGAAGAGTGAAAGGCTGTTTAAGACGGAGCTTGGAAAAACATGCATGTCATATAGATGTCTAGGTAAATTATGCCGACTAATGAAACGTTTTAGTGAGACGATACACAATTTGTTGTGTCAGTTTTAGCAGTCTTAGCTTACATAGTCATTGTTAGTTTTGGTGCAAAAGATGGGGGCAGGAATCCAAGCAGCCCCTTTCTGTTTGGCTCTGTGGAGATTTTGAGAAGCTTTGTGCAATCACAGATACATATGTATGTCCTCACTGCTCCCTCCTGGAAGGCACCTTTTTACATGTACATGTCTGCTGGGATCCCCCCACCCTCACAACCAGGCCTCCCCTCAGTCAGCTAATCAGTACCTCAGCTAGATGCATTGTGACACTATGCAAATCTATTTACATTGGAATAGGGGAATCAGGGGATCCTAAACTCAGGCATCGAAGTTGAAGAAAGAGAATACCCAAGGCCAACAAATAAATGAAAGTTTGCTCAAATCCGTGAGATAATGGGGTCTGTGTTCAGACTTACCACAGTGGAGAGATAAACACAGGGATTACTTGGGGGTTTTGCATCAGTTGCTTTCTGCTGGGTGGCCTTACTTGTCAAAAAGGGGAAAAAAGGGGAGAAGGAGGGAGAGAGAATGAGAATAGGAAAAAAAAACGTTTAACGCAAGGACATTCACATGGCACATTGAGAAAAGAAGTACCGCTAATTCCATCAAAGGCAGAAAAATCAGCCATTAATTTATGCTGCTCGCTCCCTCCCCCTGTAGCTATTGTTGCTTTGGTTGTTGATCATTTCGGTAACATCTGGTCCTGGGCGCTTTTTGGAGGCCAGATAGTGTCAACCAGACGACCCCCGACAACATGGCCAAAAAAAATCACTCTGGTGTCTCGTGCTTTTGCTGTCGCCCTGTTGGTTGGAACAGAAAGTGCAGGGTTTCTTCAAGGTTCAACGATTCTTTTGCAAGAAACAAAATACAATAGTATTTAGTACTAACATGTCCTCCACATGCGGAGTGTCTTGGGAGTAGACCATTCCTGTTAATATATATTTGGAAAGATGGAGAGATTCGCCATTTGAATCGAGGGCTTTACAGAGGAGCAGATTATGACTTCCATGGTGACTCCTTCCAGCTTTGGGGAAATGAGCTGTTGACATTCTTCAGGGTCATCATCCAAGATAGCAGGCCAACCAGCAGGATTTACCCGATAAACCCATCCAACTAGACCTTTATCCATTTCGCTATGACTGGGGAAGGCAGGGGTGAGATGGAGACTGGGTAAAAGTGATGTTTTTCCATCAAAATGTAAGGCATTTAGTCAGCCAGTGTGGATACTGCCATCAGAACCAAACTCTTAAGCAGAAATGTGTTTGAACCTTTTCATCATGCGAGTGTGATTTTCAGAGAGCATTTCTTAGTGTGTTTGAGTAGGCTGAGCAACCAGGAGTGTGATGGAGACTTTGAAGAAGAATCATTTACTCCTTCTCTATCATCTCGCCAAGAATATCATCTTTTTGTCCGACCATGTCTCGAGTCCTCTCCACCTTGGTCAAAATAATTTTTTTCCCATAATTCCCTTGTGTAACCTGGGGCTAGCGTTGCTCCCCGCTGTGAGGTAGACCCGGAGGAAAGACAAAAGCACAATGAAACCGGGAGCTTACCACCAACCGCTCTCACTGGAGCTCTGGAGTAGGGCCCACTATACACCGCTGCCTCTCCAGTTCTGTCCCAATGCTAATGAGCCGGCTCTGATCTTTCCTCTGCTTCCCGTGTTTTCAACATCTTCAAGGACCACATGGCGCTAGCAAAATAAAGACAACCAAATGAGAATTTTTAACGCTTTTTGTGTCAGCGACTCAGCGCCTTTCAGCCGGCTCACTCATTTAATATTCCCCCCGAGAAAGAAAGGACAGAGGAAAGAAGAAAAGAAAAAAGGTAAAATGTGCAACAAGGAGTTGGAGGTGCTGGAGAGAAAGGGGGAGGCGTCGCTAGCATTCCTCCTGTTTCCAGTTATCGCAGAGGATCCAAATCGTGAAACGCAACTGACGTGACCTCTGAGTTTCGGGTTTCGCAGCCAAATTTCGGACGCATGTTGATTTCCTCAAGCTTCATGATATCACTGACAGCTCCTGAACAGATGAAGGGTGAAAGAGGGCCCGGGATCTGACGATCTGAGTCTCCCGCCGGCTGTTCACACACTCCTTTTTAATAGCTGCGTTCTCTATACAGAGGCGCAGGGCTGTGGCTCGCATTAGCACTGGAGACCACTAGTTAATAGGATGATGTCTTTTAGCTTTTGTTATGAGATTATTAACCGGGATAGGTTTCTGCTCTCATCCGAGCTGCTGCTCTGAGGGCCTGTTGAGCACAAGTGGTAAAATACGGCGTCTCCACATTGTGCCGTGCTTGTATGGTAAAAGGCTTTTAATGAAACACCTTTTCGGAGGGCTTCACCAGGTGATCTTTTTTTTAGTGCTCTCGTCTGCCACTCACCCAGCTTTAATTACCTGAAGTACTCAGCTTTTTCCAAAGGCCCTTGATTCTGGCCCTGTGTTCAGCACTCCCAAAAGCAGGCTTAAAGTGGGTGATAGAATGAAATGACAGTATTTGTCAAAATAAGAAAGAAAGGGAAGGAAAGAGAGGACCTCTGGCTCCTGTGTTTTACCCTGAAGGTCATGATTTAAGATCTCTTTTTATACTTCACACATATTATGCTTGACATAGTGAATGCGTCTTTATAGTTGTCGTCTGTTATATTCTATTCAAATATGGGTCAAAGATGAAAATGGGAGCAGTCATATCTACAACAAAACTCTTTTTATGATATATTATAACACTGTGTTTAGTTCTGGATAATAGTGGAGCAGCAAAACTATAATTGTTTGGAATTATATTCACTATCAGTGAAACCACAAAATTTTACCCATTTTCTCAGGAAGACATATTTAATTCTAAAAAATATAAATATAGTCAAATGTTTCTGATCGCTTATTCTTCATAGTCAGAATAAGTACTTAAGTTCATACATATCTGATCCGCTGTTTGTTGTCACAAAGGGTATTTGAAATGTTAAAGTTATTTTACTTGTTTTGCGTTGCTAAAAGCATGTTTATTTATATAGCACATTTCATACACAATGATAGTTCAAAGTTCTTACATAAACAAGAATAAAAGAAACAAGTATTATAAATGAAAATAATTTAAAAACTGAGAAAAACAGATTCAAATGTTTTAATACATGGTTTTTAATATGCTTTTTGTATAAAACTTTTGTAAAATTTATTTGATCTGGACTCAAATTTGATCCATATATAGACCATTTCAATGTGGTCATGTTATTGGCCCATGATTATTTCCTGCTGTTATCAAACTATTTCATAACCATAACGAGACAATTCAATCATAACTTAATGTTAAAACAGCTATCATAACGTCATTTATCAATATGAGGCTCTTTTTCTTGGAATTCTTGGAAGCTACAGAAATTACAAATGTGAAACAGGAGATAAGTTGGGACCATTGTTTTTGTTTACATCTCTCAAAATGATCTATAAATAGATTATCTCTTTTTATATTTTACATTTTTAAAATTGTCAATTACTCGTACTTGGTGACATGTATATTTAGTTGTCGTTGCATATACAATGAATAATTTATAATTGTATAACTCTTTGCTATAAAAGATAATATTTTCCTACATAAAATAGACTATAATGCAGAAATGTGCATTTGTTTATCGACTCTATTACTATCTCCCAAACACTGAAGCGTGATGCAACAGCAACTGTTTAATTTTCAGGAACTTGAATGCGACATAATTGCTTTGGATTAAAAAAAAACAACACGCATGGAACCGTTTCATCCTCTAAGCATCTTTTCATCTGTTTTCCACACTTCTGTCATTTTTGCATCATTATTTGTGGCAAGTACAGTCACGAAGAGGGCTGTAATTGTTGTTTTGTAATGTAAACTGCCTGTCTCGGCTGTTGCGCTCATCGTGAAGCTGCGATAGTGGACAGGCGGCCCAGGGATTAAGAAGCAAGGAACGGCCAACACTCGCTGATAGTCTGTCAGTCTGTGATAATGTTTATTGATTAAAAAGAAGGGGGGGAATACAAGCTCGGTTTAATAGAGTAAGGGCCTGCGGACAGAGATGGACATATTTGTGATTCCCGGTGCTTAACTCAGACAGACAGGCTAAAATTCATATAGTCTCCAATGCTACTTCCCCTATCAGAAATTGCTTATGTAGAAACGTATTTGTGGGGAATGCAGATTTTAAGAGAGATTCCAATTTGTGCATGTGGAGGGAAAAAAATCTATTATGTGGCATTTGTTTGTTTTGCTGGCGTAAAGAGCGAGGTGTCTGCTATTAGCTGAGGGACTGTGGTGTTTGCAGAGGAGTTGTTTGTGTTAACAGCGCTGAGGGGCAGCTGAGAGACCAGTATTAAGGTACAGCCTATCTTCTGTCAGCCCCTCACTGAACGTTCAAACAATTACATGAAAGGATGTATGATAACGCTGTATGTATAGCCAAGACTTTTCTGTCATTAAGGGCGACTTAAGCGATCCTGTTTTCCTCCTGTGGTTCTTCTTTCCTCGCTATAAGGCCGCTCCGTTTATGAATCCTTCCTCATAAGCCGCAAAGCAAGCAACTGAAGGTCAGTAATGCCGGTGCCAATTGAAATCCTAGTGACGGGACACTTTCTGAGGAATTAAAATGTAATGCGCTTTGGCTGCTCATGCTCCAATACTGCAAATATGTTTTTTTGTGATTGCGAAGTGGTAATGTGTTGCTTTAAAATCACATAATCTGATCAGTTCACAAAATAAAATGTGGTTTTATCTTCTTTTTAAGGCAAAGGATGAAAGTTTTTTTTTTTTTTATGTGCATACTGGTCCGTTTCTGTAGTTTAGTGTATTTGACTTGTCTTATATAACTGATGTTGATTATGTAATCTTACATCTTGTAATTTTCCCTAATTTGTCAAAAGTTAGCAGTTTTCAACCATTTTTTGTGCAGTTGCTTTCAAACACATTGAGTATTTGGTGTCACTGGAAAGCACATTTATTCTGTAGATTCTCAGACTATAAATTGTGATCATTTTTTGTTTATATCTCAACAACAGTTACAAACTAAAGCTGATTTTTACATTTTAAGGAATGCAGTTGATATCTTTAAAAAGCCCCCTCCATTATTTTTTTCCATTATTTTTTTTTTTGTGTAAGCACTTACACAAGTCATTTTGTCAATGTTAATTCTAGTTGTATTTTTATATCATTACAGAATGATTGTTCTGTCATGTATTTAATATTTTTTATTTATTGATTGATTTATTGATTGATTGATTTGATAGATTTAATTTAAGCAAATAATAGATAGCTATGATGTCTTTGGTTAAAAACTTGTTGCAGTTTTTTAAGTATATCTGAACAAGTGCATATAAAATTTAATATTTTGCATATAAATTAAATATAAAAAAATGTCTCTGAAAATTATTCTGTTCATCAAGGCGGCATTTATTAAATGTAAAACAAAAATGTTAAATTGTTAAATAATTACTAAATAATTCATTATTACTTATTGCATGTAGCTTTAAATGAAACTATTACTCCAGTCATTATTGCTTTTATTACTATTACAATTAATAATGAGAATGATGATAATAATAATAATAATAATTAATATAAGAGTGATTTCTAAAGAATCATGTGACTCTGAAGACTGGAATTCATCTTTGAAATCACTGGAATAAATAAATGATTAAATTAAATTATAAACTAATTTGAACAGTTATTATTTAGTGCAATAACATTTCACAATTGTACATTTAGTAATGTATTTTTGATGAATAATTGCAGCCTTGGTGAGCAGGAGATTGGTGTTTATTTCAAAACAGTTAAAAATATGACTGACCCCAAACATTTGATTGGTAGTGTAATTTGTTTACTGGAACACCTGTACATTATAAAACAGATTCTCTGCAATGTCTCAGCTCATTTCATTTCATTCAAATCGATAGTGATTTAAATCTGTTTACACTGAAAAAAAAAAATCACTTTTGCTTCAGTGGAGTGAATTTAGAAAGTAAACTCCATTTCTTTCATGTCTTTTTGCTTTTTCGGTGTCTTGCTCACCTAAAGAGGCCAATCCCCAGATAAATAGCAAACAGGGGAAAAGGTTAGTGGTTAACTAGGTTGGCTTAAACAAGAGAAAATGTGTTTGGTCCATTTTGAAACTAGTGATGGGCGTCTTGAAGTACAATGGCCGGGGCTTTATCCTGAGATTAGGTATTGTGGGTTCAAGCTAAACTAGCTTCCATCAGAGCTGCGCAGGGTGAGCGCGACCCTTTCAGCCCACGCTAACAAGACTTCTCCACATTGCAGACCCACTCAGAGTAATTAAATCAATCCTTTTGTACTCGCCGCTCTCTCCTTCAGTGACGAGTGAAGATCTGATTATTGCCTTCATGCATATTCAAAAGGTCTCCCTGACTGGGCCTTAATGAGCTTCCTCTCAATCGCACAAAACCTTGTTCATCTTGTTCTTTTCTCCCTCTTTTTTTTTCTTTCCCTCGTATTTATTTTTTATTTGTCTCTCCCTCTCTTTTTCATGCATGTTAACTCCTGACAACAAAAAGAGTGGGAAACGGCAGTCAGACGCACAGAATGAACGAGTGAGGAGAGTCAGCCCACTTAAAATAAATCGTAAATGTTCAAAAAGTGACTTAGTGGCAGAGGAGTGGAGATCTTCCCCTTCAAACTCCGATAGACAAATTGGATTACCGGCTATTGGATTAAACAGAAAACGGGTGGATAAGAAATGAGAAGAGCTTGCTGTGATCACAGGGTTTAATATATTTCTTTTCTTTTTCTTTTCTTTATGGCCTCTTCTCTCCACCCCCATTCTCTGTGTGTGTGTGTGTGTGTGAGTGTGTGTGTTTGTGTGTGTGTTTTCTTCAGTAAAGACACCCAGCTCTTAGCAGGACTCAGGATTAATTTGTAATTGTTCTGCTTTCTTAATGCTTTAGAAAGATTTTTATCTAAATCAAATGAGGGGGAATTTTGTAATTAAACAAAATGCCAAGCAAAACAATCCCCCTGTTGCGGAGGTTTACTTCAGAGTTATTTGCTTTTTATCATTCTGTAAATATCTAAATAAGGTTCTGATTTAAAAGCAAAATAGAACCTTCAATTCGCATAATTAATTTGCTATTCACAGCGTTTGGCCTAATTACATGCCTGGAAAATGAAAAACAATCTTATTGAGGCATTCTGGCAACTTTTGGAAAGATCTTGTATGCCAAATATCAAGTTTTAATAACCAGACCACATATTTAATTGATATTTTGGACACTTGTACCTAAAGCTAAATAGTTTTTTTTTCCTTTCTTTCAAACAGGTGTGTGTGTGTTTGTGTTTGTGTGTGCGTGTGCAGCGTGATGTTTGTTTTGTTTATGTGTGTGTGCTGTAGCCGTAAATAATCAGTAAAGGTTAGTAGGAAAGAGGGCTGAATGTGTGAGGATTTCATTAATGCTATTTGTTTTGAATGAAACAGTGGCTGAGATGACTATCTTAATCTGATGCAGCTAAAGAAGCTAGATCACCCTGCCATGGACACAGGCCCGAGGGCCTACCAGACCAGCCTGAACCCTCCTGATTGAGTGTGTTTGTGTGTGAGAGAGCTAGAGAAATGTTGGCAGTATTGTTAGTAAAGAGCAAAGTTAGGGAAACAGTATATATATATATATATATATATATATATATATATATATATATATATATCAAGTTGCATTGCATGTTTTTTCATTCAACTAACTGTAAAATAGGTAATGATAAAAATTATGCAAATACTTAATAGACATTAAAAAGCAAGAAAACTTGGAAATGAACTATTATTAAGAATGGAAATCTATGAGCAGCTATACACAGTAGATGGGAAAAACTAATAAAAATGACAAAAACAACAAAGTAATAGAAATCAATTAATCAATTAAATGAATAATTACGTGAAGCCGGTCTTGGAAAGTGTTTCAGTGTAAATGCATCTACATATTAGGTGCATTGTGTCAAAGGATTTATTAAAAGAATTTTACTTTATAAAATGATATAAAGATGCCACCGCTTAGTTGCAGTTTACATGCAGTTTAGTTTGTTTATGTATTTATTTAATTAGTTAATTATTCATTTATTCGTTTATTTAGTTTTTTTTTGGGAGAAATACTTAATTCCTCCACATTTTACTTATGCATACAAAATAAAATCGAATATTTTCTTCTATGATTATTGAATATCAGTTTAGTTATTTTAAAATGACTCAATGTTACCTTATTCACAGTTTATCAGTACTGGAATATATGCTTCACCCAAACTATTATTTTATCATTATTAATAACTACTATACTATATACGCATAAATTAAAATTCAGAAAAAAACGAGGAAAAAATACAAGGCTGAGAGGATTTAGTTCCTTTCTATATTTATTTTACTTGATTCTCTTTGCAGTTTCAGGACATCAGTTATTTGGCTCATCCCAGCAAAGGTCATAGTTGAAGTGCTGCCACTGTAGAGAGACAGTGAGAGAGTGTGCGTGTTTGCGTGTGTGTGTGTGTGTGTGTGTGTGTGTGTGTGTGTGTGTGTGTGTGTTATTTGTTTTAGTGGTAAAGCGAGGACTCCTTTCATGCTGTCAGGGCTCTGTCAGTGTTGCTGAAGCTCAGGCAATGGCCTCCGGGATGCGGCTGCTAATCCGTCATTCCCTTACAATGACACACAAGCTTAATATTACCATTTATTATTTGCTTGTTTCATTTGACTGTGCGTCGCTACAATGACCTGTCACTGCACACTTTATCCCTTCCGAGCCGCACTATTTAAAAGTTGACTACAATAATCCAGGCTTGATTCCTAAATCCTGGACCCCCTCTCTTTTTTTTCTGCCTTGCGTTGTCGTCAAATAGGAAATTTCACACATCTGGCACTGGCAGACATGAGAGCGGCTCCCCTGGTGGAAGCTGGGAGTTTTGGGAGGGGGCGAATGACAGGACCGTTGTCCCGCCACTGGCTTTGTTGTGGCTGGAGGATTTGTCTCTCTCACATGACCGGCGTCACAGTCACATGGTGCCAAGCAACAGAGTGATGGAAAAAAATATCAGAGGTGCAAGTTCTCACATCAGACTTGTGTTTAAGAGCTTCCTTTCTCACCCTCAGCCCGTCCTCCAAACGCCTCTGTGCACACAGACAGATGAACACAGTGTCATAATGCTGCTTTTGAAACTGGTCCATTAGTCCTGGCCTCTGATTGGTCAGTAAAGCATTGGTGATGGAATCAATGATATAAAACTTTCCTTGAGCCCTTATGTGCTGTTGGGGAAGTTTCGTCCACTCTCAGGTGATTTTGTGTCTTATTATGGCCATAACGTTTTCTGTTTCTGCTAGCAGAATGAATTTTAGTGACAAATCTTATTTTGACACATATTTTGAGAAAATTATTTAAATGTAAAACAAAAACTCAACAATACACCTATTGTTATTGTTCTGTTAGGGATGAAAACATTCACTGAATTGAACTGCTGTAATAATGTATCAGATATATTTTTTTGCATAAATCTGTTAATCAGTCTTCAGTTCTGATCAAAACTACTAGATTGTTTACTAAATTACAGGATTTTAACTCTTTAATTGCTAAATTCATAAATGATGTCACTGATTTGCTGAAAAACACTCACAAAATGAGGTCTTTTCAGTATAACAAGTAGTTGTGGACTATATATATTTACCTTTTATCAAAATGTAAAAACAACATTGGCTTTGATGCACTGTTTTTGATTCATTTTCTGTTTTCCCCCCTAGTTTACTTACTTAATTTACTTAAATTTACATTATGACCATATACTGTATTCATGCATTTTTGATTGTTGATGGTTTTCCCTGATGGGAAGAGTTAAAACTTGTCATTTTTACTGTTGATCAACAGTTGGAATTATTAACCATTTTAGATAGGCCTGTGCAAAAAAGTTTCGTTTCTGGATTTTATATGGACTGTAACAGCAAATTAAAGTGTGTGTGAGAGTGTGAGAGGGACCTTTATGCACTTACCTTGATGTGTCTGAGAAAATCTTAGCTCTCAGAACTACATAGAATAATAAATAAAAACAAAGACTATGTATTTATGCACCATCAAATATGGTTATAATGGAAGTCAGTGGGGCAAAAACAGCCACAACAGTAAATTAGGGAGGAAAAATGAAAATCTAACAATGCATCAAAGCCAATGTTGTTACTAATCGTTCACATGTCCAAGACATTTTGTGTGTTGTTCACCAAATCAGTGACATCATTTATGAATTTGGCAATTAAAGAGTTAAAATCCTGTCATTTTATAAACAATTTAGTAGTTTTGATCAGGACTGAGGTTGATTAATGGATTAATTTAAAAATATATTTTTATCTGCTGCATTTTTACAGTGGTTTAATTGAGTAGATGTTTTCATTCTGAACATAACAAAAGGGTAGTAAATTTGAACAGTGCACAGGGGTTAAGGTACGTTGTACCTGCTGCCTACTGTTGAAAGCTTCTCTTGTTGAAAGCTTCTCTAGTCTCACTCAGGTTGCCTTAATTTAAGGCGAGATAATGCAGGTAATGCTGATTTTTTTTTTTCATGCACCTGTCAGTTTTAAGATGTGGACTGTTTGGCTTTTCATTGTGTTTTTAGATAAATGTAAAGCAAATGTTCAAAATACACTTTTAAGGGTTTATTTTGTCACACTTTAACAATTTGTGTTTGTAGAATCAATTACAATACACACTTTTCATTTATTTTCTACCACGCTGAGCCTAAGATCTCTGCTTCAGCCGAACATATTCTGTTCACAGAGTGATGTTAATACTTAGTTTACTTCATTATTCACATTATTATATACATAAACATGTATTAAACATGCATTATTATATACATTTTATTCTACAAAGATAAATATTAGTCTGTTTCTGCAGTACTCTGTGAATTATGGACTAGGGCTGCACAATATATTGTTTTAGCATCGATATTGCAATGTGTGTGTACACAATAGTCAAATCGCAGGATATGCATCGTTGAGTTGGGATTATAGTTGATCAACACAACAGTAGAGAATACATGAGCTCTGTGGAGTCATTGCAAAGTAGAACCATAACAGAGTGAAACTTAATCATTTGCATGTGTTTTAAAGGCAATTCAAGAGAGTTTAAAGCCTTCAGACACAAAAAGTACATTTGTAACCTCTAATGACGAATTATTTTACTGAATTATTAATATAATGAAGACTATAAAGTGTGATTTTACACTCATTTTTGAATTTCTGTACCTGAATACTGTTCAACTCTACAGAAAACCATAAAGCACTGTTTATTTGACTTTTTTCATTGCTCTTTTGTAATAATGTTGGCTTGCAATTCATTATTATTTTGTATACATGATTCACACTTTTACAAAATCTTCCTAATCGATCTAAATGAATGATTGCTTTTCAAACAGAGCTATTCAAGCCATCTGGTGAAACTGCATTCATATCGCAATATATAGCGCAGAATAAAAAAATATCGCAATGTCAGATTTTTCTAATATTGTGCAGCCCTATTATTACGGAAGTCCTAAGAGGCCATGCATTAAAATATTGTTTCTTCCTTGTTTTGTCATGATCACAACTTAATTATCTCGTGATCTTGACGTAACTCGTCTTCTCATGATCAACATAACAAAAAGTTTTTATGTCATGATCATGATTTTTGTTTTTGCTTTTATTTATTATTATTATTATTATTATTGTTGTTATTATTATTATTATTATTATTATTATTATTATTATTATTATTGTTGTTGTTGTTGTTGTTGTTGTTGTTATTATTATTATTATTATTATTATTATTATTATTATTATCCGGCCAATGTCTGGCCAGTGAGTCTGCACCGGCCCTGCGAACAGGGAGAGAATAGCGCAACTGCAGACGTGTGTTTGTGCAACACATTAAAGGTGTTCAGAACAGCCATAATAATATGAGCGCAAACGCTCGTGCTCATGATTAATGTACATTCATTATTATATTCATGTATGATTATATATCATTATTTGCAATAATATTCCCTCAACTGTGACCGTTTTACAGCAACTCTATAGGGTGCAATTTTATTTTTTTACAAAGTAATTGCGGAAAGGATCAAAGCAAAAGCAGGTAATTTTTCATACTTTAATTCATACATGCAGCAACTTATTTTGGGCCATATTGTTGCTATGTCGAGATCAGGAGATAATTAAGTCATGATCACAGCATAACAAGAGAGAAAACATATTTTAAAGCATGCCCTTTTGGGACTTCTGTACATTATGGACTGCCGATAAGAGATTCATAAATCCTCTCTGCAAAAACCTTTGACTCTAATATGACAAAAAGTGAATCAGGAATTTGAACCTGACAGCGTTCCAGCATTATTTTTTAAATCCTAGAAAGACATGTGTAGTTTAGTTTAAAACATTTGTGATTTTTAATGTAATCTGTTAGTTGTGGGAGTGTTTATAACTTTTAGTTGTTTTGACTGTATTAACCTGCTGTGTCCTGCTTTAATGAAAAACACAGTAATTTGACATTGGATCGTTCTAACAAGCTCCTCCACAATGCGTCTTTATATTATGGTGTGATGCTCTGATTGTCATCTGAAGATCTTCAAAAGTTGCTGTTAAAGTGCTCGTGTTAGTGAAAAGAGCGAGTGTTTGTGTTTGTGTACGGATGTTAATTGTGTTGTTGATGCTGTCAGGAACCGACAGGTATCACAGGAGCCAAGACTAGGTGATGTGATTACATAAGCTTAAAGGATCTTTCATCTTTTCTCCTCTTTCATCCCTCTTCAAAGACATAATTAGTGTCACAAAAATGCTCCGAATACTGACATCGGAGTCATTCTTCCTGAACCCACTTAACCAGTTTACCCCACGGCCCAAACTATACCAAACCCTACCAGTGTCTGTTTAAATTTCATACCTGCGGAGGTCAAATCAAGTGTGGATCGAGATGCCATCGAATAGTCCCAGAAAATGAGAAATCTTTGAGGTTATGAACAAACTTTTTGCCAATGACTTGTACAGCATGTGCTTTATGACATTTATTTCTAAAAAAGTAAATAATGAGGCTTATAATAATAACAATAATTAAATACAATTCATTAATTATATTAAATTATATAAATATTGTTCATTAATAATATAGTAAACAGTAACCGTTGGGTTCCACACAGTTCCTTCATGTTGTTCCAACACAAATAGATTAAGTTAACTTAATTGTTTTTACAAATTTAAGTATATTGAACATAAAGCAATTAAGTTATCCCAAAAACTAAAAACCCTTAAAGTTTGATTCAGCTCGTTTTAAATAATTAGTTCGAACAAGCAGCAAAAATATTTTTGAGTGAAAATAATAATCTTTGGACTGCAAAAATCTAATTGTATTTATTATTATTATTATTATTATTATTATTATTATTATTATTATTATTATTATTATTATTATTGTTGTTGTTGTTGTTGTTATTATTATTATTGTCATTATTATTGTCATTATTATTATTATTAGTAGTAGTAGTATTATTGTTATTATTATTATTATTGTCATTATTATTATTATTATTAGTAGTAGTAGTAGTAGTAGTAGTATTATTATTGTTATTATTATTATTGTCATTATTATTAGTAGTAGTAGTAGTAGTAGTTGTAGTAGTAGTATTATTGTTGTTATTATTATTATTATTATTATTGTCATTATTATTATTATTATTATTATTATTATTATTATTATTATTGTCATTATTGTTATTATTATTATTATTATTATTGTCATTATTATTATTATTATTATCATTATTATTATTATTGTCATTATTGTTATTATTATCATCATTATTATTAATATAAACTACATTTTATTTCTTTAAAACTTTAATCCATAAGAAGTTTATTTTTGTGGAAAAATGTTTCCATTGATTTCTACTATTTCTACTAAAACCTGTTCATTTAGCCACCAAATCCAGTGTTTACTTTCGTTTGGTACTTGTTAAACGATTTAATTCTTTTTTGCTTGATTAAAAAAGAAGTATTTAGAAAAATAAATGCACCCACTTGTGTCCTTAAGTTCTTAACAAAAGATTTTTGCTAAGTCAGTGATTGAGTTTCTTAGCTGTCAATCATTGGCGCCTGAACAGAGAGTAGTTTCTGACCATAAGTCCAGCGTCTTCTCATGCAGGCCTGAGGCACAGCGCATAGGCTTGTGGATGTACATTGAATCTGAAGCTCTGAAGCTGCACAAAGATCCAGAGCCGAGGCTTTAATCCCAGTCGGTGGAGAAAAGTAACAGCCTGCATTAATCCTGCTCTAATCCAGAGGCATCTCTGTTTTTCTGACAATGGCAGAGTCTAATATGTAGGTAGTGAACACACATCTGGATGGCTTCCTAACGTGCGTGTCAGTCTGTGCTGTTGAGAAAAGCCTGTCAGATAATCTCATTTGATGCACTTTATACTCGTTGGAGGTGTGAGAAAAGTGCTTAACTTATCTGTGCCAGAGAAAGTCAAGCGAAAGAGCGTGTGTTTCTCTCTCTGATAAAATATGAAAATCACTGGGAGAAAAAGACTTTAGAAATGAAACCGTTGAGTTTGTTATTAGTAACAGAAATTATTATCATTAACTATTTAACAATGTATAGGGCTGCACAATATATCGCTTGAGCATCGATATCGCAATATCTGTATCCACAATAGTCTAATCGCAGGGTTAGATTATTTATTAAAGATTAAAAGAAAAAATATATATTATTAAATATTATTTTTATTGTATAAAGTTAATGATGACCAAGTTCAGTTTGTTTGATTGTTCAGTTTTTGTATTTGAATACTGTTAGACCAGATAACCTTAACGCACTGTTTATATATGCTTAATTTCTTCGATTTTATGGCATAGAAAAAGACTTGATCACCCTAGTTGATCTAAATGACTAAAATATTTTCCAAATATAGCTATTCAAGTCATCTTGTGAAATGATATTCATAGCGCAATATATATCACAGCAAAACTAGATATCGCAATGTCAGATTTTTCCCATATCGAGCAGCCCTATGGTATATACACAAGTGAACAAGTGGAGTAAATCATTTTGCTGTTTGTTCAAATGACTTATTTAAAAAGAGCTGATTCAACAGAATTCTTGAGGGTGACAACTTAATTGTTTGTTCAATCCCCTTAATTTGTAAAAATTCATTAGATAAATTAATTTATTTATACTTTCCCAACACTAATCAATTGTGTGGAAGGCAGCATTTTTACAATGTATTTTATTTCAGCTAGTTTAAGATATTTTTGCATTTATTTGATTGGCTTTAAAATAGCTAAAGATCAAATGATTAAAAAGCTTTATAGAGATTTAAAAAATTACTGAAAGTTTAAAATAGATAAGCAGCTTCGTAGATATATAAAACAAATAGAAATGACAAAAACAACTAAACCATGACATTTAATAATCAGTAAACTAAAGTAAAAAAAAATCAGTATATCAAAAGTTGTATAGATATGTAAATAATAAAAAAACAACAACTCAGCTTTCAAAAACAACATATGTGACCCTGGACCACAAAACATCTATGTATACATTATATGAAAGCTGCGTGAATAAGATTTCCATTGATGTATGATTTACAAGGAAAGGACAATACATGATCCAGATCTGAAAATGTGGAATCTGAGAATTCAAAAAAATCTAAATACCGAAAAAATCTCCTTTAAAGTTGTCCGAATTGAGCTGTTCGATTGTTCGATTACTTATCAAAAATTAAGCTTGGATATAGCAGGACATTTACTTCACACAACATTTTTATTTAGACATTTTATATTTCATTTGACAAAATAAAAATCTATAATTTTAGCTCATACAGGGTATTCTTAGTTATTTCTACAAATATGCTCACTAAAACTTTATATATAAAATAATATCCAAATAGACTCAATATTAAAGAATCAATACAATATTGTCAATGGATGACACTTTCATATATGCAGAAATGTAGAGGACATCTTTTGATATATCTGTTCAGTCTTTGAAAAAGAAGCATGTTAAATAATGTAATTATATTCATTGATTTGACTGGATTGTAACTTGGGTTTGTTATTTTTCTGAAACACTGAGTGTCCTGGGACCTTCAATTCAAAGTCATGTTTACTAAGACACAGAGTAAGATTGTTAAATAAACTTTTCCATGCTCAGGTTTCTTTCGGTTTGTGTCTACAGGGAATAATAAGGAAGAAGAGGAGTCCATGATGCAGGAATGGTTCACTCTGGTCAACAAGAAGAACGCTCTGATCCGCCGGCAGAACCAGCTATCTCTGCTGTGAGTTCATGTTTGCTCTCTCTCTTTCTTAGCTTTACCAGTAGAAGCGTACACCTACAGTATAATTCATGGAGACCTACACTTGAAATGATTTTCCCAGGAGACCCAGAGCCCAGTCAGAAGGTCGGGCCCCTCATTCACTTGCACCCCTCCCCCTGTGGCCCTCCAAAACGCCGTATCAGTGCGGACGCGTCTGCAATAATGTGATTTCAAAGACTGTATTATTCCAGCCATTATGAGAATTGGATCCCCCCCCCCCCCCCCCTTCTCGAAAAAATGACTTCATTCACCTAAAAGACGGAGCCATTATAACAATAACCTGCATATTTACCCTCTTTTTTAACTACTTTCACAGTTATTTTTTTTTGCCTAGAGAGATGATAATGTTCATTTTTGAAAGCTTTCATCCCTTTCTTTAAAAGTGAGACGCAGAGAAATCTGTGCGGCCGTTCATTCTGCATAAAGAGAGAGAGAGAGAGAGGAGGAGAAGAAAGAGACAGAGTTTCAAAGCTCTCACAAATGACAGATTGAAGTATTCTAATCACATTATATCACTGGAAAAGGGCTTTTTAAGTGCTCAATTAAAAGGGCCTTGATAATTTCTCTTTCTTTCATTTTCTTTTTAGTCACCGAACAGGCTGTGAAGGACAAATTCTATTAGGGACAGAGTTAGCTCATTTCCAATACATTTGAAAGTGGTGAAATTTAATTTGCCGCGTGATACGCCGCCCGCCTGCCCGCTTTTTTTTCTCTCACTCCCCTCTTTCTCTCTCTCACCCCACCGTCATCTTGCCACTCTCGGTTCCGGTTTGTGTATCGCTTATTTGCAGTAGATTAATGTGAGGTAGGCAAGGTGTTGGCGAGTTCACAAATCAATGTTTATTAAAGGTTTCTTTAAGTGTTTAATGATTTAGTCATTAACATATTGATGAACTTTTACAACTTGCCCAGGGAGAAGGAACACGATCTGGAGAGACGCTTTGAGCTGCTGAACCGAGAATTAAGGGCAATGCTGGCGATTGAAGGTAAGAGGGAGCGAATGAGGGATTTGGGGGGTGAATTTGAGAGGTGCTCTGTGAAAGACAAAGATCCTCTCCTGCTTAATTAAACATGCTCTTTGACACCTCTGATGAGGCTCTGCCCACTGTGGCCTGATCCATAAACACCGCCTGCCTTTCAAACACACACGTTCATCCAGTAGATTCTACACCATATATACCTGGAGCTCTCAAAAATGGCAAGTATTGCAGCCACAAGTGCGGATGTCACTTCCACATCAATATTGAATCTCTATGATGTGCCCCGGGGCTCCAGCAGACGTGCTTGTGTTTCTAAGAGTTTTGAGTGTGTGTTATACAGACAGCTAAAAAAATAATAATAAAGCCTATTGTGCGGTATCAAAGTTGTCTGGTTAAGTTTAATCCCTTTGACTGTGTCCTCTTTCGCAAAATGAACCTTTTACAATCAATGCAAATTGATTTTACAATTCGATGGTGACCCTCTCACCCCTTGGCTAGCCATGGTAATTTCTTTCTGCACCTGATAAGCGAGCTGATCCATCATAAATCAATTCTAATTAGTTGGGAGAGGTTGACAGCGGACATGAATAGCCAAGCAGAGAGAGAGAGAGAGAGAGCGTATGGTGACGAAACGCTTTCTCACCTCAGGCAGATCATCTCTATATTTTGGCACGCTTCTGTCTTGTTTCTCAAAGATTCCTGCACAGCGAGAGCCGGCGTGATACTGAACGCTAAATGCAGGAGGCGATAACAAGAACTTAAGCTAATAACGTTGAGATGCTGAAGTGCCTCGGCCTTGTGTCCACTTATCAGTGAACATGGAGCGGGTTCCAAATGTTGGTGCGAGGGTGACGAGGTCTGTCCGCGGCTGCGGTAATTCAGTCCCTGCTGCTTGTAACAAGCCTATCAGTCCACACACTGCTACCTGTTGAATTATCACTCGCAGTTATTTTCTCTCTCTCTCTCTCATACACACACTTTATCTCTCTCGCTCGCTCTTTCTCCCATGAGGCTCGGCACTTGGCATTCAGAGTCAGGCTGTTTCTGAAGCGAGTCAGAGATAGTTCTGAGCTGCTGGTGAGGAGCTTCGTGCATCACTTTCTTATTTGGAGCCCCGACGGGCTCTCGCGCCCAGCCAATGCAGACAGGTAATTGCTGATTTGCTTGGTCAGCTGATGACATTGGAAGTGTAGCGGCTGAGGCGTTCAGACAGGCACACACACTTTCTCTGGTATCAGCACACACTCTCTTGCTGATAGAGAAAAATACTCCTCACCCTCCTCGACCCCACGACCGCGCGGAGGAGAATCCACAGCCTGTGTGACCCGGAGATGAGGAATATTGAAGACTCGTAGAGATGTCACTGAGACCGCTGGGTAGCTTTAAAGTATTTTATGAGACTTTTTTAAAGGAAGTGTCAAGAAGGTTTGGATGTCTGCATTTGAAGGTGTACTCGCATGCTTTATTTTCACGCTGAAGTCAGAAATGCACAGAAATGTAAGGAGCAGGATGAAGATTTTTATTTGTGGCAGAGTTATGTATGATATATAATCACAGTACAGTGCAAGTCAGACTTCCTGATATTCCTGAAGTATCTAGTAAAACAAACAAACAAATAAACATGAAGATAGAAATAATACGACTGTACAGAATAACATGTACACTTGAAAGCAAAATGATTAGCCCTCCTGTGGAATTTGATGCCATTTTCAAATATTCCCCAAGAGATGTTGAGCAGCGCAAAGAAATGTTTGTTTTCAGTATTTCCTCTTGTGTCTTTTCTTCTGATGAAAGTTTCTTCTTTTAGTTTGGCAGGAAATAAAGCAGATTTAACAATTACACAAAAACAAAAAACATTTTTAAGTTCAGTATTATTCATTTATTCATTCATTTATTCATTTTCCTTTGGCTGAGTTCCTTTATTCATCTGGGGCCGCCACTGCGGAATGAACCGCCAACTTATCCAGCATATGTTTTACACAGCAGATGCCCTTTTAACTGCAACCCAGTTCTGGAAAACACCCATAGACTCTCACATGCACACACAGACACTACGGACAATTTAGTTTATTCAATTCACCTAAAGCAAATGTCTTTTGACTGGGGGGGTGGGGGGTGGAGCACCCACAGGAAACCCACACCAACACGGGGAGAACATGCAAACTCCACACAGAAATGCCAACTGACCCAGCCGGCACTCGAGCCAGCGACCTGCTTGCTGTGAGGCAACAGTGCTAACCACTGAGCCACCGTGTCACCCAGCACACAATTGTTTTAAGTCAAATTAATGTGAACAAACGGGTTCAACAAAATCACATACAATCTGTTCATAACCTCAGATCTCACTGCAAGTCTCTTTTATGGAAGCTGGTTTCTGCCACTGGATAAATACTAATTTCAACTTTTAATCTCACATTTCTATAGCAGCTATACTTGTGATATATAAACTCACAATTACCTTTTTACTGTTGTTGTTTGTTTTTTACCACAGTATGTTTATCGGGAACCATTTAAATACAGTTTCCCTATGGAGAAAATGAATGGAGTTTTTATTCCGAATGCCGTTCGGTGCACTCTATTGCAATTTGGTAATTTGATCTTCCTGTCGTTCAACTTCAACTTCCTGTGGAGTGTGGCCAGTTCCATTCAAATTGACACTGTAGAATTTTGAAAGAGAGCCAGTTATTCAAATCTGACATTTTCCAGCCTTGACTAGCATTACTTATGGAGTAACCTTTGTCAGGTTGTTCTTGTTTCTCTTATATATATTAATACGGCGGCAGATAACATTACTTACAGAGTTAAATTGAAGAACACTTGTTGCGTTACGCATTAATATATCTGAAGCCCCCGGATAAGGCAAAGAAAATATTTAGTCAATTCTACAGGCGAGATGGATTCGGTTAAAGGTGTAGATCAAACAGGGTGAGTGTTAATGTCAGCTAAACGATAACCCCTTCAGTCTGTGCTCCGCTGTGGGGAGGCAAAGAAAAGTGCCGAGGCCTTCCACAATATGCCATGACTCCTATTTCTCTGCCTCCAAATTGATCCTTTTTGCCCTTTTTATCTGCCTGCCATGCACACACGCTTTCTCTCAAATTCGTCTTTTTTCCCCCCTCCCCTCTCCCTATTTCTTTCTTTCCTCAAATGCGCTGCACTCCGGGGCGTTATATTTGAAAGTGGACGCTCCTTTTTGCCAAGGGATTTCTGCATAGGTCCCCCAGTTTTGTTGTTACGGTTTTATATGATAAGCTTTTTTATATGTTTAAAATCAATATGTAATCCTGTGCAAGGGCTTATCCCCCTACAACCCCATTTGTAAATCTATTTGAGCTTTGTTACATGTCTGGGCTGCCGTATTCCTCAGATTGATTGGGTGCAGTGTGAGAATCCTATCAAATGGCCGGCTTTGATGATGTTGCAAACTCTTTCAAGATTGCTAGTTGACTGGAACTGGAGATAAGGCGAGACGACACTTTCTCATTCTCCACTATTCACCCAAATCTGTGTTCATTTCCATTTAGCCCTCGCTTGCTGCATTTGACTCTTAATGTGCACTTTTATACAAGGGCCCCTAATAGACGCTTGTGTTTGTTTGGGAAAAACTCCAGATATTTTTGTTGTTGCACTTTTCAGTGTTTCTGTTCAAGCATTTCATGTCATTTGGCCGATCATAATATGCTTTAGTTGATATGACAGATCGTTTGTCTCAACTTTAAACTTTGCTTAGTCTGAAGCCATTCACATGCATGCAAAGATACACGGGATGCAGATTAGTTATTCACACGCTGTGTGTTTATTTATTTATTTGAAGAAGTCACTTTATTTCTGATGGATTTTTGGGGTAAGAATCCAGGGACTGTTGTCCCGTCACCCTCCTTGTCCATGTTGGTCTTTGTCTGGTTCCCAGCTGGCCTCTCTCCAGCTCCATCTTATGCTGGCGCTCTCAGCCTGCCCACTGCTCGCCTAAATCTGCTGTAATAAGAGCGTGCATTTTCTCCTGGATTCCTCCAACACTACTTATTTCCTGTTATTTCCTTCTCCAAAAAAAAAAAAAAAGTTCAAACCCACTCCGCTGGCTCCAAAAGTTTGCTCGGTGTGTCCACATGTGTGTGAAGTTTCTGTTTGGTGATGTTTCAGAGGAAGCTCAGCTCTGTGCCTCCTGAAGCTGCCGAGCAGGTTGCACTCTTGAATAAATTTTGCTGTGGAGGAGGGTCATGGGGATTTGAACCAGCGCATTCTTCTGTGGGTTGTGAGTGCTCACATGGTTACCATTGGTGTGCATTGTTAGGGTTATCTGAATAAGCACCGACCATGTGAGTTTTAACGTGATTGCCCAGGGCGATGAGAGAGAGAGAAAGAGGGGAGTAATCCAAAAAGGATTGAACCCCCCTTCCCACCCAACACCACCACCAACTCCAAATAGTTTGTCCGTCTCTTCTCGGAGGAAAAGAGAGGAGGCAGCAGCTTCCGCTAGTGTTTTTTGGCAAGTTGCGCTCAGTGGTTTGCTCTGCCCTGTCCCTCTGCGTCCATATTCATTGTTTACCTTCTTAATGAGGGGGGCGGCGCCGCTCCTGCTTGATTGACAGCTGCATGCGGCCTCTGCCGGAGGTGCAGGGGAGGATCTGTGGCTTTTTGGCTGAGAACGCTGAAGGGGAACAGGAGGAGGAGGTAAAGAGTCCAGGGGCTTTTTCTCTCGCCCTCTACCTCTTTGGGACATGCAGGAGAAGTTTTTGTTGGTCACAGTCTACCCTCCAGGCAGGGCTTTGTGAAGTGGGCATTGTGGTTCTTGACGGAGGGGTTGCAGAAACGACAGAGCGAATTATAGAGGAGGCTCGTGAAAGACACGCAACGTATGGAGAGGCATGCAGGATAAACAGGCCGGCCTGTAGCATGATAATAACGCAGTGTGTGAATGTAGGAGAAGAAACCACTGCTTTCCACAACTGCTTTCATTTACAAACAGCCTAATTGCGCTGCTTTTTTCACATCACTTTTTTCCAGCTTCTGTGGCAAATTTGTTAAAGCTGAGACAAATCCTCTCAAATATTTAGCGTTAGCCTCTCTGTCAGAACACCAAAGACTTTCCTTTAGCTGCTGGGGGCCAAATAACTCTCAAATATTGGAAGTGTGTTGGTCTTGCTCCACTTCAAAGGCACAGAGGTTAACCGAGAGCGAGGAGCAGACCTTTCGGGACCAGGCGCAGCAGAAGTCTGTAGTTTTAATGAAGCGCTCTTGTTTTTAAGATTGACTTTTTGGTGCGTTTATCTTTCTGGTCAAAATTGGTCGCTCTGTAACAAGTGTGTGTGTGCATGAGGGAGTGCTAATAAAGCAGTGTAAAGACACTGGTATGGTCTGTTCGTACAGCGGGCTGAAGAATAGGCCTGGTAAGATAACTTCCCCTTGGCTGTGAGCAGGGCCTTAATCTGCACTGGTATCAGTAAGGCCTGATCTCGTCTGCCTGGCTGATATTTCAGACCTGCTGTTGGCAGAGGGACAGGAGCAGGTCACCTCACAGAGGCCTTCGCTATAGTCACACACCTTTTATACATTCTGTTTATATCATTTGTTTAAAGAAGTCTTTTTCTTTGAGATTCTGGGGCTCCATGTTTGCTGAAGTGGAAGAATCTCAGTTTTTGGCTGTTTAGTGCGTCTCTTTGGGAGCCGTTGGGAGGCGTCTGAAAGCAGTTAGTGTACTTCTTGTACTGTCCTCACATTCACTGGCATAATCAGATCCTTTCAGTCTGAATTCCTCCGTGTGGCTGCTCTCCATACAGGAGCCCTGATACAACTTCACAATCACTCCACAAGAGTACAGGCTGAGCTGGCCTTGCTGAATATTGTTTAATCACAGGCTAGTCATGTCTTCAATCCTCTGCTGCTGTTCAGTCTTTTTTTACTCAAATGTTTAACTTCTGTTTTGTATGAATCTATCACAAGCTCAGTATAAAGGGTTCAGTGCCTGCCATATGAACACAAAAACATGGACATGAATCGAAAGGTCAAATAGTCCTGGAAAAATCCACAGCAATGACCAAACTGGAAACAAACTGGAAAGTCATTTTATCTTTGAACATTACGGCGCTTTCAGCTCAGGCCTCAATCACTTTTAATCTAGGGGAAATGTCTGCTATCACACCCAATCAAATTTTTTGTAAATTCCATATATATAGAAATAAATATTTTTTTTGTTTTTACATGTTTGATAACAATAAACATTTTTTTTCCTCTTTTATTGTACTGTAACTTTCTCTAATAATGAATGACTTTGAGCAAAGATTTCATTTTGGTGTCTTTTTAGAGAGTTGAAAGATCCGATTTCAAGTTTAAAAAGTGTTCAACAGGCAGAAAAATGGATTATAAATACTGCAGAAATATATTTTAGAAGCCTGATTGCTTTGAACATTACGCCGCTTTCAGCTCAGGCCTCAAATGATCATTTAATCTGGGGGAAATGTTTGGTATCACACACAATCCAAATCAATATAAATAAATATATTTCTAAAAGCTTTTTTTTTTCATAACAATAAAGAAACTTTTTTCATCTTTTTTGAAGGATTTTGAGCAAAGACTTCTTTTGGGTGTATTTTAGAGACGTTGGTAGACTAATGTTAAAGTTAAAAAATTGTAAACATGCAAATAATGGATAATAAATACTGCACAGATGTATTTAAGAACCCTTATTGCTTTGAACATTAGGTTGCGTTCAGCTCAGGCCTCAAATAATCCTTTATAGGGGAAATGTTTGATATCACGCCGTCCAAATCTTTTATCTCAATATATATAAATAAATGTATTTCTAAAAAAGGTTTGTTTTTTATAACAATAAACAAACTGCTACAAGTTTGTAATTTCACTTTTTATTTCCTTTAACCTTCTTAAATAATAAAGGATTCTGAGCAAAGATTTCATTTTGGTGTCTTTGTGCAGATTAATGTTTAGAAAGTGGATAACAAGCAAAAACATGGCTTCTAAATACTGCACAGATATATTGCAGAAGCATTAAATCCCTTCAAATGACAAAATATTTAAAAAGCAGCATTAAAATGTAGTATATTAAATGAAATGAGATTAAAATAAAGACATGAGCATGAGCAGCAGAGGAATAAAGTCAGAGTAAAAATGCTATTCTTTTAAAGATTGTGTTGTTTGAAGCCCAACTGAGTTTGGAGGATTTTTGTCTAAATATATTAGAGTTTGATATTCATACAGGTTTGGAGGGTTTGGGAATGATGACCTGTCATGTTCATGTTCATCACTTGAAGTCCTGAGGTGATCAATGAGGTTTTTTTCTTTAACATTCTTCCTTCTTTCCTCTCCATCCTCCAGATTGGCAGAAGACAGAGGCCCAGAAGCGGCGAGAGCAGCTGCTGCTGGATGAGCTGGTCATTCTGGTCAACAAACGCGATGCGCTGGTCCGAGACCTGGACGCCCAGGAGAAAGAGTGAGTCTCCTTTCCGCAAGGCACTGTGGGATTGCCAGAGCCAGAATTAGGCCCAATAAGGTGGTCCATAGAGGGTTTTAAAGGCCACAGATAGCCGTCACCTGCATCACTTTGCCACAGAGTGTGTTTAGGTGGAGAATATCAGGAGTCAAAGTGAGCGTTCAGCCAGAGTTCAGGTCATAGGTACTGAAGGTGCAGCTGCTGTTCTCTTGCGTCTCCATCAATGACCTCTGATCCTGTGTGT